>CM046836.1:44232756-44392756 GCA_025618425.1 Heliocidaris tuberculata
GGAGAAAGGGCGAAAATTTTGAAAACTGCAAAAGTCGATAATCTCTGGTTAGCCTATAGGGTATAGAAAAACTAAAAAAACTAAAACAAAAATGAGGGGGGTGTCGATTTTTTTTCTCACTAACTTGAGATTGCATATAATAAGAATAATCCCAATCCCATCCCTACCCCCCCCCCCCCCCCGTTTATATATAGCTTTAGTATAAAAAGAGCATGAATTATCAAGAATGCCCTAGCTTTTAGTACGGTAATGGGCTAATATTCAAAGAATATTGATAAAATATACATCATCTATTTCATGTACGATAAATTAATTCTGACCTTTTGTGCATTAGCGCGGGGGGGGGGGGGGGGGGTTCTCACAGCTAGTACTTTGAGCCATGCTAAATTCTACCGGACCATTACTTCAGTCTGGTTTACAGGTTGCTTGAGTGTTCCTACTATTTCCTACTATCAAGAAACCTCAAACGATCCTTTTTTTGTGCCAAACTTAAAGCCTAGCTCACACGAAGCTTCATTTCTATTGCGTCAGTACCTGCGATAATCGAGCTTGCGAAGACAACTGACCCATACGCCAGTTATTAAAAGTGTTGTTTGCACTGTTAATTTTGCAATCAACTTTTAGACAATATCCTTCTTTTATGACGCGCCGAAGACTGTACAAGTCACTGACGCAGTCTTAAAGGGGTACCCAATGCTGAAACAATGTTAGTTCATTTAAAAGATCATGATTTTATTAGAAGAAAATCATCTGCCTTAAATTTTAACGTTGCCATCCCGAAATATGGTAAGATTTCAGGATATTTTGGCCCCCAGCTGTGTCAATTTCTCAGCTAGGTAACCACAATGACGTCAAAGTGGTTACCTTGTCGCGCAATTATAGCAAAATGCGCGCAAGGTGTAATGCATTTTGTACAGTCTAGCGCGCAACACATCTGCAATACGCGAACCTGGGTAACCACTTTGACGTCATTGTGGTTACCTAGCTGAAATTGGGACACAGCTGAGGGGCCAAAATATCCTAAGTCTTACCATATTTCGGGGATATTTTCTGGCAACACGAATTTTTAGAAACTTAAGGCAGATGATTTTCTGCTAATAAAATCATGATCTTTCAAATGAACTAACATTGTTTCAGCATTGGGTACCCCCTTTAACGTCAGCAAATGACGCCTCGTGTGAGCCAAGCTCAAACACACTGGACCCGATATTTGGAATTCACTATCTTCGTTCGAGCCAAAAGTATATAAAGTGTATATTAAGAATTTTTTTCAGTATGCAAGTGATACAAGCATATTATTAACCTTTGTCTGCAAATATGAGAATGTCCCCTATTTGCTTTTAAAAGACATAAAATATGTGAAGACTAAACTTGTTTCCTAATTATTACAAGACAATCTATATTATCAATGCCTTTATCTTTAACATTGGTATTCATGATAAAAATGTACCTACCGCTGTTTTTTAATAGCTCGTATCCTTGTACCTTACAGACCTTATATCATCCACCTGATGCTATCTGAATGCAACCCTCTCCTCTCCTTCATCTCTCTCTCTCTCTCTCTCTCTCTCTTTCTCTTTCTCTTTCATTTTTTTTCTTTGTTAGCCTTCCGCTTTCCACTATGCATTCATTGCATGATAATTTTATTTGTGATGAGGACGTCAGCGCGAGCTGTGCTTATGACGACCCCTTTTTCTATGTATTATTTTATGTGACCATACAAGCTGAAAGTTTGTAAATGTATGATGTTGTATATAGAAATAAATGAACATCAAATCAAAAAACTGATTTCTCCGGTGAACACACACACACGAGCACACGCACAAAAACACGCCCTTACTTACACACACAATCGGAATGAAGATGGATGTGAGATTATGAAGGGGAAAAAACGGACTCGTTTAAGGACGTTCTATAAACCTATTTTTAGAATTTTAATCGCATTTTAAACAGAAAAATTCACTACTACGATAGTCACTTATATTAATTTGGTCAAAACTTTCAACTGATTAATTCTAATTGTTTCCTTGAAAGTAGGGTGTATATTTTGTACAGGCTACCCCCCCCCCCCCCCGTAATTTACGCCCGTGAACAAAACAAAACACATTATGCTTCGTAGCTATAATGAATAGGGGTAATTATGACAGTGCATTAGGAATCATAATTGCGAGAGAGAACGAGTGAGGGAAAATAAATTGTATTCGTAACAAATGAGCACAAGGCAAAAGTAAACGAACCACCAAGCTTTACACATGCATGTATATTATTATCAAAACATTATTGCCAGCGCCCAGCTCAAAAGATTCACTAATGTAAACTAATTGCCTCCTGGGGTCCCGTAACAGAAAGCTTAATAATTGATCGTACGATTGATGCTTTTGCGATCGACTGCAAATATAGTTTATGTAATGTATTTTTTTTTAAAGGTATTAGATAGTTTTGGGAAGCTCTCACAAACTTTTCATGAGATTTCTTTGATTTTACTTAAGAAACAGCAGGGTACTAACATAACTAAGATGCTGATAAGTGTTTTCCTCCTCAAGTGAAGTATTTATCGAATTAGAGGTGAAAAGAATAAAAATCCCTGGCCCAAAAAAGAGGGGATGTAAATTCGAACAACGGCCACACACAATACTCACATGAGGATTGCTGTGTGTTATAGAATACGCTACACATAGCGCGAAGCGCTGGGTTTATTGTGTGGGGAACCTTCGGGTGGATAAGGTCTTAGCGTGAGGCAGCGGAAAGCCGTTACCAAGCGTTTCTTACAGATATTTACACTAAAATTTGTTCGAAATCGTGAATGGAATGTTAAATAATCTCGTACACATGTCTTATGATAAAAGGAGAATAGTATGTGACTATGTCAGATAAGTTTCTTGCCAGTATGATTTTTGCTACCCAGACTGTCTATGAGCTTTAATGACATAGCGATGGGTCGCAAAATAGCAATCGATTTCAAACTTATTGTTTTTGTTGCGGGGCCCTGGATTTAATTACGACTGAATGAACTCTGTCTCGCTAATTTTCCTTGATAGAATTTCACAATACGTACTTTTGTATCTAATACGAAGGCAAACATGATAAATATAGGACAATCGATACAGACAAATGACTGAAATTTATTTTCAGTGTGTTACATGAAAGGCAATTTAACTAGACTAACATTTTATGTTAACTGGCAACAGTATACATGGTGTAAACATGCTTGTTTGAATTTGCAATTTAGTTGACAGATGTGTGGAAGATTTCATTTAAAAGCATGCAGTCCTACTGTAACATAACAAATTATCAACTGCGATGGTCAGTTTGGACATGCATCGTGCACTCTATCATTTTAAAATGATCATTTAATAAAGGAACTGTCATCTGTAACTGATATAGAAAGAGTTGAAAAAAACAGCTAAAATTGAAGGTTTTGAGAGCATTCTCAAAACTCATGACTGATTGCCATAATATAATAACAACAACAACAACATTCACTTAGTAACGCCTGCCCATGTTTTACTCCAAAGGAATGCCATGGTGTAAGTCATGTACAGCGTAGCACGCTTTTCAGTATTGTTGGGGTGGGCATGTGTTTGTGTGTGTGGGGTGATGTTATCAACGTAGTGCTATGCTCCCCTCTACCCCCCCCCCCCCCCCCTTTCATTGCCAATCCATTTTCATTGCAAAGTAAACTTGAAACTAAAAGAGCAAGCTTTTCGAGAAAGGAGACAGATAAATATTCCATAGTACGAATATTACTTGCATGTGATTTACCAACGTTTCTCATATTATTGTTGCTATCACTGGTTTAAAAAAAAACACCTCTATAGTAACGATATCATGGCCTACAACAGATATTTTGTCGTTGAAATTTCAATAGATTTGATTCTTTCAAATCATATGAAATGAAGCGAAACCCAATCGTATTTCTGTTCGAGCAAGCGGAGCAAGAGGGTGTATTGTAGATTATCATGTTTTTGCAATCGAGCTTTATTTTTGCCACTCTTGTTGTGGGTGCGTCACATGATTATTTGTTGTTATTTCAAAACTGGTATTATGACGTCCACTCATCAGGAAGGCTAATAAAGAGATTATACCGGTATAACCATTAAGTGAAGATCTTTGACATTACTCTCCTCTAGTAAATTTTTAACGCATGTAGGGTTAAAGGTCGTTTTGTCATTTTCACTCTTATCCTTGTAAAGAGAGAAAACTAGAGAAAAATAAACGTTTCCATCCATCAAAAGACAAACACACAGCCCTATTTCATGACCAGTTGACAGTAACATGGCCTTCATTGATAGGCTCATTTCCGTACGGGTAAATGATCTAGAAATCCTGTTTAACTGACTTACAAATTTCAACAATCAACGCTGATTTTATTTTTTTTTTAATGTACAACGGTAAGGAATTATAAAATTTAATTGAAACGTATGAGAAAGAGCATTTTGTTTTTTATTTTCTGAATATAGCGTAGTCCCTTCTTACATCATGCATTCAGATTATAAATATCTTTTTAGAATTTGATGCGTTCGTTCATTCATTCATTCATCTAGACATTCATTCATTAATCCATTCGTTAATCCATCCATCCATTCATTTATTTATTCATTCATTCATTCATCCGTTCGTTCATTCAAAATGTTCCAAATTTCCCGGAAGCATTCTGTAATCCTGTTTTTCTTTCTGTTCGAAATGAAATAAATATGAATTTGATTTGAATTCTGATGCTTTAGTTTTTCAGTGGTGTTTAATGTTCAATTTTTGTCTCAGTTATTTTTAGACACAGTAAGGGCAGAATATGCTGAATTATTGAAAGATCAAATGAGAGAAAAAACGAGCATTTATTTCTCACTTTCTGAAACAGTATAGCAACCCAATCTTGATTCAAATGTTTGTATTGATATTCATGTTCTCATCTAGCTCTTCTTCTTTTCTTCTATATCTATCCTTGTCTATTCTATCCTGTTCATTTTCTCTTTTGATTTAATTTTTCAGTGTTATTTCTGTTTTGTACATCACTGCATTTCATCGAATCAATTCTTAAAGTATTTCAAGGGACGTGTTTATTTTTTGTAAATTCCCCCCCTTTTTTTTTAGCCTCATGGCTGCTATTTTGAATGTACTGTTTTTATCAATAAACCAGATATGATTCAATGTCATTTCAATTCAAACACCTCAATGAAATTAATGAAGATTTCCCAAGACAGCTGCAAATTTACAAGAACCATTCCAAATATATTTGAGAGCAAACAGAGCCCGATGCAACAATCGGCTGCAAATATTCGACATTGGGAAGTTGGGTGCACTAAGGAAACTAGTGATGTGCAGTCATAATTTCTTGTAAACCGTAGACCTAAACAAAACGCAAACGTCTTAGATTAAGACAGAAAGGGATTCAGAGGGGGGGGGGGGGTCAAAAGTTCATATTCAAATTTTGTGTTCATAGCGGAGAATTGCATCCATAAGCCTTTAAATAATATAGTTATTTACAAGATCATCTCGTTTACCGTATTCATCAATTAGCTCATCTGCGTTGCTCCAGTTTCCGATGATGGAGGTCCAGTTCTCACAGTGAGTACAATCAAGTTTCCCGTCTGTAAGAATGCAAGACCAGTTCCTAGTCCCGTAATAAGACCAGGTCCGTCGGTTGAAGCAGTCCCACTGACCTGAAATCAATTGTAAAGACAAAGGTTAAGGGAAAGCCAAACAAGGCCTGATCAGCAAAACAAAGATGACCTTTCTTAAGAATCTTGACCTGTTATTGCTCGCTTTTCTATAACTTTCTTTCTCATCGACACTTTCCATTCCTTTCCTGGTTTTACTTTCAGTCGTTTAGTCACTGTTTATGCAAATAAAATTTATTTTGTTTTATCTAACATTATTTGCTTAAAACAAAATGGAAATTTAGAAGTAAAATTATTGTCGTTTAGTGTTTTAAATCATGATTTGCCTCAGTGCGTTGAGAAGAGGTGCACGGGGTACGGAGACCCCCCCCCCCCCCCCTCGAATGGAGGAAAAGAAGAAAAAGAGAAACAGAGTGAGAAAGAAGAAAAGGAGAGTGGAAAAGGAAAGTAAAGTACGATGATATCACACCCTCAACAATATACCCTATCTCAATATATTGCCTTATTAGTTTACATTCCGTTCTCTATAGTAAGACGGTGCCCCTCCCCTCCATGGTGATAGTACCCCTCAAAGGTTGGATCCACACGATGCCACTGATCGGTTTTCTTCTTCTTCTTCTTCTTCTTCTTCTCCTTTTTCTTCTTCTCCTCCTTCTTCTTCTTCTCCTCCTTCTTCTTCTTCTTCTTCTTCTTCTTCTTCTTCTTCTTCTTCTTCTCCTTCTTCTCATTCTCCTTCTTCTTCTTCTTCTTCTTCTTCTTCTTCTTCTTCTTCTTCTTCTTCTATCCCTCAAATTATGAGGTTTCATCTCATTGTGAGCTTATTACATACAACTGTATACAAAGAGAGCCAAACTGCTCTTAACGGAGCTTAGTGGAGCTCACCAGCCCTTTGATTCCTCTTGCTCTTTTGAAAGAACATGGTGTAATCCTAAAAACTTTGCTACAAAATCTGTCCACCATGATAAAAAAAGAAACCGCTGAAACTTTATTCACAATATAAAAAAAATCAGGTGCGATATTCAAATCTGAATGTAGTAATGTGTTTTGTGAGCACTATTCTCCGTCTTTATATTACCAATGAAATAAAGTTATAAGACGTAGAAGAAGATAGTAAAATTTTGAACTCACCGTCGGACGATCCAAATAAGCAGATGATTAAAATAAAAGTTGACAGGACAGATAATAAGGCGCGAAATTCCTTCCTGTGATACATTGTAGTCATTCATACATTATCTCTGTGAAACTCTGCAACTCCAGAACCAGTACACTTGGATGACTTGTAAGTAAACACTAGAATTTCTAGAGCTCAATCGCTCGATGCGCCCAGTACTAGGAGGTACGAGACAACAGTATGCAGAAGGCATTGAGTTGCATCACGAAGGTTACATGCAGGCACTATTCCGCTCTCAGTTTGTTAATAGAGTGTGTAGACTCACTTTCCAAAATTCAAACATGCGGGTAGCCAGTAATGAGGTTCCTTGATCTTCTTATTTCCTCGACTATTTGCTCAGATCGTCATGCCAAAAGTGAATCTCATACAAGTATAGTTTAAACTTACATCTGAAAGTGCTTTCCTATATCTAGTAAGAGGGCTATTAAAGGTCAGTGATCAAGATTCTTGTAGAACTCCAAATGCGAATAAGTTTGTTGAATTCCATTTTTTTTTTCAAACAAAGATAGGCGTCAACGACTGATAGCAAAACTTGATTTACTTGCGAAGAGTGTAGTTAAATAATTGTCACAACTCACGAGTATTAAGTTGTTAGATCAACAGTAAAATAGGTATGTTCCTGATATAGTAAACAAATCAGTTTCCTAGTCAACGAAATGAATCCAAGATTCCTTCCACCCATTCACGTTTTATTACATCCAAAACACTGACCTGACGTGAACGTTCAGGCTGCGTTGTAATGCATGCATGTACATGACTTGAATATTGCACTTTTTACAACATAAAATGGGAACACTGCATTATACTGTATTTTGTTCTTTCTTGCGTATCAAATCGTTTAGTAAGTCGGTTCACCGTCCTTTTTTGTGTGGATATGATTGTATTAGCTTGAGAATAGCTCGAAATGACACTGTCATGGATAATAAGGGCAGCGAGCAATGGATCTGGAGAGGACTGCTCTAGATGACGATATCCTTTAATTGCGTATCCGCTCTCTCGCTCGCCTCTGAGCGTGCACACCATTCCTGACGTTTTTGACGCAGCACGCGCAGATTGGTAAAGGAAACAAGAACTCAAAAGTGTGGGTAAGCTATTGTTTTGACACAATGAGACTACTATACACACAAAGGTGAATCCATAACAAAGTATTAGATTGAAAACTGCTTAAGAGGGAGTGATTGGGTGTATGTTTAACATGATTTCTCCCCCCCCCCCCCCCCCCCCCCCCGTCCCTCAACACTCTGGAACTCCAGGGATTATGTCGATTTCTATCACTCTTTGCCGGGACATTTCGTTTTATGTAGCCCCATTCCAAAGTGCGATAACCTACCTGCACCATTTCCTTTAGGTATAACTATTTTATAGGTCTAAACTATTAACTTTAACTGACTGTTGTATTAAACAGGCTGTAAAAGACACATCTTATGATAACAACAATCTTTTTCCTTGAATCTTTGCCAAACATGCAGTTAGAATCAGCCACGTCAAAAGACAACCGCCCCTTGGCTTGACTTTTAATTGCAATTACGTCATAATACCCCCAGTCACACCAACAATACCGATACCAGACCGACAACATACCGAACAAACAATTAAATTGCCCAGAATGGCCAAGAATCGGTCGGTATAGGGTCGGTGTGCATGGAGTCAGTCTGGCGGTGTGACTAAGACCATACCAGCTACTTTCATTCGGAGAATAACCATCTTGATTTAGTGTCGCCAGTCTGATCTTTATATTGCTTGGAAATAGGTCAGTGAGGTGCCCATTATATGCTAGATTTCTGAATGGGATCACCATTGAAGTCACTGATGAACGAATCAACGAACAAAACATTTTTAGAAATGAACAAAAGTGATGAAATATATGCATGTTTGTAGACGGTTTAATATAAACACACATGAGCATCACTACAAAGATTGGAATACACTTTGAGAACGAATGTCAAGAAAGTGGACACCTGTATAAATCTTGTGTTTGTTTGTTGTTTGTTTGTTTGTGTTATTTCCGAATATCCTATGAAAAAAACAGTAACACAATATAACAAAATCAATGACTTACAACAATTATATAATGATTAATCGGATGGATATTCCATTTCAGAGCCATTAACCTAGTGGCTCTGTTCTTCCATGGGGTCCAATAAGTTTGTCGAATCAAGATGCCCAAAAGAAACAAAATAATCGCATAGAATATTGTGCATGTTTATTGTCTACCATCGACCCCTTTCCTTCTTTCTCTATCTCTCTCTCTCTCTCTCTCTGTCTTGATAATGTAGGTTATTAATGCTCGGAACAAATCGAAGGGGTTAATATGTTATAGAGATATATTTTAAGATTTCTCTTGAAATTATTTAATTAAACATATTGTGTAACCATGGTAGAGAGTTCCATACTGATGAAATATTCGTTTGATTTGAGTCGAAACAACATTTGACAATTATTATTCATTTCACGTCTACCCGAATCACTGTTCACACAAGTCTCTGGACTGATAGAATGATTACTGCCAGATGCCACTGGCGTATCCAGAGATTAGAATGCAGAGGGCGGACCTAGTTATTTTCCTTTGCCTTCAAACAGGGATGTACGCCGGCTCCAGTCTATGTAAGATGCTCCCCTGGATGATTAAGAAATAAGTGCGGATGGCGTTAGTTGTCACTGGTCGTAACTTTTCTCACTTCCAATGTCCTACTTACATTTATGTCTCTTTGTGAAAGATAAAGATTCTTAACTTCATAGGACAAGCTTATTGTCTTCATTATTATTCGACGCTGAATTAATATCCATTATCATGATTACAAACGTTCAAAGAGGTGCCAAGCGTTACCACCAGTCAGTAAAATCTGGACGCTTAAGATGATAAGCGATTAGAATCATAACATTTGAAGCATGAGTGATCAGATCCATATAGCAATAAATGAAAGAAAATTACAAAAAATGGGGCATCTGGCCATTCAAATGTTGATGAGCATTTCCATCTTGTAGAGGCAAATTAAAACAATGAAAAAAAAAACAACAATCACAAGAAACACATGAATGCAGTCCTTAGACTATACAACTGACATCCAGAATACAATGTAATCCTCCTAATTGTTTCTCATTCTTTCGTTTCATTGTTGAACAAGAATGTCTTACAAATGCACATCTTCATTAACATTTGAATGGCTACTTGCTCTATTTTTGTAATTTTCTTAATCAGACCTTCTAACGGTTAAATGCATGTGCCCACCCAAGCGTGACGGTTCAAATCCTGATCTTAATTGATGTTGGTAGAGTATTAATATTTCTTTAATTTAGTATATATTCTATTATATTTCATTGACGCTTTATAACAAAAATTTTCAAAAATAAAGAGTGTCCGCTTTCTTGTTTTGTTAAGTGTATATATGATTATTACACGTTGAATCCAGTCATGCACCATCGATTCTGAAGGCTCAAAGAGGTGCCAAGCGTTACCACCAATAAGTAAAATCTGGTCCCTTATCTAAACAATGCAAACAACTGATAAAGTGGTACAATATTATGTTTCTCACGTTCAAATATGGTTGTCATGGTTTTCTCATTAATGATCAAAATCGAGAAGAAGAAGACTCTTCAAAAGACCAAGTCACTATCAAACCATCATGCTTAGTTATTACGTTTTTATACAAGCAATAAATTTGCTAATAAAGCAATACAATATCCAAGAAATTCAGAAAATGGGTATGGCCGAGCAAGGACTAAACTTTTTATTTCTCTTGGTTACACCTAGCAAATTAGTTTAAGATTAGGATATTACATGAACCTTGCCTTCGCTGTGATATCGTATGTCAGTAGTATCATCTAAAGCCCACCGCACACTGTACGATCGGTCTACGATCCGATTTTGGAAATAAATCGGAATATCATAAAATATAAGCAGTTTAATAAGTGAAAGCTACCTGATTCAGGTGTTGAATAATAATATGAATACTCAACATAGGAATTTGGTGCGATGTCAGCCTTATATCCGGAATAACCCTGCCGGAAAGAACACAGTGTCCCACAGTGTGTTCACAGTGTGAAACACGGTGTGAAATCATCTTCACACTGTTAAATTCGAGCGTTTTAACATTGTGAATCACATCTTCACATTGTGAGCGAGTAAATTCACTCTGTGAAATCGAACATCACTATGTGAACATTCTGTGGTACTGTGGTAAACCACACTGTGGAAGTGTCCACAGTGTGAAATCATCTTTACACTGTTAAATTCGAAAGTTTTAACATCGTGAATCACATCTTCACAGAGTCGACTATGTGTGAACACACTGTGGGACACTGTGTTCTTTCCGGCAGGGAAAGGCCAAATCAGTTTCAAATCGTAGTCAATCGCAGGATTGCTCTTACATCACTACGATTCGGAGCCGATTTGGCCTTTTCTACGACTAGAAGGCTCGTAATACTAGTATTTTCGATATTACTATGTATGTAACTATTCAGAACCTCAATAAAACATATTGTATGTGTTCAACTGTTTATCTCTAATGCTATATCATTTTCTTTCCAAATCGTATCGTACACTGTTAAAACATGTATTAAAAAAATACGGATTAAAAAATTGTTGATTAAAAATCGCTCAACATTGGTTATAAAATGAGTGTTGCTTAAAAATGACTTTTAATCTTGCGTGGGTTAAAAATATTGTTGATTAAAATTATTGTTTTTAATCTTGTTGGTTACTTTGTAACCAACATTGATTAAAAACAGTATTCTCGGCTTTCCCGCCAAAATGATAGAGCTAACTGTCGAGACACTTTATCTTTTTGTTGGTTAAACTTTGATCAAAGTTGATTAAAATACCGATCGCATGACTTAACAGCGCGCATGGATATGGATTTGGAACAAATTTGCTGCGCGCATATCTATCGCAGAATTTGTTTGCGATAAAAATCGAAGGCGTTGTCATTCAAGTCGCTGAATGATTGGGGACTTTCAAAGAGCTTGTCAGCGTGTTTGAAGGTGAGAAACTCTTTTCATATCTGTGATTGTTGTCTAGCTTAATCTTGGGAAGAAATAGGTCTATAGTGTGATCTTTCTTTCTAATTAAAACGGCTTGGGAGCTAGTTCGACCTGCTTGATCTGGACTAGACCTGGCTAAGCCAAGCCCACTGGTAGATCTGCTGACTACGCCTACGGTAGCTAGGAGGCGACGCCGGCGGTATGGCGGTGTGTTCACCTTCGCGGATGTCCATATTTCGCGGACAGGTCAATACGACAAAAACTGGATCTAGAACTTGAAAAAAAAAAGATATAGCATCAATGTAGGCGTAGGTGTAGTCTACGGCCGGTGGGCCTTGCATAGTCAGGTCTAGTCCAGGTCTGAGCAGGTCGAACTTCCCAAACCGCTTAACTTAGAAAGCAAGATCACACAGTAGATCTATTTCTTTATAAGATTAAGCTAGACAACAATCACAGATATGAAAAGAGTTTCTCACGTACCAAATGAGGCTAACCAACAAATGGTTAAACAATTTGTTTAAGTTTAATCAACACCAATTTAACCAATGTTGAGCAAAATACGATTAATCAACAAATGGTTAAACATTTAACCAACAAAATAAAACTAACCAACAAATGGTTAAACATTTAACCAACAATATGTTTGACTTTAATCAACATCGATTTAACCAACGTTGAGCAAAATACGATTAACCAACAAATGATTAAAACTTTTAACCAACAAATGATTAAAACTTTGAATCAACCACAGGTTAAACTTTAATCAACAGGCCGTTGATTAAAGTTTTAACCTACAAATGTGTGGTTCACCTGGTAATCCTCGGTTGATTAAAATTTTAACCAACAAGATTAAAAATTTCAATCAACGTTCTAACAGTGTAGACCGATGGTATAGTGTGCGGTGGGCTTAAGATGATGATAATAATTATTAAAATAACACACATATCGCCATCTATAGTCTTGAATGCAAATTTGGCATGGTGATATGCCCGTTGCACACGAGGCGACATTTCGATGGCGTTATACTACACACATACGATACGCTAATAATAGCATATGAGGACAATTAGTGCAAACGCCAGTAAATCCATGAAATATTTGAACTATCAATTCGGTATTCACGTAGAACTGTGCAACGGCCATTGCTTCCATTATTATAACAATAAGTCGCTCGGTGCGTTCAAGGGATTTCTTAATACAGGTGTGTATATGTATAGGCCTACAACTCAATTGCAAAGACTATAGGAAAATCAGCCGAAGGCAAATTTAGTAGCCTTGTCCGTCACCTATAGAAATGTGCAAACGTTACAATAACATATATCACGTAATCCGAACATGATTTCTTTGGGATATACAATAAGGTATTGAAATTGCACTTGACTTGATTTCATGACTATCTTTGCGATCGTGTTATATCCACTTCAGTTGGCATGAGCGTGCCAGAGTTAGATTAATGCCTTGCCAAACTTTAGTGCTGTCATTCAAATCACGTCGTATACCATTTAACCAAAAATCTTTGATGAGGCTATAATCATGATAATGAAATAAATTCATGACCGATAATTTTAGAATACATTAGAGCGTTTTTATTCTGTCATTCTTCCATAAACCATGATAACATAAGTAAATATTTGCCTCTTCATTTAAAGCTCATTAAAAGAACACTTTGCTGCATCGTTCATGTATTCATCAAAATGAATGTATTTTAAATTCCGAGATCGCGTGTGACACTCAAAAAGCTTCAGACTGCACGTCGTCTCGGGAAAAGTAGAAAAGTGGAATTTGAACGTTGAAAGGAGAGTTGAAGAAGAAGATGGTGACAGAGGGACCAAGAAATAAATTACACTTCGAACCTTGGGTGGGAACTGTTTGAAAGTAAATGCTGCTTATACAGGAAAGATGGGAGAGTTAATGGGATACGACATGAGTTTAGAATAAATGAAAATAGAGGGAGAAAGAAAGAAAGAAAATGGGAATGAACAAGAGGGGAGAGTTGATTGGATAGGCACCAAAAAAAAAAAATTGAGAAAAAGGAAGGAGAGAAATGGGGAGAGAGATTGGAGAGTTGATGGGATACGACATTAGTTCAGAATAAAGGAAAGAGAGAGAGGGAGAGAGAGAGAAAGAAAGAAAGAAATTGGGAATGAAAAAGAGGGAAGAGTTGATTGGATAGGCATAGAGAATTTCTGCAGAAAAGTGACAGATTAGAATGGAGAGGGGGAAGGAGAGAGAGAGATGGGGGAGAGATTGGAGAGTTGATGGGATACGACATTACTTCAAAATAAAGGAAAGAGAGAGAGAGAGAAAGAAAGAAAGAAATTGGGAATGAAAAAGAGGCGAGAGTTGATCGGATAGGCATATAGAGAATATTTGCAGAATGAGATTAGAATGCAGAGGGGGAAGGAGAGAGAATGGGATTCGACATAAGTTCAGAATAAGGAAAATAGAGAGAGAAAGAGAGATAGGAATAAAATGGAAATAAAAAAGAGGGGAGAGTTGATTGGATAGGCATAGAGATTTTTTTTTTTCAGAAATGTGACATATTAGAATGGAGAGAGGGAAGGAAAGAGAGACCGGGGAAATGGAAGAGTTGATGGGATACGACATTAGTTCAGAATAAAGGAAAGAGAGTGGAGATAAAGAAGGAAAGAGGAAGAAAAAGAATGAAAGGGAGAGAGAGAGAAAGAGAGAGTGAAAAAAAGAAAAAGCAAGAGAAAGGAAAAGAGAGAGAGAGAGAGAAAGAAAGAGAAAGAAAGAGAATGTGTCCAGATTGAGGTAGATACAAGAGAGAGTTGATAAAGAAGTTGATAAGTATTTAAGTGAATGTCGACAAAACAGCTTTTTATTTATTTTATTTGGGGTATTTTATTGGGGGGGCAATGTTTGCTCGAGGAGTATCACCACAACTTCTAAAAAAAAAAAAAGATCATACCTTAACACTGCCACGCTTACATGCTTTCAGCATCAAAACCACACCGCAATAAACACACTTTCAGACATACAACTTGGGGGTACGATCAATGAAACACAGAGAAAATCAATTAAATCGCTTTGATGAAAAACTTGTTTTCACAAATAGTTGTCTGACAACATGGCAATGAAAATTTAGACATACAACATACTTGAAATATTTACAAAATACGAGTAATGATTAATAATCAAATATATATGAACATTACTGTTAAACATATTGAAGAGAGCACATGCCTCTTTGATTGTCAAGATCAGTGTCAGAGTTCAAGAGATAGCTGGCTTCATGTTGAACAGGATCCCAGAAAGGCTGAAGTAGGTAACGCGGATGGTGGTGATGATGGCTTGGAGTAAGGTGAATACGGGAAAGAAGGGCTGACTCGATGAACGATGCGGTACGCTGCTGCGTCACTGGTCATGCTGATGGGTATCCTCTCAGCTAGATCAGGTCTATAGGTAGCAGGAACCGTGGTAGGAAGACAGTAGGGATGACTTGATGGAATAGGAGGTGGAGTGAACAGGGCAGCACCGACTGGGCCGTACGGTGGTGTGTTCACGCTGAGTGGGAGAACCCCGGGGAGCGTGGCTAGCTGGGACTTGGAGATCATCTCGGGATGGTGAGCGTATGACATCGGGATGTAGCTGGCGTGGATAGGGCTCGGGATGGCTGATGGGTAGGCGTATGGTGAATAACTGGCTGATCGTGCTCGGCGGCGAGCTTGACGCCTCCTGTAGTCACCACGGGCGAAGTCTTCTAGGTTGGCGGGATGGATCGCCCAGAAATGCCCTCTGCCGTCTCCGCTACGTCCAGCCTTGATGAAGCACTCGTTGAGTGAGAGATTGTGACGAATACTGTTCCTCCAGCTCCTTTCGTTGTCCTTGAAGAACGGGAAGCGTTTCATGATGTATTCGTAAATGTCACAGAGCAAGAGACGCTTCTCTGGTGAGTGGATGATGGCCTTGGCAATTAGGGCGATGTATGAATGAGGAGGCTTCTTGGTTGATGGTGGGCTATCGCAAACCGATGAAGCTCCCGAGCCGTCTGATGGACTCACAGCTCCAAAGCCGCTTTCAGTGCTAGAAGGTCTTTCATCAGTCTGCTCTTCTTGATGAACAAGAAGCTTCATTTTGGGATGGTATCTTAACTCGGGGCTGAAACGATTAGGCTTGCTGTCACTCTGGGCGAGGTTATCAATGCTGAACAGAGTCATGATGAATTGTTGGAATAAGATCGAACGGATATGTTGTCGATAGGCAGAGCAAAATTGAAATGTCTCTCCATTCAGGATACCCCTTGTACTTATAGCCCCAACCCCAAACTCTACACATCAATCATTCAGTGAATAGAAGAGATCATCGTCTAATGTGTTACATTCATGGTGATGATTAGGGCATCACTGGACATTGTTTACGAACAATACTTCTACCCGGTTGCTGGTTTACCAGGACTGCCTGTCATGACCTTAACAATGACCTTTAGCCTTAAAACACGACAACGGGATGTCAATCACTAAACACTCGTTAGTGAATTGTCCTGACGTATGAATTGATAGGCGGGGCTTCCTGGCACGCTCTATTGTCATTGGTCTAAACACTGAACAACTCAGACCAGTTATGGCGAGGCAGGTTAATCCAGCCAGGATTTAAACTATTTACTAAAAAACTCAGCTTTCTGGGAGCATTGTGAGGAGGTCAAACTTCGAAGAAAGAGATAATAGCATGGTGCTGATGAAGGCGTTTAGAATTCCCTGTCGATCATGTATAGTTTTTCACTTGTATTCAGAAAAGTGAAGTTCCTTAACCTGGCAAAGAACAATTAATTCCGTCCATCATTAGCACTTCATTAATAGACCTTCATTCATTTCATTACCAACAGAAGAAATTTCTGTATAGAATGATTCTTGCTTTTGAAGGTTCCAATCAAGAGGACTGATGATGGATCGACATGGTTTCCCGCTATGTTTCCAAGACCACAGACATTGTAATTGGATAGAATAAAGCGAGGTATCAACTTAGGAAATGATTGAATCGCAATCACATTCCTATGAAAAGAAATATTATTTAACAAAAGTTTGGGGGAAAGATATTAGAATATTAAGGCAGTATGCTTAAACTACAATTCAACTACAAACTACTCTCTCTGGCAATGGACGCCTCTGTTATGAGGTAATGAGATAATAATTATTGTTATATTAATAATCGGCTAAAATAACTATCCATTTGTGATAATGTCATTGTCACCTCAAGCATTTGAGATCTTGTTTTTTACAAAAAGCAAGATTTTCATATGAACTATGACAACCATTCCACTACTTTACATATTGCAAGTTCTTATAATAGAAATGTATATGTATTTTGATATATTTTGAATACTAAAACTTCACAAGCTTTTCTCCATTTCTCCCATCTTCTTCTTTACATGTTATAAATCCCTCTTTTATCCCATCTCTCTCTCTTTCTCTCTCTTTATCTTTCATATTTTCACAAAATATTGAATTGTGAGGATTTTTCAACATACTAGCTTCGTATCTCTTTCTATGGTTACTAGTACTGATATCCTTACTTCTGTTTTACAACAAAACTGCATTGTTCTAAGTACATGATCAAACCAAGGTAGAAGAAGAAGAAGAATGAAAGGAAATAATTTGTTCAGCTGTCAAAATCAAGGTTTGATTATGTGTTATGGGATTTCTCTCTCTCTTTCTCTCTCTCTCTCTCTCTCTCTCTCTCTCTCTCTCTCTCTTCGTATTTTTCTAAAAGAATGTCCTACTGGCAGTTATCTAATATAAAACATAATGCGTATCAATTTCCCTGGTAGACAACAATAAAACTACCTTGTTTCCATGCCAAGCCATCCAATCCTATTTTTAACACGACTTGCCCACGTTCTTAGTCTACTATGGGCGTTCAGAGTAATAACAATATCCTTCTGGCAAACCTTTTTTGAATCACCGTGGTATACTGCAATTCAATCCATTCAGAGTAGAAAGAATATTTGGACTATGTGTTGCAGCCGATTTGATGTTAAGCAGTGTTTTGAGTTTTATTTTTTCAAACAATAACTCTGAATTGCGGTTTTCCGGATGTGAAAGAAAAGTTAAACGTCTGTCACTTTCATATCCGAGGGTATTCCGTTTAAAAAATAATATATTGCAGCAAATACCACTTGCAATTGATTATTCGGACCTATCAGAAATGAATAGATAGAGTTCAGGCATCTGCTCCGAAGTGCATGGAGTGGAGAATGAGCACTATAATGCAGAATCGTAAATAATCTAATGACCGGGGTAATAATACACTGTAAAGCGCTTAATTGGAAAGGCGCCATATGAAAAATTTATTACTTTCATTATCATGCTGGTTACTGGACACTGGACAATGGACGATGGAGTCAGGTGAAATCAAAATGTAAAGCATTAAAGCTTTTTTTTTAATTGCAGGATTGTAACTGCTGAACAAATAATTGTTAGCTAACTAAAAGTTATGATGTGTTTATATAATTAACGCATTTCACAATAATACCTCCTTGGCATCTAACTCCACCAGAGGTGACCTTACAGATACATAATTCAACATTAAAAAAAAACTTTACTCCAGTACTATCTAACCCTAGAAAATATCAACACGAAGTGGAAAAAGTAATCTCCATGTTTACGCTGATGGCCGCTCTAGACACCTAGTAAATGGAAGTGCAACTGCTTGTTTTTTAATGTACCGGGCATGAAAATATTTCATATCAAACGGATGCATGATTTTACTTCGTCTTACCGTTTCGAACTAGAAACTATTGTCCTAGCTTTGAGATGACTAGAAGAAGTAAACATCTACAATAAAGTGGTGGTTTTATCTGATTCTTTGAGTGCTGCTCTCGAAGCAGTAAAAAGAAAATAAAGAGGAAAATTTTGTCAAAGAAATTGCAATCATAACTACATTTCTAAAATACAGAGGCACGTTTATTTGCTTGGAAATGGATATAGCCCTGACAATAGGCTCCGACATGATATTTTATGAGATAGACTTAGTACGAACACATTGTGGAATTTATAAGTCGAGCTGTTATATGATTGTCGCACAAAATTTAATGCACTATGGTACTAATCAATCGGCCCATGGTTATTTCAACAGATGAAATTAAAGCATATTAAAAAGATTGTCTGCTGTGCTCTATGTTCCTTAAATTGCTTCATTTTGCTTGCTTGTCCTTCAGGCGACTGTGCCTTTATTTTCGAGATAAAATAAGGTATCCAAAAGAGCGCCCGCTGTCTGCGCTTGAGAGACATAGGGAATTTTTCCCGAGAAGCCTTCATAAGATACTTCGATCAGGTTTGTCAGGATTTCGCTAAAAAAAAAAAAAAAAAAAAAAAAAAAAAAAAAAAAAAAAACGGACAGGAGCGGTAATCTGGCATGGTATCATTTTATCTCACACTCTGATTTAAAAAAGAAGAAGAAATATTATGTTGAATAAGAATTGTAACAGCAATTGGCAATAATAGTCAGAAACTGACTGGTTGCCACTAAAACCAACTAACCAACAACAACAACAACATATAAACTAACTTTAAGAGTATGTATGTTGTCAATCATCCACATTATAGTTGGATGTACGTGTATCATTAAATGATACGAGAATGTTGGCCTAATAAACATGATGAACTGTCCCTTACATGGTACTTCGAAAATCTTTAGTCTATTTTGTAACATTTGTATGTTGATTATGATATAAGTTCATATTTTTCATATTATCATATGTAAAAACATAACTGATGATCAAACGCCGAGTCCTCGACGCGATGACGTCAAGGGTGAATCGTGTCACGTGAAGGAATACAATGGTTATGATTGGCAGCTAGTTAACAGAGACTGCGCACTGGCTCATAATGGCAGCATGTGTAACTTTGTTGTGTCTGGTAAGTGACTGCTAATCGTTCCATTGTCAAAGTTCTTCAGCTTTCCAGGTTAATCGCTTTATATCCTGTATACAAGAAGATAATTACTAGTTTGAAAGAAATCTTAGGGGTCATGTGCATCGAGAAAGAAACGAATTGCTTTGTCAGAAAGCAGATCAACACGGCTAATTTTGTTGTCTGGGTTTTACCACCCGTCAGTTGAGGCAAAACGTTTCAGACGTATAGCGTGTGTGAATCAAATCACACATGTACTGTAAAATGGTATTTATTCGCATGCCAATTATGATTTTCTTTTAGTTGTACTGAGATCTAGAAATAGCAGAAAATGAATTAATGAAATAGAGAAACCTTGAAAGAAAGGATTAAAATAAATTGGTATACCTTAATTTTCCTTTAATCAATTTTTTATCAACAAAGAATAAGAATTGCAGATATTATTTTTATGAGTATTCATCCAATAGTTTTGGGCTTCATATTATGTGGCAGATGATCTTATTTTCAGAGACATTTACTTCGAATTCATTATAATTATACTTATGATCTGAACATATTAAATATCATATACACAGATCCCCCCCCCCCCCCGAAATGTTGAAGACTGTGTAGGAAAGTGACAAGAAATCGCCGCGCATGGTCATGTATGTTATGACATGTAATTTTTTCACCCCTAATAACAGCTTAAACTGTAGCTGGTAATAGCATGAATGACTTTGACAAAGTACGATCAAGTATGCTTAATCGTTTCGCATTTTCAATGACTGAACATTTCAAAAGACGCAGACAATTCAAGGTCAACATGACTGGCAGTTGACTATGGTTTCAAAATGGCAGTTATTCAGTAAACCTAATGTATAGGCCTAATTCTGTTTCTCGCAAGTAACACACGGGGTACAAAACATGCTTTAAGACTCATTAGGAGTGATTAAAAGTTCAGTTCATAAAATAAAGCCTTTCACACCATTTCACAATGTTTTGTAAGCGCATTGCAGGATAATCTGAATGAGTTTCAGAGAACAAAAGATAAGAGCTTTCTCCCAAGCAAATGTAAATTAGAACAGCTGACGTTTGAGCAGTGAAGCGATAGTGATGGGGAGAACGCAAAAGGGGAAAATAGCTGTCAACATGCAGGCGTGCTAGTTTGTTTTTTGCTGGGAAATGTACTATTAAACGATCTAAAATAGAATACTAAGAACATATTTATGTTTGAGTGTTATTCCAATTGGAAAAATACAAAAAATCGGACAATATAATACTATTAACGATGGTAATTATTGTAATTAATAACAGTAATAATAAAATGATGATGTTGATAATAGCAGTGATAGTAGTAGTAATAGTAGTAGCAGTAGTAGTAGAAGTAGTAGTAGAAGGAGACGTAATAATAAAAAAACAATAACAATAATAACAATAATAATGATGATTACGCCTGAGTTATAGTTTGATCATACGCTCAAAGAAACAAGATGGCACACCGGGATTTAACATTAAAGTTATTTTATTTCATTTAGGTTTTTTTTTCCATTTTTTCCAAGAAGGAGCTGGCATGGAAATAACATATCAAATGACAAAATAAATAAATTGTTTACCACCATTACTGCTGCATGATTAAAGCAATACCCTACATTAAAGAATAAAAGTGCTGCTGACATTTATTTATAGATTAAACAGCTTTTCCATGTATTGTTTTGATAACCGTCTTCATTAGAATTCGATTAAATAAATTATTGCCCTTGTCAGGCCAGTACGCATACCATGACTACTTAATCATGAGAGTAGTTTTTAATCGTGATGTCTGTACGACATATGATGTATTCTTCTTCATCATTATTTGATTCCAAGTGATTAAATCAATTACAATATGATTATTTCAATTTTATATTTCTATATGATTATTGATTCCAGTGTAATCTTATGTCATACATTGTCAACCTAAATATGTATATTGCTATAATTTTTTTCTCGATAAACATGCTTCATTTCTAGAACAGAACTTTTTGATGAAATAATTAGCAGGGGCGGCGCTACAGGGGGGGCGCCCCCCCCCCCCTATGATTTTTCAAGTAGTGAAAAAAGAAGAAAAAAAGAAGAAAAAAGAAGAAAAGGAGGAAGAAAAGGGAAGAAAAGGGAAGAATAGGGAAGAAAGAAGAAAGCGGGGTATCAAAAAGAGAGGTCTTAAACATATAACTCTATATTACCCCTGTTATTTAATGGAGAAAAAATATGACGTCATCTTTAGGTCGTCTTGCCCCTCCTACCAAAATACGCTGGCGCCGCCCCTGTATATTAGTATTTCATAATCAATCATAAATATATTCATGAGGTGACCATCATCGGCTGTTCTCCTTCATGAAAGCATACTTAACATTTAATGACAATGTCTATTTAGCTATGTCGTGTTTTGTGGATGAAAGAAAAAAAAAAGATTTTACCTTTTTTCTACATTTATCATTAAATGTTTATGTACACATTGGTTGTCTCTCACAATTTTTTCATACTTCATTGTTTGTGTTTTTTTTTTAAATTAATGTAAAACATTATATAATTCAAAGTAAGGACAAATCTTAAATTGAAAGAATGATAAATATATGTTACATCATGTATTGATTTTCAATCCAACTCACAGCATACGAAATATGCGAGAGAGAAAAAGAATTAACTCAAAAACTTGATTATACTCGTGCCTTTATATACATGTGATTTGTAGTAGATTTGCATAACACAGCTGACCAAAACATCTAATTTACTGCAGCATAAACAATGCAGAATAAATTGTAGTTATATCTCTAGACTTTTAGTTACCAAATGGTAATGAATAAAACTATGTTATCATATAATCTAACTTGATTCTAACAGAATGTTCAATACCACAAACAAATAGTGCGTTAATGTGCCTTCATATATACATGTGATTTGTAGTAGATTTGCATAACACAGCTGACCAAAACATCTAATTTACTGGAGCATAAACAATGCAGAATAAATCGTAGTTGTATCTCTAGACTTGTAGTTACCAATAATATCATTGTAAATCATAATAAACCCATGTTCCATGATACTGTACGTCTGGAATGTTAGTGAAATGATTTAAAAGACATAACATTCAACTACATATTTAACAATTTAGCCTGTGCTGTACACACAGTCCTTCTATAATTATACAACCAGGGGCCCGTTGCACAAAACTTGCGTTTAATCGCAACTCCTAAAAATCAACCGCAAGTCCTAAATACGCACTTCTGATTGGCTGAAAATAAAGTTGCGTTTGATTTTCCTGATTTGCGTTTAAACGCAAGTTTTGTGCAACGGGCCCCAGAAGAGCGTCAACAGATGGGGACCCAAGGGATTGTTACCTTTATAATGCATTAAAATACCAAGTTTAACACCCAGTTTTGAAAGTACTTACCGTGTAAAGGGAGGCTCCTCCCACATCCTCCTCCACACTTTTGAGAACCCTTGACGCCCTTAGACAAATATGTTCAAATTGAATAAGACAATCAATGAAATAAACATGGAGGGTTCCCTAGATCTATCAAACGAGACACCGAACATGTTACATAACACAGCCTATAAATTATTCTGTTCCCCTTGCTATATATCCCTCCAGAGTATACGACCTAATATAAAAAAAACATCAAGTGGAAGGACCGTCATTGATGCCATGACCTATGAACTCCTCGACAAAAGTAAAATCAAAAACACATATTAAAAAGAGGTACAGAAACCCGCTCGTAGATAGCGTCAATATTCGGAACTGAATCGTAATGCAAAAGTCCGAAACAACAACAATATAATACCTTCCTCTGTCTCTTTCTCAGTCTATCTCTCTTCATTTCAGGAAGATATTAAGCTGCTTAATTACATACAACATATATTCCTCTAATAGCGACTCCAAACCTTCCCTCATTAATAAACCTTCTTACATTTTTGTCACTGCCCCGAAAGGCTGGCACTTTCCTCATTATTTGAAATATAATAATACTACACAACTGAAGCGAAGCATTTGTAAGAATATATTACATCTCCTTCTTATATACACTCATTCACTAGTGCTTAAAGGCACTGAACGGTCCTCACAAAATGTCTCCGCTTGGAAATGCACTTTCGAAGCTCTATACAACGGTTCCAAAGCCCAGGGCGTCGTTCAATTCGGTGATGACAGTTTCTAGTTTGTCAAAATCGGCATTCGTCGGACAGTTGTCCTTCGTTTCACCAATGGTGGCGTATGTGGATGCCAAAATGAGTGAGCCTGTCCACTTCCCAGATTCCTGAAGATAGAAAGATGTGACGACCGAATCACAAACAAGAAATAAGACATTAACAATGACATGTAATTACTAACTATATCATTCTACAAGCACATTGCGCCAAGGTGACTTTCTTTCATAATGATTACTGATTTTATCGACACATCACTTCAGTTCTCTCTTTAGATATTTAATCATGTTAGGTTTTCTTTCTAATGTTTTGATCATCAAGTTAATTTTTTTTTCCATTACACCTCCGATAGCAGCATTTACTTTAATTCAATACAACTTGGCAAAACTGCACAGCTTAGAAATGCATACTGTCTAAAACGTTCATACCTTCACATTTTAACAGAAAACAAATTTTAGTTAATCATGTAGTTGATCATGAACTAAAAGAAATTGTGCTGGAATTTAGGCTAAAGCACACGAGATCGAGAGCCTACGGTCTCGCGCGCCTTCCCACTACTTTTTAAAGGATTCCCTAGACCGTCGTTTTCATTAGATGTCGGTCTCGTGGGATCTCGGTCAACCAGAATGTCCCTCAAATCCAATCTCCTAGATTAACACAACTGTATGAAACACCTACCTTCTCTTTCTCAATAATAATATGATGAGGATCTATTGAACCGTGGGTCATGGCGCATGCGTGGATCATTTCGAGTATGCGGTACAATTCTTTCCTGACAGACATGACGTCATCTTGCTTCATGTGAAGTTTCTTGGCTTTGATAAGACTGAGTGCATCAGAAAGAATGAAGCGACCGGGTTTCCGTGTGTTCATCGGAATAGATCTGGTTGAATCTAAGGTGTCGGGAATTTTTTTTTTTTTTTCAAATAAAACAAATTATAAAAAGGAATAACATTTATCATTCGGAAAAGCTGTAAAATAATAGCATCCGAAAAAAAAGACCTGGGTATATTCAGCAGTTTCTTCCAGTCTTCTATAATATTTCGAGGAGCGTATATGAATATCTGTGTGTGTGAATTTTTTTTCTTATGTTTCTGTTTTGGGGGGTTAGGGGTAACGTTCCATGTTTCCATTCATCTTTCCACGTATTTGTCTTTACAGACAATAAAACATTAGTCTAGAGGACAGTAAACATTGAGTTGAAAGAGCTTTCTGTTCCTAACCTCTTTCTCCTGACGAAGTGTGTGCAAGACGGTTTGTATGTCCATTTTTAAGTGTGCCTGCAGGTCCATTTCGCCCACTACTATTGCTGCCGCTGAAAAAGGACGAACCGGTCCGAAACGATGCCAGTCTCGTCTTGACATCGATCGTTGAGATGGTATAGAGGTATGGATTGATGGACGAGTTGATTGGGAGAACGAAGACAGCGATCCAGGCATAGACTGACGGTGGTATGATGGCCGAGTTGGAGAGAGACACAAAAGCTAAGATGACGATAGGTAACCAACAGCAGATATCTGTGGCCACGATGACCGCAGTTCGTACCGCCAATTTGAACTGTAAATCACAAGCCAAAAAAACGATATTATAAAAATGATATAACGATCAAAGCACGCAAGTGTTACATTAAATTAGTCTTACACTGTATGACTAAAAATGGTAAGAAATTATGTTCATACCTCTTGTGCCATCTGTTTGTTGTTCCTAATAGATGCTCCTGATCGCTTAGCAATAACATAGATGACAATGTAGCAGCCAATGATGGTTACCATGGCAATAAAGTTGATGAAGATGGCGCTCATGGCATACTGCCATCCTGGAGGCTTAACATTGGTCAACGGTAGAGCAAGACAGACACCAGACCGTCCATAGAATCTCTCACCAAAATACGGGATAGGTAGGGCTGGGATCACACTGTAGATGAGAGAGATGATCCAGATCACTGCTGCTGTGATTCGGACTGATTTCCGTCCCAAGTGCTTTTGGGAAAAGGGTAGTGTGATGCAGAGAAAACGATCTATGCTTATTGTAGTGAGAATAAGCACTGAGACTTCACTGGAAAGATTGGCTAAGATACCTGCCAGCTTGCACATACCACTAGCTTTCCAACTCTCTGCATGGAAAACGTAGACATTCCTGAAATGCGCGTCCGCACTTGCTATGATCAACATGTAAACTCCCATCAGACAGTCAGATATAGCAAGGTTGAAGATCAGGAAGGATTGCACGCGGAATTTCTTTTTCTCTCGTGCCCGTTCTATAATGACAAAGATATTTCCAATGAAGGCGCTAAAGCCGAGTATCCACATGAAGATTCGGAGCACATTGGATCGCATCAGGTCTTCACAAGATGAAAACTGGTCTTCCGGAGGATAGCAGCTCTCAAGACCAGACACAATGCAACAAAACAACAATAGATCAGAAGATCTGAAGAAGAAAAAAAAGAAAAGAGAAAAAAGAAATTTATTTTTGGTTACGCATTTGATATTACACCACTTATACAGCCTTTGTTATTTTAACACATGTTCTTGGCTTTATAAGGCCTGTCCCAAACATTTGAATGCTAAACTTGATTGTAATATCACCACCCCCCCCCCCCCTTATTTTTAAATATACTCTCATCAAAATAATCTCGGAAGCATACGTTTTGGGATTGCAAATGTCCTCCATTAACGACTCAAATTCTATACACGCGCTATTCTATAGCAGGCCCGTAGCCGGGGGGGGGGGGGGGGGGGTGGGGGGGCGGTCGCCTTCCCCCCCCCCCCCCCCCCAAGCCAACCAAAAAAAAAAAAAAAAAGCGAGAGCGAAAAGGCGGGGGGAAGTGAGAGAAAAAAAGCCTAAAAAGTTGCTACGAGTCGTTATCTTTCTCTCAAAATTTGCTAAAACGGGAAAGTTTTCGCGTTTCGCGCAGGAAGGGGAGACTCCCCCCCCCCCCCATCCCTGCGCCCACCCCTTTTACATACATTGCAGTATGGCGTCCAAATAATTGAAAAGCAGTTAGGGCATCGAACTAACTTTTCGCCTAAAAAAAGGTGCTACACGAACCGTTATATTTCTCTCAAATTTGCCAGAACGTCAAAGCTTTCGCGCTTCGCGCGGGAAGGAGGAAACTTCCACCCATGTTACATATAGTGCAGTATTGCGTCCAAATAACTGGAAAGCAGTCAGGGCGTCGAACTAATTTTCAGCCTAAAAAGGTGCTGCACGAGCCGTCATCTTTCTCTCAAATCTTCTCAAACGTCAGAGTTTTTGCGCTTTGCGCAGGAGGGGTGAAACTACCCCCTCCCTGTACCCACCCCCCTTGGGAGCACGCTTCGCGTGCTCACAACCGCCCTCCTACAATTAATTCCTGGCTACGCGGTTGGCAGTCAGGCTGCTTGCCATGCTACTGGATAAAGACTATGCTGAGACTTGACAGATTTTACTGCAATTTCTTCAACAAAATCATATTTAAATACACATGGTATGTAAACCCTGTATATAAAGACCATAATCTGCTATATCTAGGATTTTGTAGACTGAATATTGGAGTTCTCATGCCTTGAACATATATTTTGGACATTTATATTGTACATTTCTTTTGTGACCTTTTTGAAGTAAGTCGCCACCAAACTGTTTCCATGCTGCACCTCACCGAGCAGTGTTGGAGGACACTCTTTGTCCTCTTAAAACGGCCGTCTCCCCGACTGTCAACACATATCGATATTTTAACAGTAGCACTCATTGTGGTTAATCTATGTTGGCATGATCTCCATTGCATTCACGATTGACTAACATCACATAATTCATATAAAACGTTGTGTTTGGGGCTCCTTACACAAAAGCTGTGTCAACATTGATTTGGGACTTAGAAATTAGTTTCAGAATAACAAACCAATATGTAAGGGGAGCATAATCATTATAGTACAATCATCGATTAGGTGATATGGCGTATCACTGACGAATTTCGGCAACTGCCACTGGTGACCGAAATCACTTTAAAGAGATCTTGTTACAAAGTTTTTTGTAATTCTGTAACCATGGCAACGTAGCTGGAAAATTTGGAACTATTTTCTATTCTAGCTCAACTTAAGTATCACCACCACGGTTCCTTCTTCTATTATTTATATACATGTGCTTGATATCAGTGGCGGATCCAGGATTTTTTAAGGAGGGGGCTCAATATTCACAAAATTTCCTGACAAGCAAAAAAAAAAAAAAAAAAAAAAAAAATAGGTCCTCAGCACTTTTGATTTTTGGGGCCTCTTTTTAACTCAAAAATCTTCTGAAAAGCAAGAAAAAAAAAAAAAAAGGTCCTCAGCATTTTTTGGGCCCCTTTTTGGTCGCAGGGGAGGGGGCCCGCTCCCCCCCCCCCCTGGATCCGCCACTGCTTGATATATATATATATATATATATATATATATATATATATATATATATATATATATATATATATGTTATGTCGTAACGATTAAAAAAAAAAAAGATGTAATAATACACTTACAGGTGTCGAAGTCTATCAAGTCCGCTGAAAATATCCATTTCAAATGTATTGATGTCATTGCCCTCTAGATTCCTATGGATTAGAACAATAGGTCCAGATATCACATCTCATGAATAAATGTTTAGAAAATTTCGCTCATCAAATTAAATAGCATGGTAGAAAATGAAGACCATTCTTGAACCACATATTTTATTCTGAAATGTAATCGTTTGATTACATTTCTCTCTCTCTTTTTTTTTTTTTTTTTTTGGTCTGCTGTTTTTGTAGCAAGCAAAGTTCATATTATTTGTGTAAAATTCCCTGTTTTTTGGTTTGTTTTGTTTTTTCTTTTCAATTTCATTGCCACCAGAAAGCGGTTTTCATAGGACTCCCATTTTTTTTTCTATCATTCGTTTAAATGAAGAAAAACTATTGTATTTCACTTTCGGGGAAAAGAAAAGAGAAAGAGAGAATTTTTTTTTTTACTTAAGTTACTTGAAATGGGAGTAATCTTATATGAATAGTCCTTTTGTAGTTAGAAAAACAATACAAGCATTCCGTTCGCTTTCCCAACACCTTTCCGTTTCTTCGTCAACCTCAGTTTATAATTTCCAATGAGATTTCGTGTGTTACACATCAATCAAATCTGTTTATCATTATTGACAATAAACCTTTGCAAAAGGAAGGCATTCCTAGATTTTCATTTACGATATAAACAAGTCTGAACCCAATTATCTGCCTTCCTCTTGTTACAATTCATATTGTTGTTCGTATGATAATTAGTGAATTAAACGATGTGACTGGAATACAGGAAATTAGAGGAATGGATTAATAAAAATCAGCAGACGCGTCTAAATATTTTGATTAAATAAGGATGATCTTTATCAATTTGATCTCTCTTTTACGAAAGCGAATAGAAGATCTTCGACAAACATCACAATACTTTTTAACTCACAGTGTGTGCGTGTAGTTGAGTTCACTGAAAGCCCCCGACTCCACTCTCTCAATGTTGTTATCTGCCAGATTTCTGGAATATGGATCATGAGAGATAGAAAAAGGCACTTAACTAAACATTGTCATTTTACTTGGAGTTACTGGATTCCATACTGAGAAATCATGTCGTTCGCTTACATCCATTCCTATTTTTAGACACTCAAAAAATTTACTCAACAAAGATATTAAATTCCTCTTTTCAAGATAGCTTCATCCGTTTCGAGTGCGGATGTACAGACACTCTGGATGGGCAGGTTTTGACTTCATTCATGTCCAACCACCTCTCATTCGTCTTCTAAAATGGATTACCCGAATACAGGATTCGCTTCCCTTTTTTTTCCAAACGGTGTTATTCAAATGATGTCCACGTTAAAAGTCGCCTTTCACGAACAATCTGATGTTTTTCATATTAATTTTGATGCTATCTTGATAAACAAACCATCAGAACATATACCTATTTTCAATTAAAAACATCAACGGGTTCGTCAATGAAAGCTGTTACACTTTCCTTAACATATCAAATACTTACAGGACCTGCACTGAATCCAGTCCAACGAAAGTTCCGGATTCAAGGGCTGTTAGCGCCAGATTCTGCAAGCGTCTAAAATGGTGAAAACAATATTTAAACATTGCACTTTTTCGACTTAGGTTTTCTTTGTTTTTTATGAACTTTATTTACTTTTAGAGGTCTAATCTATTTCAGAAAAATGTAAACCATATACTCTACATTAAGTACATGTACTTGTATTTTTTATAATACAGGCAAGGTGCGATTGGGCGCTGTGTACTATTTACGAATAATAGATTCCTTTGCTGCGAAAAGTTAAATTTCCATGATGAAGAGAATAATGACTTTTGTATTCTACCATTGGTATTCGTCACTTGGACGTAAAAACACATGACGCCGAAGTGTCCACAGATGAGGGACATGGTGTATACATGAAGCAAATGGGCTTAAAAACAAAATGGGAAATGGAACAAATGTTCGAAGTACAGTATACTAAATACGGAATGAGTTTCAATCAAAAAGGGGGAGATATCATATCATTCGTTTCTATCAAATCACTTGTCTTAACAGAAAACTAACACATAGGGACAAATTGAGCCACACTTTTGACTCAAGCCAACCAAATGTAGAATATTTAAACTTACAATAAAGGTAGACGAGTGAGATAATTGAAGGCACCGGGTTGTAGCATTATTAGCGGGTTCCAAGACAGGTCGCTAAAAGACAATTACAAATATATACATGCGTTTAACACAGGGGCGGCGCTACAGGGGGGGCAGAGGGGGCGACCGCCCCCCTATGATTTTTCAAGTACTGAAAAAAGAAAAAAAGAAGAAAAAAGAAGAAAAGGAGGAAGAAAAGGGAAGAAAAGGGAAGAAATAAGAAAGAGGAGTATTAAAAAGAGAGGTCTTAAACATATAACTCTATATTACCCCTGTCATTTAATGGAGAAAAAAATATGACGTCATCTTTAGGTCCTCTTGCCCCTCCTATCAAAATACCCTGGCGCCGCCCCAGGTTTAACAAGATTATAATGATCATATGAAACACGTCGATCTTAATAATCATATGTATGTTGTATGGTGTAGTCTCTTTATAATCCTAATCAACCAATAGTGTGAGTGACATGGGGGTTTGTTTCGCAGACTACAGATGTAAAATGTTTGAAAAAAAAATCTAGAATCTACGATCTCTCCCCCTCTCTCTCTCTCTCTCTCTCTCTCTCTCTCTCTCTCTCTCTGGGAAGCGTGCCATAGATATCTATTGAAACTTTTTTTTTTTCAAACGGGGCGCACCTCACCCTACCTGGATGGGCCAATGCTGATTTAAGAACTTACATTTGAAATTGTAGGCTCCTTTCGTCAATAGTTTCTTCACAAGAGATTATATATTTCAAACTTAACTTATTCAAATTGGAGCCTATCAATCACCTCGATCACAATTGACAATCATAACAGCTTTCTTTACATGGCAGGACAAAGGGAATGATTCCTTTATTTGCCCTATAATGAATTGTTTGTTGTGCTTCAATACTTACAGCTCAGTTAGTCGCTTCAGTCCAAGGAAAGTATCAGCATACAGCATCCAAATTTTATTATTTGAAAGATCTCTGTGAAAACAATTTTTAATCAAAATACATTATTATTCCACATTATATACACCAATAAATACACATTAACGTTAGTTTATTCGTGATTGGTTCAATTCATGAATGGTATTTGTACAATGCTAATATTAGGCCTAATTGTTCAGTAAATAATAATTGTTTAATTTATAATACTTTGTCAATAAAACTACACTACATCTGACGGATATTTTAACACATTTTATAAACACACGGTAACTGCTGGTTAAACGACAAGCCTATCCACATTCCAATGGAAATTCCTATTCCCCGTTTCCAGAAAGAAATGAGAGAGGAAATCCTCTCTAACTCTGGAGGGCATTGTATTTTCTAACACATTATAAAGGTCTGGACCCCGTCTTATAAAAGAGTTGCGATTGATTCAAATCAATCGCAACTTAAAATTATTAGCAAGTGTGTACTTAAGAGATACGAGCTGCAATTAATTTTAAGTTCCAATCGATTCGTACCAATCGCAACTCTTTATAAGACGTCGGGGGCCATGGAATACCAAAATGATGACTCCAAAACAGACCTGTTGGTCATGGCAGAACAATATCAGAATATAGCTGTAAAATGTTCTGAAGGAAATATGTGTACTTACAACTTCTTCAGATTTCGTTGGGTGGTAAATGTGCCAGGAACAATCAGTTGAATTCCATTACCGGGGAGTTCCCTGCACAAAGATCAATAGTTGTATTTGTTGGAAACAATGCGACTCACATTGACCAATTCAAAGCTGACTAATACTTCCGTACAAGTACTTCTTGACAAACTCACAAACTTGGGCTATCCTGCATCTAATATATGTGCATCGGAATAAAACATTTGATTTTAAATTCATTTTGCTACAGAATGTTGTATTACAATAGTTCATCTATCGTCTGACGGAGCTTGCAGAAAATACTGCTGACGAAAGTTTAACACGTGATAAGAGAGTATCCCTTTTGTTAAACTTTCGGCAGCTGGAATTTCTGCAAGCTTCAAAATTCACAAAAATTTTCACAAATCAGTGTTCATGGTAGTTTTTATTAGTAGGCTAGGTGAGGAAAGTAAACTTCACTTCCAAAACACTGAATAATTTTCATATCACTATTGCTTCCAGCTTTTTGGACAGGTGCGATAATAACAAATTAAATTGAATTTCAATCTGGGTAAGTCGATTCTCCGCTTATAAACCAATTTTTCTGATTTATGAACATATCGAACTTACAATGACATGAGAAGCATATAGGAATATAGATTGAGATAAAGGACGTCCTCTATCGTTGTCTGGTTCCAAGCTATATCTGCGGCTCGTCTATTTCGCCCTTTCTGAGAAACGTTGGCGATCATTCTGCAATTGAAATCGATAACGACACGTGCGAAATGAGAAAACGGTGCAGATCAGATGGATATTGGTATGAGCATCCAATGGGCGAAATAATTATCTCCCATCCCCCAGCCCGACTCCCTCTAATAAAAATATTGGTATGAGCATCCAATGGGCGAAATAATTATCTCCCATCCCCCAGCCCGACTCCCTCTAATAAAAAGTAACTCGAATCTCTATTTATACGTAAAATACCCTTTCAATTAAGAGATGTCTTTTTTCCAATCATTTCATCCAAACCAGCCCCCCTCCCCCCCCCCCCCCCCCCCCCCCCCGCCTCTTCTAACTATCCTCATCCACATTTGCAGGTGCGATATCCAGAAATTGCTGAACGGGGGTGCAGAATCATTTCAGGACCTCCTGCAATTATTGTAGGGGCCTACTGATTTTGTTATTGGCCTTCATAAGCGGGCTTTACTCCAAGCTAGAGAAGTATAAATACATTGTTTTGATATAACAGATTGTTTTTACTGGGATTATGATGGTAAAATCAAATTATACGACTGTGAAAGCTATTGAAATGACCACGGCCTTTACATTTTTCAAATGTTATTTGTTCTCCATTACTTATGGATAATGAAATGCGATTCATTTTTCTGCCTATGGTCATTCGTATGAATACTTACATTTGACGTGCATCTGTCGGGATACTAGCGGCAAGCTCTGGCGTCCATACCTCGAACGAACGGCAAGTAAAACTGAGACCATCACATGAACATCCAGAGGGACAAGCGATGTCTAGATCAAGTGAATGAAAAAGTTCATTGATAGTTTAAATTTTCTGTCCTTTCTACATCTTGAACTGTTCTTTCTCTTTTCTATCTCTCTCATGTCAAGACTGCTTTTATCACCTTTTATGACAATGCGAATCCCTGCTTATCATCCTTTCTACATTCCTACCATACTCCCAACCTCCCCGACAGCTCTTTCTCTCTTTGAAAAGAAAACTTAAAGTGACAGTAAACTGAAGCTCCTAATGGCGCCATCTTTAAACAGGATTTGAAAAGTGTCTGTGCCTCTGATTTCCCCATCATACCCCATTCTAGTTTGTATTAGCTTAGAATGTACCTGTATGCAATTTTCCACCTTTACAAAGTCAAAAATAATAGTTTGAAATATAAAATGTGCCTATTATCCAAACAAGCTGTTGTTAAAATTAAAAATAAAATGCAAGCAATTTTCAAATTATAATTTTGATTTAGCAGTCACTGTAAGATGTTGTTGTTCAAGTTTTACCAGTTTAATGCCACTTTGAAGCTATTTCTGTTCTTTCTACATCTATATTATCTCATCCTATGCCCCCCCCCTACATCTCTCTCTCTCTCTCTCTCTCTTTCTCTCTTTCTCTTTTCCTCTTTCGCTGTCAGAGTAGTCCCAGGGACTGGGACCCATTTTAAAGAGAATATGAATAAATAAATAGACATAAATCAATAAATGAATATATAAATAAATAAATTAATAAATCAATATATATGAATAGCTAAATAAATAAACTTACCACAGAAGATCTCATCATCACCATCTGGGCAGTCCTTTACCCCATCACAGATCATCTGTAACACATCATCTTTCTTTCTTTCTCTCTTTCTCTCTCTGTCTCTGTCTCTGTCTCTTTCTCTCTCCTAACTTACCACAGACCATTTCATCATCACCATCTGGGCAGTCCTTTACTCCATCACAGATCTGATCGTCAGTAACACAGTACCTTTGTCCATGACATCGAAGAAATCCAGGGCAGGAATAAGATTCTAAATGACCATGTACCATAATTTACAAATATCAAAAATAAGGATGGAAATCAAGATACAGGGTAATCTTCTACATGATCAAAATGTTATACATAATACACGGATATGTCTACTTGAATTCAAATGTGTGAAATATGGCTGTATTAAAAACTAAAAGAAGTGATGAGCAAAGTTATAACACGGCATGTGTTGTTGATCATTGTCATTCCTTGTAGTCTTATTACTCAAATTTAGAGGAACAACCTCTGTTCCTTTTTAGTTAAAAAAGGTTCGTATTGACTACGAAGTGAGACCTTGATTTATATCTTTGTTTGATAATGTTATCAGTTTTTGTTTATCAAAACAGTTAGATCGTCTTGACTGCTTACACAATAGCACACCCTTGGTTGGGAGTCTCTCAAACCACCTAGGGTCATCCTCAAACGCATACCATCTTGCTAGTGTTTACTCTGCACTTCCTTAACCCACAGTTTAAGACAACATCTTCATTTGGACAGGGGGGGGGGGGGGGGAGGGGAGTTGAGAGGAGGACTGTCAAAGCTCTGCTATATGCACAACTCTATTCTAAACACGATGTCAAAGAACGCATACACACCACATTCAAACTCGTCTTCACCATCTGGACAATCCGCAACACTGTCACATCGCCGCCGTAGAGGGAGGCAATACGAATTAGGGCACTTGAAAGTATTTCCAAAACATTCGATCTCATCTAGATTGGATAGAAAGGTAGAAGATAAGGAGAGAAAGACCGTCAATAACATAAAATAAGAAACGATTCTTCGACCAATCATTTATAGACAAGATAACATTAATATCAATTCATAGATATTTTAAGACGTGTAGGCAAGGAAAAAAAGAAAACGTGGTCATACAGATTTTCCTTACCACAATCACGGAGATGAGTGACGTCACGACACCCTTGTTGTAATCCATACTCGTCAAAGTCATAGAGACAGCGCCATCTAGAGTCCAGCTTCTCACCATTCAGACATCTCAATGCATTGTCCTCAGCACTGTTTGCTGGACATGGAATTTTGAAATTTTATGTTTATTAACACATTTATGCATAACAGATGACAAAGATGTCACTTAAATACAACTTACACACATTTCAAGACATAGTGAGAGAAAACGACAAATAATTAAATAAGGGGGGCTATAAATGAATTTAGAGACTGATAAATGAATAATAAACAAATGGTAAAACATTACATGAAGAAAATAAGGAGTAGGAAAGGGAAGGTTACATGATTTAAGATGAAAATGAATGATGAAATCAAAAGAGAGCAAATTTTCAGTCATCGGTCATCTCGTATCGCCTTTGGGCGATTTTGCTTATTATTGCAACCACAGTCAGCTGGCCATGTACTTATTTCTGGGTATAATTAACCTATTTTGAAGATATTCTTACCACATGACTGTTCATCTTCCCTGTTAAGACCACGGCAGTCCTGACTACCATCACATACCGATCTATCGGGGATACATGTGCCATCGTAACACTGAAACGTATCACCAGAACAGAATTCTACAGAAAACATGAAAAGGGTGGTGTATATGATACGTTCATTAAAATTGATGAAAAACATAAGCACTGAACTGTTAAAATTTAATTGACTGATGTGCTCCATAAGTCTTCATAAGGTTTGACAGAAAGATGTTGCCACGAATAGCTTCCCTTAATAGGCTTTCTTTGTTCTATTACTACCTAAATGTATAGCCTACATATAAATACACTTTGCATTAAACTTAAAACAAGGTGGATGGGAAACTTTGCGCCGGTTGGTCACTCCGCTACCAAGAAAATTATTACAGTGGTCATCATTTCTTTGGAGTTGAAATGGCTTAAAATGGAGGGGAACGTCTATGTTTGCTTTTTGAAAGGGACGTAGTTACGTACTTTTTTCACAAAACTAAATCTACTGTTTTGGACACCTACCCCCCCCCCCCTTCCAACAATCTCTTTTTTAATATTGACAATCTTTTTACGAATTAAATAAATGCGCATCATTCATATCTTATTGATTTAGATTACCCAAAAGCTTGTTGAGTTCTTTGTCATTTGGAAAGAAGTAGAAGGGGCAAAAAAGGGAAATACTTACGACATAATTCCTCATCGCTACCATCCACACAATCTGGAGTAATATCACACTGTCGAGAGGCTTCGATACATTGACCATTAGCACACTGGAATTCATCTTCCTTACAATGAGGATAGGCTGTACAATGACCAAAAAAAATTACAGGTAAAAAAAAAATTACTTAATCCCATGTTAGAAAATTTTGAAGCATGCATCGTTTTCGAATTGTCTTATTCTTTAATAAATGCATTCGGGTAAATGTGTCATCTCTGCAGACAAATATACCAGGTTACTTATGTCTTCAGTTTTGATTGCGAGCATTTTTTTAAATTTGCTTTTTAGTTTGCTTTTTAGAATTCACGCACACTAAAAAAAAAGGCTAGTTAAAATTTCTCCAGTCAAACCACCGATATCGTGTTAAGTACACGAATGCTTTTCTCTTGTTTAACATGACTTGTTCCTTGCGTCAGGTTGAACTTTAATAGTAGAAATCAAAGAGTAATGTTCACATTTTATATGATAATACACGGTGATATATTTATCAATAAATGCATAGTGAGAAAGAATTATTTTTGATATTACATGTATATCAAAGAAAGGGGTGCCTTGGAATCGCAAAATTACTTAAATTGTAGGACTAAGCGCATTTCGTTTCTTGTTAGTTGATTGTTTTATTACATTCCAAAGATTTTATCGCCTGATGAAAGTAACATAAAACATATTTGTGTTTGTAGTGGATTAGGTAAAAGCTGAATTAGCCGTTTAACACCCTTCTTTTGTTACCCCAGTATCCGCCTATCTGTCACTCATTTATGTAAAAGTGTTTAATCACCCCTATTATAAGGAAAGTAATTGGGTCATGGTTCGCAAGTAAAAACGACATGTGCAATGGGCAGTGGCGTATCCACCATAGGATATAGCCAGCGTACCCCCCCCCCCTCTTGTGTTAGTAGACCCACGAGAAGACCCCACACCCACTGATCTCTACGTAGAGATCAGTGCCCCCCCCCCCCCTCTGTTAGGGGATCTCTGCTCCTGCACAGTTTATGTTGTACCGTAATTTCATTCCCATATCTGTTTCCCTAAGAGCCTGTAATGTCACCATGGTCACAATTTAACGTGCGATTTACGAAGCTTTTCGTTTCTAACCTTCTTATCCACACTTGATGAAGAGTTAATCTCGTTTAGTGTAAGGCCGTCTTAACTAGTGACAATATGAGAACGATTTTTATGCGCTAATTAACAAGCAGGGTGCATGCGTAAGATCCTCTGTACAAGTCTGCAATACATGTTCACATGCTGTTCTCTATTACTGCGAAAAAAGAAGTTTGTTTTTAAAATAGGGGATTATCCTCATCCTATAAAGAATTCAGTAGTCAAGTGTTATCCTCTGAGTGCCTAATTATTACCAAAAGAGATCATGGAAGTGACTCATGGTCTTCTCCTTTTTCTCCTGCAACATGGCATCATAGCTCAGTAAAGATGGTGAAATGAAAAACAAGTAGACACTGTACTTTCTTCTGTACGACGCCCTTCTTCTATTTTCTCTCTCTCTCTCTCTCTTCTTCTCTCTCTGTCTCTCTGTTTATCTCTCTCTTATCTATAATTATGTTGAACTAAATTCCAACGCTTTATGTACTATAATGAATATATTTCTATCCTTCAGTAGTGCACTACTGTTGGAAACGCAACTGTATTATCATCGAATAGTCTACGTTGTCACGTTTCGATTTGTATTATTATTATCGAAAATCCTCTTTTAGACTGACATAAAGAACAGGTATAATAGTTTAATGTTTGTTTGGTTTTTTTGGTTTTGTTTTGTTGTTTTTTTTACTTAACATATGTCTCATATTTTTAATACATCAAAATAATGTTGATTGTCAGTTCCCAGTTTATGTTTGAAATGTGACTTAAATTCAAGCAGAATGGATTCCAATGCGATAAAAACTAAAAGAACGGCAGTCGTTGCATTTAGCTAGCTGTCAATCTCTTAAGGTATCGTGGTTTTCATTTCCTTCTTAAACAAGTTTCAACTCCATCATCATACTTCTACAGCTGACACCAAAGATCGGAGCAAGCTGCTCTAATTTCTTGACACAAACAAGATAATCCTGCATTCACTATAGGTGTGAAAGGCTTCATTTACTGCTTTAAAACCCTTAATTACCCCCAAATGAGTCTTTAAAATGTTTAGAAGTTCATGTGTCACTTTCCCGGGAAACAATGGGTGAGTTATCCAAATTCATGAAAAGCCTGTTAATACCCCATTTTGGAACATCATTTAATCCCTGTCAGTCACAAATGACCTTTTAATCATACTTTCAACGCGTCCTTGGAAATTTCAAAATAATGTAACATACTCTACTGGGTATTTAACATCTTTTTCCCGAAAATCTTTTCGTCGAAGTCTTTAAAGACAATGGCCAAGTTAAGATCATATCAATTTTTTTATAGTAATGTAAATTATCACATGCATTTGAGATTTTGAAACTAATAACAATTTCAGTGTAACTTGCCATGATTGTAAATATGCCGGCAAATTATTTAAATAAATATTTTTATCTAACTCAAGTTGGGCTACCGCTATACTTTCATTTGCTTGTCAAAGTCTTTATCTTGTCATTTCCCCGCGGTTTCCTATGATTTTTAATAAAACTTAATTTTTAATTTAAACAACAATAATCTAAAATTTTGAAAGAGAATTTTGGGAAATGCAAGCAAAATCATCTTTCATTTACTTGATATAAAGTAAATATTTCGTTCTGTGCGAAAACCTATTTCCAATGTGCGTTTGAAAGTATCGTTTCTTTGTTGTTGTAGTTGTTGTTGTTGTAGTTGTTATTGTTATTGCAAACCTAATATATTTTCATTTTACTGCACATAACAATTTGACCTTATTTTATAGCATTAACGAAGTATACTCACCACAATGTACTTCATCGGACATATCCTGACAATGAACAATAAAGTCGCAGTAGAACGAAGCCGAGACACATCGACCCATATCACACTGAAAACTTGAACTAGGACAAGATGGAACTGCGCCGAGATCACCAATTAAATCCGAATCTATATCAAAAGAATAATGACTGGTACGTATCACAGAGATATGCAAAATAATTCAACTTCCTGCATATTATATCAAACCCATAATGAAGCTATAAAAAAAAATGCAATGTTCTCATCTATTGATATTCAAATACAAAATAAAATCAAAATTCATATTCATATAAAAGGTTCCCAAAGTAACACAAACTCAAATATTATATATGTATAGTTGGTTAACAAAATGTGTGAAATAAAATTTTCACTAAGGCTGGGGCGGCGAATTCATGTCATGTCCGGGGAATGCGGGAGGAAGCGTTTTGCGGCCAAGCAGGGAGGGGTCTATGAAGGTCCATTCCCCCCGAATACGAAGCTTTTGTATTTTGCCGTACAGCGAATTTGTATGCTAGCGAAATCACTGTGTTGAATCATTATTAAGTTTAACTATGTTATAAGCGATTAGAATTTTGTAGTTAGGAGTTTGCATTTATTTTAGGAGCACTTATATCATACAGTCAAATATGTACCCATACCTTTTTTTTCAATTGGTTGAGGCGACGTTATAGTTAATAACTTCGTAAAATTTTTCGACTTTCTCAATTTAAGGGGGACGACCCCATTTAAAATTTTCGAAAGGAGATGTCCTACGTGTCCACCTCCCTTGAATCGCCAACCCTGTACCATACAGGCCTATTGAAAATTTGCGTTCTATAGTCTCTTTAAACACACATCGGAATGTGAAATACTTACGGGTTAAAAATCTTGTTCAAACAATTGAACTATATTGTGCAAGGGAGTTTAACGATCGAGCAAGAAGATTTTGTTTATTTTGGAATACTGAAACTTTGCATTTTAGAATATTTCAGTCCCCAAACAGAGTGATGTAATCTTTACTTACTAACCTTTTCCCCCTACATTTTTATCCATAAATTCTGGCGGGACGTCCCAGCCCCCCCCCCCCCCCTTGCGGAACCACCGCCCCTGCATATATGACTAGGTTTCATTTAAATCAGATAATCATACATGGGGGGGGGGGGTTACCATCATTCATTTTATAAGTACAAAAAACCGAACTTAAAAAGGTTGGTTTTGTTTAGTCAAGATGGGGTGCACGAATACCGCTCTCAGATATCCTTCCATTACGCTGTAAGGTTTGAACTACATGAATATATAATAGAAATACGTCTGGTAATGGACCAAAAAGTTTACAAACCTCCACATTCCATTTCGTCTTCTCCTCCTGCGCATTCTTCTATTCCATCACAAACATGAACTGATCTAATACACTCTCCATTCAGACATTCAAACATGTCATCTCCACAGATGTTTACAAGATCTGTTGATGAAAATGTAACAGATTATATATTTATTATTATGACAATGTTCTCTTTTCATGTGTTCATTCTATACACAGAATGATTTCGAGGAGTGTGAATTATTTGTGTTTTCTTGTGGAATATTGTCATTTTAACGAGGAAAATAATTAATAATCATTTATTATTTCATTTTTTGTACCTAACATATATCACTGGTGTTGCCAAAGGCGGTATGGAATAAGGGTGGAGTCATTCCCCTCCTTCAATATTAACATAGTACTTAAAGAAGTGATTTAGTGCTAACAATTCTATGAAAAAAATATGGGCCTGATTTTACAAGAAAGGTTAAAAAGTTTAGATTTGTTTATAAATAGATTTTTTTTTGTTCCGGCCCAAATACTGCTCTTATAGAAAAGAAACAGATTTTGGGGTAGATCTAATATCAAACATTGATTTGAGAACAAAAACTCTCACTTAGATGATTTTATTTTTAGTAAAAACATTTCTATTAATAAATTTTTTTTTTGAGTATTTCTTTTTTGTCGCATGAACAAAGTTAACTACAAAGTTACTAAGCTTTTGGTTAATTCAAATCGGCGATTTTTTTTTTTTAACCACCTTTTAAATCAAGCTGATTTCAATCGTGCCAACCCTGGTTCTTTCATATCAAGATCTTAAGTTATTCATAAACCTTTTTTTTTGGGGGGGGGTATTTGTTTCTAGTACAGATATAATGAGAATAAAATGTAAACAAAGATATTGCTTAAGAGCTACACATCGCATTTACGTATTCATTATACTGACAGGTGATTAAAGTCCAGACAACTAAATTAACAACGAAGTCAACGATGATCTGCTTTTGGCAAAGCTTGATGTTAAATCCCTTTTCTCTGAATGCAAATCTCCCATTTTTGAAACTGCTAATTATGCTCCTGTATACAGGATTTCAAGGGATTTAAAAGTAAAGCTGAAGAACTTTGACAAGGGAACGATTAGCAGTCACTTACCAGACACAATAAAGTAACAAATGCTGCCATTATGAGCCAGTGCGCAGTCTCTGTTAACTAGCTGCCAATCATCGCCATTGTATTCCATCACGTGACACGATTCAGGCGCGACGTCATCTAGCCGTGGACTCAGCGTTTGATAGTGTTTGTCGTATACACCTGGTTTAGAAAGAATGCCAAAAGTAAGGTCAATGTATCAGTATATACACTTTATTTTAACACCACGGTCACGAATAGATAGTTTGGAGATTTACTCATTTGATTCAAATTTCCTAAATAAAACATATCTCATAAAGATATCTAACGCTGACATGATTTTCCAAATTCTACATTTTCTACATAGATTTAGTTAATTGTAAAATCATTCTTGCTTCAATTCTGCTTTAATATGTGAAAAGCGACATCGAGCGGTATTCTTGAAAACAATCCCCTTTTTCGGGGGGGGGGGGGTCTGGTACTAATCCATTCGAAGGGTTATTGATAGCAGGATAACCAAGAAAATGGAAGAAATACCAGTTGAAACATTTCACCAAACTAAATGATATTTGTATGTAATCACGGAATTCTCTTTTCTACGCGCTTTCAAGGGTTTATGTAATTTTAGATGTGTCCACAATATCCACCTTAAAAAAGCAAAACAAACCAACAGAAAAACAAGGATGCAAATTTAACTTAACGTAAGCAATAATAACTTTCCTTTAAAATTTATAATTATGATTTGTAATAAAGTATTTATTTTCAAACATTGCAATATATTTCTTTTTAATTTTAAAATTTATTAAATTTATGCAGCTTTCAACCGCCACATTTGTTTCCTTCACTTTAACATTATCTGAATACTTTCTACGTCCAGATCGCTGGAGATTTTGTGTACCCTTTCTACTGTAACCCCAGCACATGAAAACAAGTCAAGTCGTGTATTATGAAAGTGATTCATAAAATTTAGACAAGAAGGATTTTCATACCTCGTATGTCGATGGATGTGCCTACTGGTATAAATCTGAACGGCCAGAGTAGACTAATCAGATAAGTAAGTCGTGGTAGCGGTAGGAGAACGGAGGACTGGATGGGTTGGCATGGCAACAGAGCAGTTTGATTGTTGTCTGCCACGGCAAGGGATACACAAGTGGATCCTATAAGACGGCTTCCAAAGGGACATTCTATCAGGGGGAAAATGAATTTAATAGAGAGAAACGTGTATGAAAAGATGAACTGTTATATTTGAGAAAAGCTCATGATCATAGATGTTTAATAATTCACTGCGGTCATTATCTCCAAAGATGTCTTTACGGTCCAAGAATTCTATTCAACAAGATACAAAGATAGTTTGCATACAAGGTAAAAAGGAAATTTAGTGTAAATCATGTAAACAGCTTTAATATCACATTTTTATTATCATAATAATTCTTTACAGAGGTTGCACATAAATTGTATCCAGCGGCGTACACACGTATAGAGATGAGCGGACCCCCCCCCCCCCCCCCCCCCCCCCCTCGGAGAGAGGGTTTAATTTTGCTCGGGTCGGGCTGATAAATGCCCCTGTTTCATACACTGCATGCACAGGAGAGTCTTATCTTTGAATACGTGATATCTTTGGATAGGTATATGTGTATATGTGAGAAGAAAATTATAAACATCCTACCCTTTGTTGACAAATCTCCAATTCTTGAAGTAACCTTGCCGTTTGCTGCAAGAAGTAAATGTATATGAAACGTCTGTTACTTACATTGTAATTATCCCATCAACATATTAATTTTGTTTTTGAAACACGATAGATTAGATTATGTTAAAAACAATTATCAAAGTGCCCATAATTGTAACTTCATCGCATTTCAAATGGGCCCACGTTTTTACATAAAATGAAGAGCCATATATGAATCAGCTTCTTTTTACCGCTTACTACATGTACGTAGACACAGATTTCAGTTACATAAATTAATGGTGAGATGATTAATAACTCTGTTTATGAGCGTTTTTCGTTGTTATACTGGTATACGAAATATTTAATTACAAATCGTTTCATACGTGTAATTTCATGTTAATTCTTGTCTTCAAATAATGATTTTTGTCACTGGAGGAATAGCAACACCGTCAGTCAGCCATGTTTTATGATTTAATCTAGCTTTATTCTATCCAATTACGATGTCTGTGGTCTTGGAAACATAGCGGGATACCATGTCCATCCATCATCAATCCTCTTGATTGGAACCTTCAAAAGCAAGAATCATTCTCAATACAGAAATTCCCCCCTTTTTCCTAGTTGTGGTCAAATGAATAGAGGACTATTAATGAAGTGCTAATGATGGACGGAATCAATTGTTTTTTTATTTTTCGAGGAAGAGTACTTGACTTTTTGTTGCCAGTACGTGTGATGGACAGGGTAATCTGAACGCCTTCATCAATGTGATGTTATTATGTCTCTTCTCCGAGGTTTGAAGTAATGACAATGCTCGCAGAAAGCTGAAATAGTGAAAGGATCTCCTTCAGGATCAACGCCTTTCATGCCTTACTGTAAGTGGCTGTCATTGCCTGATGTTTAGACCAATGACAATAGCGCGTGCCGGAAAGCTCCGCCTTTCAATGTGTACGTCATTAAAGAATGATCAACGATTGACATCTCGTTGTCAAGTTATCCGGCTAAAGGTCATTGTTAAGGTCATGACTGGCAGACCTGGTATAACCAGCAACCCGGTTAAAGTATTGTTTGTCAACAATGGCCAATGATTCCCTAATCATCACCATGAATGTAGCACATTAGATGATGATCTCTTCTATTCACTGGATGATTGATGTGTAGAGTTTGGGTTGGGGCTATAAGTACGAGGGGTATCCTGAATGAAGAGACATTTCCATTTTGCGCTGGCTATCGACAACATACCTGTTCGATCTTATTCCAACATTTCATCATGACTCTGTTCAGCATTGACAACCTCGCTCAGAGTGACAGCAAGCCTAATCGTTTCAGCCCCGAGTTAAGATACTATCCCAAGATGAAGCTTCTGGTTCATCAAGAAGAGCAGACTGATGAAAGACCATCTAGCAATGAAAGCGGCTTTGGAGCTGTGAGTCCATCAGACGGCTCGGGAGCTTCATCGGTCTGCGATAGCCCACCATCAACTAAGAAGCCTCCCCATTCATACATCGCTCTGATCGCCATGGCCATCATCCACTCACCAGAGAAGCGCCTCTTGCTCTGTGACATTTACGAATACATCATGAAACGCTTTCCGTTCTTCAAGGACAACGAAAGGAGCTGGAGGAACAGTATTCGTCACAATCTCTCGCTCAACGAGTGCTTCATCAAAGCTGGACGTAGTGGAGACGGCAGAGGGCATTTCTGGGCAATTCATCCCGCCAACCTAGAAGACTTCGCCAGTGGTGACTACAGGAGGCGTCAAGCTCGCCGCCGAGCACGATCAGCCAGTTATTCACCATACGCCTACCCATCAGCCATCCCGAGCCCTATCCACGCCGGCTACATCCCGATGTCGTACGCTCACCACCCCGAGATGATCTCCAAGTCACAGCCAGCCATGATACCCGGGGTTCATCCACTCAGCGTGAACACACCACCATACCACCCAGTCGGTGCTGCCCTTTTCACTCCACCTCCCATTCCATCAAGTCATCCCTACTGTCTTCCTACCACGGTTCCTGCTACCTATCGACCTGGTCCAGCTGAGAGGATACCCATCACCCTCCCTAGCTCAGCATACTCCAGTCCGATGGCATCTACCCTGAGTTCTTCCACTACCACCAATGACGTAGCAGCGTATTCCATCGCTCATCGAGTCAGCCCGACTTTCATGTATCCACCTTACTCCAAACCATCATCACCACCATCCATGCTACCGACTCCAGCGGGCTGGTCTTCAGTAGCATCCTGCTAGCCGTGATGCCGACAATCATGACAATCGCTTGAACTCTGAGACTGATCTTGACAATCAAAGAGGCATGTGCACTCTTTAATATGTTCAACAGTTCAAATCGCTCTTTATAGATTATTATATTAATGATAATTCAAAAATATTTTGTAAATATCTGATATAATCTCAAGTACAGTATTTTATACTTTGAATATACCTTGTCATGTTGTACGAAAACTGTTTTTCTGAAAACAAATTTCTAAACAAACGAATTTTCTGGTAGTTCTTTGTGTTTCATTGATCGGTCAATGCAAGGTGCATATTTTGAAAATACTGTTGAGATGTGAATTTGGTCAGTGTTGATGATGTGACCGTAAAAGTGAATGTGGAAACATGAGTGTTTGAGCAATTATCGAGGAGGAAGTATGAAAACTATTATTTCATTGATATAATTATGCCTGATACTACCCTTATACCTCTTATATCTCTCTCTCTCTCTCTCTCTCTCTCTCTCTCTCTCTATCAATCTATCTATCTCTCTCTCTCTCTGTCTCTCTATCAATCTATCTCTCTCTCTCTCTCTCTGTCTCTCTATCAATCTATCTATCTCTCTCTCTTTGTCTCTCTATCAATCTATCTATCTCTCTCTCTCTCTCTCTATCAATCTATCAATCTATCTATCTCTCTCTCTCTCTATCAATCTATCTATCTCTCTCTCTCTGTCTCTCTATCAATCTATCTATCTCTCTCTCTCTCTGTCTCTCTATCAATCTATCTATCTCTCTCTCTCTGTCTCTCTATCAATCTATCTATCTCTCTCTCTCTCTCTCTATCAATCTATCTATCTCTCTATCAATCTATCTATCTCTCTCTCTCTGTCTCTCTCTATCAATCTATCTATCTCTCTCTCTGTCTCTCTATCAATCTATCTATCTCTCTCTCTCTCTCTATCAATCTATCTATCTCTCTCTCTCTCTATCAATCTATCTATCTCTCTCTCTCTGTCTCTCTATCAATCTATCTATCTCTCTCTCTCTGTTCTTCTATGTGTCACATATCTTCTAATCTTATTTAATTTCTTTCTATATTTATTTAATTCATTTCATTTCATTTTTTTCTCTCTTTCGATTTTATCTTCTCTCATTCTCTCCCTTTCTCTCTATTCTTATATTCTTTCGCTCTTTTACTGTTCTCAACTTTGATTCCTATCCCTTTTATTAATCTCTCTCTCTCTCTCTCTCTCTCTCTCTCTTTGTATGTCATATCTCTTCTTCATTTATCAAATTTCTTTCTAAACTTATTTAGCTCTCCCTCTCTCTCTCTATTTCATTTTCCTCCTCTATATTTTACATCGATCTCTTTTGCTTATTCACTTTTCCTTAAACTATGTTTCCTCTCCCTTCGTTTCATCTCTCTCTATCAATTCTCTCTCGATATCTTTTTCCCCCCATTGATCTCTTCCGCTCTGTCAACTTTCTTTTAAACTTTGTTTCGCTCAACAACCCGTCAACCTATCTCTCGATCTCCCCTCCTCTCTCTCTCTCTCTCTCCCTCTCTCTTTCATTACCTCTCGATCTCAATTTCTACCCGTTTCTATATAAATCTCTTCCGCTTAGTCATCTTTCTCTAAGCTTTGATTCCTATTCTCAATTCATCTCTCTCTCTCTCTCTCTCTCTTTGTGCGTCACATCTCTTCTAAACTTATTAATTTCTTTCCAAACTTATTCAGCTCTCAACCTCTCTCTCTTTCTTTTTCCCCCTCTATTTTTATATCGATCTTTTTCGCTTAGTCACCTTTCCCTTGAACTTTTTTCCTTTCCCCTCATTTCATTTCTGTCACATTTCATCTAAACTTATTTCATGAGTATGCCTTCAACTCTTCATCTCCAATCCCCCCCCCCTCCCCTCCCCTTCTCTCTCTCTTATTCTCTCTTTCCCTCTCTTTAATCGATCTCTCCCGCTCTATCACCTTTCTTTTAAAATTTGTTTCGTATATACACCACCTAAACTTGTCAACCGATCTTTCCATCTCACCTTCTCTCTGTCCTACTCTTTCATTCCATATCCATCTTAATTTCTAGCGCTTTCTATTTAGAACTCTTCCGCTTAGTCATCTCTCTTCTAAACTTTGTTTCGTACCCCCTCAGCTCATCTCTCTCTCTCTCTCTCTCTCTCTCTCTTTGTCTCTCTCTCTCTCTCTCCCTCTCTCTCTCTATCTCTCTCCCCCTCTCCCTCTCTCTCTCTCTCTCTCTCCCTCTCTCTTTCTCTATCATTCTTTCTCCCCTTCCTCTTTCTCAACTCATCCTATATTCATTTCTGTCTGTCACATTTTCTCACATTTTTTCTTATGTAAAGATTTGGTTGTAATGTATTGTCAACCTACCTTGAGCAGGTTGGTCACAAATGAACTGACTTGCTTCATGCGACGCGCATGATATGTCGTGCCAATTTGCCGAGGATTGTAGGTTCTCCAATCTGATCAATGTACAGTCTTCCTGCTCGTGGCCATTTGGTTGAGAATCTTCGTCAAGTCTTCAAAATATATCATTTCATAAAAAGAGGATAATTACAAAATATGAATTAAGAACTGTTTGGTACACATTTACAGTACTATGGGGGTATACACATATTGACGAATTTAGGCAGTGCAGTGTGAGATTATGATAATCTTTTAAATATCCCCCGGGGATGTTGGACACACCATTGGCTTTTATCAATGATATATTATTTTAGTGTTGCTTTTATTTATTTTCAATATCTACATGTATCTTCCTTTTCTCGTTTTAATCTTTGCTCCTAAGTCGTGCTGGTGATGATTTTCCAAAGGATGTCTTCTCAGTATTTCTTCTTTTTTTGTGTGTAATTTTTGCTCTTCTTAATTTTGTAATCAAGTTCTTCGTTTCGTTTCCTTTAAGTTCATATATATAAATCTTCTCATTTTGTTTTAAATTATCTCTTTTCAAGTAATACATTTACCTATCTGATATATACCAGTCTGCATAGCTTAGCGGACCTTCGTCTTCCCATCTAAAGTGACCTTCCTCTGCGTTATCCGTCAAGCCTGGTACAAATGGGAACATGAAGAATGCAGGAAAATAAATTTCCAAAGAGATCTCAATATACTAGGTTATTCTGCTTCCCATAAATCGCACTATCAATCATATTCTCGACTTTAATTAAACATTTAGAAGCAATTATCGTTCCGAAATTTCCAAGTTGCTTTCGTCCACCATTTTTCCTTCAAGACGCAATATATACCAATCTCTTTCCCAATATCAGTTACTACATGTAATGTCGAAATCTCTCTAACCTTTCCATATCTTTGTGTTCTTCTCTTCATCTCTTATCATTAGCTCTCTCTCTCTCTCTCTCTCTCTCTCTCTCTCTCTCTCTCTCTCTTCGATCTCTTTATCTCCCTTTTGTTGTCTCCCTTTATCATGTTTATGTGAAAGCCTGTGTAAACCCGTATTCAACTTCGACTTCTCCTCCACTTTAAATGATCACTATAATTAAAAGTCACTATTAGTAATACCGATATAGGTCTTCATGCCGTTGCCGGTGAACCATGATGACGTCAGCTTGTAGTGGATGAAATTCATCTCGCCCGCGGTTTTTATGCTAACAAGAAAGGCGCCAATATCTCGGCACATCTTCGACGCATCATTCCATCGAATCGTCTGGTTGAGTGGGGTAAACTGGTAACATTTACTTCCAAACAGTTCCCAGCCCTCGGGACAGGTGTAATCTTCTTCTGCTTATTCATGAGAAAATATAAGTAGACATTATAATATAAACATGGTCAATCTAAATAAACAATTTCTCAAATGAAAAAAAAGAAAGAAATATATTGCGAAATTGGTAAAGGAGTTATGAATGACCGATCGTGATTACAAATGATACGGAAAAATTCAGTCTCAGAGTAAGAATAAGGATGATGCTTAGAAAGGAAGAAACATATGGAAAATTGTAGTAGTAGTAAGATAATTAGTGAGAATTATTGCCAAATAACAAAATACAAATCAATTCCGTACCATCAATAGTTCCTTTTAACCCATACTGTTCTTGAGTAATCTGGAAGAGAGTTATGAGAAGAGGTAATAACATATACATCTACACCCCTTTACCTGAAGCACCTGTTGTCGAGTCTACATCCAGCTCATTGTACGTGGCACGATACTCGGCGTAGAAACCATCGCCTTCGAAACTGTCATCTGAAACAAACTCAATGACCACGGCATTCAGGCTGCTTCGGACTTCACCTGAGGGAGGGTTCGCATTGCAGAAACGGCCCAAGGTGGGCGACTGAAATCCCGCATCATTCGCCCCCGCATCATTCGCCCCGTCATACACAACCAAGAAGTCTGTTTGAGTACATCCGTGGTCATCGATGTCGGAGATGACATCGAAATGAATAAATGATATGGTCACGTACGAGCCTTCGGGCGTGACAATACTCCATCGGCATTGTGAATTTGGCGCGTAAGCAAAGGGGTATTTGACGGAGACAAACACAGCAGCAGAAAGGTTGCAGTACTCCACACCAGAGCAAGTATCCCGACCAAATCCACATCCACCTAGTTCTAGAAGAAAAAAAAATAGTTTATTATAATTAAAGTCTAATAGAATGGGGACATAGAGGTGCATGGAGCGAAACAGGGACCGAGGGCTGCAGCCCTCCCCCCTCCCCTCCCGAGAACTTTGGAAATACTAATATGTATTCGGGCAATCGTTACCTCATATTTGGACAGTGATGTGCTCGTATATCCTTACAGTCAGACGAGGTGCCCGAACATGTAATTTTTTATCTTTTATCTGATGTACTGTGATCATAACGAAATAACATTTCTCAAGTAAGAAAAGGCCCTTTTGCGCGCTCGCTTAGCTCGCTGGAAAAAAATCTATAAACTGGGAAATTGATATTTGGGCAAGAGGCGTTTATATGTTGGAGAATGGCAACTTTTAAGAGAAAATATGAATTGATATTACGTCTGGATCTACGAGATCTAGGCAAAAAAGGGAAGATAATTTCGTGTTCTACAGCAGCTCATGTTGCACTGGCATCATACCATTTCAAAACTTAGCTTAAAACTTGAAAATACCTAGTTACCTACCCGTTGTGTTGTAGCCTAGACTGAACCCAGTTGATTTTCCCGCTAATCCTGTGTCCAAGGCAACAATGATAGTCGGTGAGTTGGATATGATGAGTGGCTGACTCGTATTCCCACAGAGTGCACGTTTTAGGATGCCGTTTGGTGTGCGTACGGAGACGCGATCGACACAGTTCGCCGAGTCACTCTCTCGTTCAATGTCGAACTCGCTGAAATGAAGAGAGATGTAGCGGTCTGGCTGGACAGTGATGTTGTACTCGCAGCTGGTGAATGGTGGAATGACAGACGGGTAGTCCTTGGTCTGAAACGAGCCTGATGGGCCATGGAAACTGACCGTGTCACCACAGACTGCGTTGCAGTCTATCACTTTGCAGTCTACATCGAGAAGAGAGAGTGATATCGATAACAGATATATATATACATTATATTATCATACATATACATGTACATCTCTTTTATCGATATACATATTATAAGGCATATTGTTTCTTTCACTGACTAGCAGAGGCGTAAGGGGTGTGGGAATGCCCCCCCCCCCCCCACCCAGGAATTTTAAAGTTGCGATATTCGGACAACCATCACCTCATACTCGGGCAGCGAGGTAGCCGAACATTCAATTTGTATATCTTATCTAGTTTATTTGTATATATTATCTAGTTTATTCCTTTGACGAAATGACATTTTACCACATCAGTGTCTTTCTTTTTTGCTCGCGCGCTTCGTTCGCTCGAAAAATTTGTGCCCGTAAGCAATACACGTTTAAATGTTACTTCTCATCTGTGAGTCAGTCTTAAAATTATATATATCCTATTACATCAGAAATATCAAGGACAATTTAAGTAAACTGCTTATTTTAATTTAGAATTACGAATCAATCCTTACACTCGACTTACCGACCATGTCGTACGACGCTTCGAAGCCAAGTTCGTTGGGCATGTTGGCAGTCAACGACCACATGGTGAGCTCAATGAACACGACATTGGACTGGCTTATGACCTCGACGTCATGAAGGTCACCGCAGTACTGGCCTCGTACGATGTGACTTGTATTAGCTATGACGTCATAGACGTCGAGGATGTCTTGGCAGTGTGCATTGTGAGGATCTTGTCGTAACTTTGTCCTAATGATGTTCAGTCTGTATATGAAATGAAAAATTAATATCATCGTCATTTAGGTACTTCTAGCTCTGAAAAAAATGCAGTTAAATGTGACAGGACTAGTTGCAATGACGAAATGAAAAAAAACAACAGATGAATGTTTTCTGATCATCTGATCATCTGATAATAACATTAGTGATAATTATTATAATCATAGCAATAACAATAATAATGATAATAATAACAATAATGACTAGTAAACGAATTTTAAGCTGTTTATCCTGTAATTAGCAAAGTAAGGAATAATAATGACAGCAATAAGAACAACAACACTAATTTCATTGTTATTAATGATAACATCAATCACAAAACTATTAATAATGATTATTATCATAATTATTTATAATGAAAATAGTGAGAATGTAAAGATAGAACACTGGTGTGTCACGCTTGAATACTGCGGCAGAAAAGGCAATAACGTGTAGAATGAATTATACATGGGCCCAGGGGCGGCGCCAGGGTATTTTGATAGGAGGGGCAAGACGACCTAAAGATGACGTCATATTTTTTCTCCATTAAATAACAGGGGTAATATAGAGTTATATGTTTAAGACCTCTCTTTTTAATACTCCTCTTTCTTCTTTCTTCCCTTTTCTTCCCTTTTCTTCCTCCTTTTCTTCTTTTTTTTTCTTTTTTTTCTTTTTTCACTACTTGAAAAATCATAGGGGGGCGGTCGCCCCCTCTGCCCCCCCCCTGTAGCGCCGCCCCTGTGCTCATTACTAAAACATAATTACTTGATGTGTGCTTAAAGGCATTCCATTCAGATAAAATTTTGTCTAATTTGAAAAAGCCTGAAGGTGGTTTTTCACGGGGCACGCGAACGATTCGCGAAGGATGCGAATGTCGAAAAAGGGGCAAAGTCCAACATTTGTATATCAGGCTCCAAAAGTTCACCAAACATGTGCGGGTGTTCCGAAGCGTCGTCAACTGTTCGCGGGAGTAGTTTTTAGTTAAGAGGGAATTTCAAACAAGTTTGGAGTTTCTTCCAAATGTTTCCAGTATCCTGGGTCGTGATTTGTTCGTGATTTGCTCTCAAAAATGTCTGTAAAGCTTCGTCATTATGCGCAAGATCTACTGACAACGTGCGTGTTGTTCGCAAAATCTTCGTGAAACCCCAAACAGATTCCGACAATCTGGAGAATGTCTCGCGCATGTCTCGCGAAATCAGCGAATTTCGTCCGATCATTCCTCGAAGTATTCACGAACTGTTCGCGCACTAAACCCGAGACTTTCACGTCGAGGTCCTCTGCTAATTTGCCTACCGTTCGCGACGATTAATTTGCGAATGTCACGAAGTATTCCCGAACTATTCGCGAGCTACACACGAACCAAAACCGATGGTTTCACGAACGTTTTGCGAAGGTTTTGCTCACGTGACATTCTTTCGGAGTTCGTGCGAAGTTCTCACGTTCTTAGTTCTGCAACGCACGACATTCGCATATAAGTTTTGAGAACTACGCACAAACTGCACAAGAATGGTTTATGGCTGCATTTTCGAGACACATTCGGAGAAAAACTTCTCCGAATGTTGGAGTTTGCAATTTTTTAGATATTCGCATCCTTCACGAACCGTTCGCGTTCCCCGTGAAAACCCACCTTGATAACTGAGGGGAAGAATTAAACGTTTCAACATCACCAGGAAACACGAATTCTTAACGACCTGTCATTTCTCTACCTCTTATCATCTGAATAGCGTGTAGTAAACCAAGCTTGTGCCATTACCAAAACGGAGCAACAGGCGCCACTCAGGGAAAGTGAACTTAAATTACATTGCAAAAATACGGATATGCGGTTAATTAGTTGAATTACACAATGTCCATCTAGGCTTTCAGACGGTGGTAAATTGAACGGGTTTGACGTCGTGGGCTAGGTTTGAACTGTATCTGGGTAATATAGTTGTTTACCATTCGGCGAAAATGAACTTAAAAACACTTTTTAAAACTTTATGTGTTTAATTGAAATACTTCTTTTTACATCAAACAAAAAGAACAGAAGACAGTGCACAAATTGACTCCGTTATGCTGAGTGCACTGGAATCTCAAAGATGGCAACATGATGCCAAATGCGAAGGGTCCAACAATCGAAAGTCTTCCCCCCCCTCTTTTTTTTTTGAGGGGGAGGGGGGGGGGGCTATTCATTTATTTATTGCTGCTGCATCAGCTTGCAGTTATTCTTACGGTTTTATCAGTAGTACATACTATTTTGTCATTAGAATACATAAATGAAAACCAATAGATATTACTGCTCCGAATTTTCAAAGGAAAGGATTGATTCTTTAAGCTCTCTAAATGGTCCATTTGCGTAATGAGTCCATTAAATAATGTCCCATGAACTTTCGAGAACACTGTATCACTCCTCAATCCTCATACGTCTCCTCTTTTTCTCCCCCTCCCCCTCTCTCTCTCTCTCTCTCTCTCTCTCTCTCTCTCTCTCTTTCTTTCTTTCTCTCTTTGCCTCTTTCCCTCTCAATTTACTTGCGTTTCACTGGAAAGGACCCGAGAGTCATGTTTATCTGACGTGGGTGTTTTGTTTTTCATCAGTTATTTTTCTTCCGTTTTCTCTGCATCACATTCGTCCATTGTTTCGCACCTCTTGCAAATCTCTCTCTCTCCCTCCCTCTCTCTCTCTCTCTCTCCCTCCCTCTCTCTCTCTCTATCTATCTAACTGTCTATCTTTCCCTGTCATACCCGTCTGGAACTCGAGAGTAAAGTGTTATCCAATGTTGGCTTTCTTCAAATTATTCTTCGTTTTCTGTGTAGCACATTCGTTAATCGTGAATCAATTGCTTAGTTTTATTTTGTCTTTTGTAATACAACAAAAATATAAAGCATGAAATTATCCTCTGTTAAATAACAAATATTATTAATACTGAATGTAAAGTCAAAGACAGAAGGATGAAAATAATACATTCATAGACGGTTGTGTATAACAAGACGTTTAAAACGTGTGCTCTGTAAAATATATATTTACCACAGATGTATATAGGCTCACTGGTGTAACCAGACTTGTTATACAAGGGGGCACACAAAATCACAGTCACATAGTTACACACACACACACACACACAAAGTTCAGATGATGACGGATGAACAGGGGATCATGGCCCCCTTGTTCCCCCCCCCCAAAAAAAAAACTACGCCTATGTATAGGCTATATTATATAAATCAAATTCAAAATGATCCCCCCCCCCCAAATTGGTACTAAGTTTGTCTAAAAATACCGTTTACTTGCAAAGTTTGGTCACATTCCGTTGTTGTTTTTCCGACAACAGTAAAGAATTATCCCTATTTATTTTTCCTTCTTATTAAGGAGTCATCTACCTACCTAACCCCCTCACTAACGACCCCCTGTGTACAATTCGTTGCACTTTTCGTCCTTCGATTGTACATTTGACATTTGCCTTTAGAATTTAGATTTGATGCGGGAATTGTATGGTAAGGAAATCAAACACCGCCCATATCTTTCACGCATGATCGCCGTTATATTTGAGACGATTACTGAAGCAGATTTGCCCTTGATAAATGATAATCATTAAGAAAATGATTGAATTTCCAGAATGCGCCTGAAAGTGATTGATTAACTTTGTGAAAAATTGTAAAATCAGCTCAAATGCCAGTGAATTGTGTGCAGTCCTCTAACTACATATATAATTAAGGATATGTGAAAGTATGAGAGAAAATGGAACCCGTTTACTATCCTAAAAAAGAGAAAATCGCGATCAATCGCTAGCGCAAGTCGCTCGGTTTCTTCGCTGCGCTGCAGTCACAAAAACCAAGCACCAGCGCTTGGCGATTTCAGAGCGGGTTTCCAGCCCGTACGGTATTCTGTGATAGAGCGAGGTATGCCAACCGTAAGAGTTCTTTAGGGTTCGGTGGTACTCTATTCCGACATCAATGTTCAGTCGTAAATATCTTGATATATAAACGACCGATCAGCTTATAAAACTCAGGCGATTCCTGTCTGAGCTAAAGGTTTGCAATTATGATTACAGCATTAGCTGGAACAGTGATTTTTTTTTTCAATCCTGGGCAAAGTTAATAATTGCCTTTTAATAGTATACAGGGCCATCTTTTGAGAAAATATATTGATGGGTGCCTGCTACTGAGACGCTGCACTAGACGGTAAAGCATTCAAAGATTTCCTTCTATCATTTCCTACATATCCATTTACTTTTGACCTGAGCCAGGATTCGAACACCGAATCTATTTAATAAAATTAAAGGTACAAACCAAAGCTCCACAGTGTTACCTCGACTTTCCAGTTTACCACAATTTTTCTTTAAAAATTTCTAAAAGATAATTCAGAGTACTATCACTAGAATTATACTATGATTACTGCATCAACAACAATATAAACAAACAATGGTGAAGCATACAGTGTACTTGATGCGGGTCTATGTCAGGATTCCAGATGAGGCTAATTCTAGATTAAGGAAGCACATTATTTAGTACCTGAATTATTGGTATTAAAAAAATAATGATATCAACTGCTATGGTGACATTACCACAAGTCAGTGTTGTTGTGTACATACAGTGGCGTATCTAGGTATTCTGGCGCCCGGGGCAAACTATTAAATCTTCGCCCCCCCCCCCCCCCCCCCCCAATGCCCAAACTCAGATTAATGAGCGTTTTTAACTTAGAAATGATGGCACTACGTGAAAAAGAGTTTTGATGCACATAACCTGAGGTTGTCAGAACAAATTTGATGAATTATTATATAAGCGAGGGAGCAACGCGACCGAGCGTCAGATTTTTTTTTTTCACCCCCCAAATTGAAATTTCTTATGTATTTTACCCTTAGAAAAAAAAAATATCCAAGGAAATACAACTACCTAACAATATATATTTTTTTGGTGAAATTTTGAGCATTCCTGTTTTAGGGGCGCAAAATGAATGAAAACCCTGAAGAAATATATTTAAGGAATATAGCAAGACAATTGTAGGGCAAATTTATAATTTCTTTCGAATGTTCTATAATTTGAAAATGCTTTTTATGCACTTATATCCCATCTGGGGGCGTAAAATTGACAAAATGACTTGTATTAGCTATGACGTCATAGACGTCGAGGATGTCTTGGCAGTGTGCATTGTGAGGATCTTGTCGTAACTTTGTCCTAATGATGTTCAGTCTGTATATGAAATGAAAAATTAATATCATCGTCATTTAGGTACTTCTAGCTCTGAAAAAATGCAGTTAAATGTGACAGGACTAGTTGCAATGACGAAATGAAAAAAAACAACAGATGAATGTTTTCTGATCATCTGATCATCTGATAATAACATCAGTGATAATTATTATAATCATAGCAATAACAATAATAATGATAATAATAACAATAATGACTAGTAAACGAATTTTAAGCTGTTTATCCTGTAATTAGCAAAGTAAGGAATAATAATGACAGCAATAAGAACAACAACACTAATTTCATTGTTATTAATGATAACATCAATCACAAAACTATTAATAATGATTATTATCATAATTATTTATAATGAAAATAGTGAGAATGTAAAGATAGAACACTGGTGTGTCACGCTTGAATACTGCGGCAGAAAAGACAATAACGTGTAGAATGAATTATACATGGGCCCAGGGGCGGCGCCAGGGTATTTTGATAGGAGGGGCAAGACGACCTAAAGATGACGTCATATTTTTTCTCCATTAAATAACAGGGGTAATATAGAGTTATATGTTTAAGACTTCTCTTTTTAATACTCCTCTTTCTTCTTTCTTCCCTTTTCTTCCCTTTTCTTCCTCCTTTTCTTCTTTTTTTTCTTCTTTTTTTTCTTTTTTCACTACTTGAAAAATCATAGGGAGGGGCGGTCGCCCCCTCTGCCCCCCCTGTAGCGCCGCCCCTGCATGGGCCTACTTACCTGACGTTCATGTTGTCAGGTCCATTGATCATAAAGTTACATGTCGAATGCTGGTTGTACATTACAGGGTAACTGTACGCTTGCAAATGACCTACCGAGGCTGATGTCACGTGTGATGTGACGTCATCAGACCAGATATCATCGCACTGAAGATCGGCATATTCTGAAATTAAGAAAATGGAGTTTAACTCATCTTGGGATAGCAGGTAGGCAATCATAGAAAAGTCTTGCGATAAGTTTCGAATGATCTTAGACAACCCCGGGACAAAAATCAAATGTCTTTGAGGGGTTCTTCATCTCGAATATATCTTTCAGTTTGATCTCGGAAGTGACATCGTGAAAGGATCTAGGAAAAACCACTATGTATCGAAGTATGGCAATCAAGCCGTTCCATTTCTTATATGTCATAGGCGTACGAGGCGGGGGGGGGGGGGGCTTTGAAAGTGTCGATATTCGGGCAACCACCACCTCATATTTGGGCAGCGATGTGCCCGAATGTCCTCATATGCACGAATATGTAATATCTGTACATTTTCACTGCAAGAAAGTGTCAAACGTTATTAGAAACTGGTTGATATTCGGGCAAAATACGTCAGCCCCCCTCCCCCTCCTCGCCAAAATATGCCCGCACGCCTATGTATGTACATTTATTTATTTTGTTATTCTTTTGAACTGTATTAGTGGTTGAATTAGTGGTTGCATTAGAGGTTGTGTGAGTGGTGTTATTAGATCGTAAAACTGTTTTCTACATGATGCTAGACATTGATGACTGTAATTCCAAAGGAGTTCTTACAATGCGACTGATACGCTCAAAATCGATGGAACACCGAAGACTACCTGCGAACTTTCCTTGTCACACGACTGAACTGGTTGCGGGAATTCGCATAAATACAGACAAATATTTAGGAAAATCATGTTAAAAAGTTGAAATGATGTGTGTTCACGGTTTAGTGTACTTCATTGAATACATTTAATAAATCTAATGTATGGTGAAAATATACTCGGTGTCTTATTACATCATTACATTGGGATTTTTTTTTAACTGAACATGGTTTGCTATTTACCTCGCTCACAGATGAATGTTTTCTGATCATCACAGTCAGCTGATCCGATTATAACATCAGTCGCATTCAATGCAATCGAAGGACATGAGCCATCTTCAGCCGAAAGATCATCTTCTACCCAAAGTTTACTTATATTTACCACATCAAGTACCTGAATATCATTATGTAAAGTAAAGCATTATTATTATGATGATTAGCTCCGATATGCAGACTGTATATCCATATTTCCTAAATGTCGACCATGTCTGCTGAATAAGTCCATTCGGCTACATTACCTGGCTGGTGAATGGGTGCACCAGTACTTTGAATTCTCGTTCATCTAGGAGGACATTTTGGTCAGTAAAACACAAGAATGTATACCTTTTGAGAGCAACACTGAAAAGCACCAACACCAAATGTTGATATGAACAATATAATAATGTTCATTAGTTCCGCCGAACGAAACTCCGTGTTGAATGCGAAGCAATTTCTCAGTCTCTATCAAATTATTCGTAAAATTATGGAAATGGATCTTTGTGAATTTCATAAAATTTCCGCTGAAATATGTTGTTTGATGGGTTGTGCAATTTGGCGTTGGTAACAAAAACTAGCGATTACATTTCAATTTCTGAACGCATAAGATACCTGCGTAAAAGTTACATCACTGGCATTCGGTAGACGACCCTGAATCGCCGTGCATTGATTGGCTGCTTCCGTCCACGTGACCTCATCAGAATCCATGACGTAGAAGCACGAGGATCCTTCATTGAGGACAGTGCTATTCGTAGGATTCATAATGTCAGTTGTACATATATCTGTGAGTGATTAGGAAACAATAATCAGGAATCTGTCAATCACAATAATTATGAAATAATAGACAGATTTGCAGAACTTGTTCGCAATGTAACAAGAACAATGAGAATCTGACGATCCTTGTGTTCGCCTACATCATGTGCTGTTTCCTTTGCAGTGCCTCCAATAATATAGTTGATATGATTGATATGTAATACAGTCAACAGTGTAACATGGAAAAGGAACAGAATACCCTGAGTTCTACAAATATGGAAAACAAACACAATTCTTGTAAGTAATAAAACTGATACAGTGATTATGCATGTACGTAGTTTGAACTGAATTGAATTGAAATTCCCATTTGTTTTCTTCACATGATCGGTAAACTATGGTAAACATAACGATTAATAAAGTAAATATTTCAGAAAATTCGAGGAGGCGAAAAACCCCGAATGTAAATCTTGTCTTGGGATCTACAAGTTTTCAAAGTACTAATCATACTCACCGACACACTGCCGACGGGAGGAGTCTAATCGGTAACCAGCTGGGCATGCGCAGTGGTAGCCCCCATTATCGTTCATGCATTGGTTTGAGCACCCATTGTCATTACTAAAACATTCGTCAACATCTGGGGAATGAAAAGATAGAGAATTATAAATATGCTAAAGCATTCAGCCTATTAGAAGTTACTAAAAGACGTTTTAATATACTCGCAATCATAGCATGGGGCATTATGAGGTTTCATTATAATATATTTGTCAAATACAGCATTCTTTAAATGTCATTATAATTTATTTTGTCACCTTTTCTTTGAGAGTTTTGTAATATCAGTTTTATCTAGAAGCGATCGCCTACCTATTTCACAGAGAGTTCCACGTAGTATTACACTATCACATTCATACTGTGTCCACTGAAACCTTGCCAGTCCGTCTAGAGCCACGCAGTGAGAACTCATATTGTTGACGGGAAGATCAAAGAGGAACTGGTCATAGATGACAGGAGTACCGTCATCCCACGTCCAGTCGTCCTCGCCTTCTTTTGTGGCTCCTAAGGTCAACTGCGTCTTACTCTCGAACACGAGGTCAGACAGATGATCGGAAAGTACACCCTGAATGCTTGATGATTTCACCGTAGCTCGCTTGCTGTCTTCGGCGAAGATGTCACGACATGCCCCATCTGCGTTGCTGCTCACAGACCCATAGCATCTTCCACCAAATAGTAACCCTCTCTCGGATCCACATACCCTACCAATACCTAGAAAGAGTCGAGGTATTTGGATGCAAACAAAATATATTTCTTCTTCATATCACACTGACATACTACATGTAATTAAAACACTAAAACATTGACAATAAAACTTACCACATGCATAGAAAGGATATGACATCTTTACAGCGGCACTATTAACAGTTCCACAGTGTTGTACACTCTGGTCCTCAGTGTGGCACGGTGAAAACACTAAACGAACCACAGAATACTCCACCATAGTCAGTGTAACCACATTAGCTTTGGTTCACATTAAAAAAAAAACTACCTGCATTTAAATCTATCTAAAATATTGCTCGGTGGCACTCCACATTTACCTAATAATGGACATCCAACGATTTCAGCTCGCATTCTTATCCGTCTCCTATTCCATTCATATGGCATGATACGAACACGACGCGTGACGATGGGTCTATCCAGGGTGTTTCTCACTTCAGTGTTGTGATCGCTGTTACCAGGTAAAATCTGAAATAGATCACAACAAATTTATCTTATTTTTGAGAAGCTAAATTGCATCGGGGTTTTTTCTTACATATGGAGTATAAGTCACACGCTTTCCTCTTGCTAACCCTGCTGTTAGATAGTTATAATGACGCAAAGTCAGATCAATACGTCATGCATTCAGCAAAGTAACACAAGAAACAATGACGAATATATTTCAAGCTGTGTTTAACATATCAATACGCAACGCAATGCACTTTACCGCAATTGGGCTTGGTAAAAAAATACATCACATAATTTTCCACAGTACTATCCCACAACCTGCCAACATATAATAATGGCTGCTATGTCAGGCAAAGACACAATCGACTAAGGAGACTCTATGGTCTTATTGTGAAGAAGTGCATTTTCTTATAATCATTCATTTGGTTGATGAACACATAATACATGCAAGAGGAATCAGGAAGATTCCTGAGTACCGGATTTATTTTATTTATTTATTCATTTATTTTATTTAATGTCTTCTTTATAAAAAGCAGGGTAGCCCTATTCAAGCCGCAAGGCCTGCTTTCCAAGGGAGCCCTGCTGTAACAAAATACATATAATACAAATAGCATACATTACAAACATATAAAATCATACAATAATATATTTCATGAAAATGATGGATTAGCAGGCTACTTAGAAATACTTATGCCAATAACGTAAAGGTTTTTCTTTTAATGATTTAAAATATCAGCAAGAAAAAATGAAATTTACCATTTCATTGCCTTCGATATCTTTGTAGAAGAGCCATTTATCCGACGTGTTCGTACTATTCACGCTCAAGTAACCTAATCGATAAGAAATCACCCAGTCTGTTTCAGACTGTAAGCCAGCTCCCTGTGTGATGATTCCAGTCACGGTGTGTAGCTCCTCGAGATTCACCTAAAGAAGGTAAAACGAGACTCAAATTATATCTTATCCCTTTCTCTCTCTCTCCCCCCCCCCCCCCCTTTATACTCTTTTCCCCTACGCCTTCATGCATCTTTCATAAATTGGTGATTCCTTGAAATGTGTCTATAGGCCTACATGGACCTACTTCATTTACTTCAAATACTGACAAATCACTAGATACGACCATAATGGCTCGTATTTCTTTCTTATACCATTTTCTAAAAATCGACACAACTATACTTTTCAACACTTAGTTGCAGTGGCGGATCTACGGGGGGGGGGTTTAGGGGGTTTAACCCCCCCCCCCCCCCCCCCCCCCTTGGGCTGCCAAGTAAACATTTAATGTGCATAGGAAAACGCCATCATCTGATCATAATATGTCCAGACTCACACAATATGTTCCTATATAGCACTCTGTCTCAGGCTCAGCCTCGGGCAATAGGTTATAACCCCCCCCCCCCCCCCCCATTGTGCTTCATTTTGATAAAAAGGTGTAACAAACGGTATGTTACACTATTACGTAATACCATCAATATTTCACATGATGACTAGTTAGTTTCAAAGTTGGTAACGGAAGGTTATAATAAATAAACAAGAAAGAATTAAAACCATTAAAACATTTGTGAACATCGCATCTAGTCAGGCGTCTGTTAACGATTTTTAACGATATGTGATTTGGCCATAATGTATGTTTCAAATTGGTAACGTATGTTACATTAACGTTGTTTGAATACAATTTTGGCCTTAAAAATGATTGCTAAGCTCACCCAGAACCTCATATATATATGGTGTAAATTTAAGTTTGCTACCAATTTGGATAGTTGTTACGCACATTTTTTACGTATGATAACGTACGTTTACGGTTACATCACGAAAGTTACATCGTGACCTTCAATTGGCTGAATAAGCAACATTTAGTTGAACTTAATTTTAATTTCTACTTCACTGGCATGGCCAGTATAATCATTTACATCATAGAGGTTACCTATATTTAAGATTTGTGGTACTATACAAGTCAACATAATGTTACACTGTCATAAATCTACCTTTTTATCACGAATCTTTCTTATATTCCCAGTTACTTTTCTTTAGTATCTTGACTTTTAAACATGTGGTTAGAATTAGACCAAAAAGAAATAACACACACTGGAGAGGAAAATTTCAAGTGCAAATATTGTGAGAAGATATAATATTATTCAACTCATCTGGTAACTTATTAAGTTGATAACCAAACACACGATAACTCTGGGTATAACTGTGTATTAAACTGTTACTTGATCTAAAAAGACGTTATTATGGACTGCTTTTTATGGTCTCCATTGCGTTAGTAGATGCCAGGAAAACATCACTTACAGGGGTTCAAATAGCAAAAAAACAACAACAAACAAACAAACAAAAAATCGACGCGACGCTACGCGGCTCAGACATCGCCGTTTCGCGCCTTGTGGACGATGCTCTGCATCGCCGTTGGGACAAACCCCGGGACCGCGGAGCCAGGGCCGGGGGGGGGGGGGCGGGGATGGGGCTGTAGTCCCCCCCCCCCAATTATTTGGGCAAAAAAGAGAAAAAATAGAGCATGCAAGTATGCTTAAAATCGCAAGCTGGCAACCCTAAAAATGAAAAATCTCCCTACTGTGGGAGGGGGGTATCCCCCCTCCCACACCCTCCCCCCTCGCTCGCTTCGCTCGCTCGCAATACCCAGCTCAGCCCCTCAAACCCCCCCCCCCCTTGGAAAAAAGCTAGATCCGCCCCTGAGTTGTACAGTAAATAAGCGAGAAAATGCTGGATTAAATTCAAGTTATATCTAGAATGTATTTCGGGAGGATCTCTGTCAAAAGAGAGGAGGAGAGATAGAGAAAGAGATAACGGGATGGCGATGAAAAATATGAAAGGGAGAAAAGTCTAGGTCTCACAAGAACTTGATCCAAAACTCGATCGAAATTTAATGTAGGGCCGATATGCACTCCTCAGAGTGTTTCACAGTTAGGCAGTAGCACACTTTCAATTTGAAATATATTCTGTCAAATACGAGGAGCATCTATTCACAACAACTGTTTTACCTGCAGCCACTCGTTCCTTGCCAACTGGCCCCTTGCTCCCCAGAATGGTACGGGTTGTCCTGGACTTAAATCAGCCTCTTCTGCGTGCAGTCGTCCGTTGTGTCCAGGAGACTTATAGTAGAAGGAGCTGGCTGTTATGGCTTCATTTGGGATTTGAAAAGACTCCATTCCAAGTCTGTTGTTACAAACTGACGAGGAAGGGGATAGCGAAAAGACTCCAAACTTAGATGAAGGCAGAGAAAAAAAATGGTTTATCGAATGATAATAACAATAATAATAATAATAGTAATAGCAATAATAATAATAATAATAACAGCAACAACAACAATAATAATAATAATAATAACAATAATAATAACAATAAAAATAATAATAATAATAATAATAACAATACTACCACTACTACTATTACTACTACTACTACCTACTACTACTACTACTACTACTACTACTACTACTACTAATAATAATAATAATAATAATAATAATAATAATAATAATAATAATAATAATAATAATAATAATAATACTACTACTACTACTACTACTACTACTAATAATAATAATAATAATAATAATAATAATAATAATAATAATAATAATAATAACAATAATAATAATAATAATACCAGGGCCCTCTTGCATAAAAAGTTGCGATTAAATGCAACTCAAAAAATTAAACGCAACTCGATTTTTAACCAATCAGGATTGCGTATTTGGGACTTGCGTTTAATTTTTTGAGTTGCGTTTAATCGCAACTTTTTATGCAAGAGGGCCCTGTTCTTATATAGCGCCTTACCAGTTAATTCAAAGTAATCATACAATACACTTAACGATACAGTTAGGAAATGTAATCATAATTCCTTAATAATTAAGCATCAACGTAAGATTGTGTAAAGATTGACAGAAAAACAACAGGGGCCGCGGAGCGTTTTTGAAAGTGTGGGGGGTGCTGATCTGATTTCACTCATTAATGACAATTTTCGAGCCTTTTTTCCGATATCTTTTTTAACGTGTCTACTCAAAAAAGTGGGCGGCTGCAGCCCCCCCCCCCCAGCCCAACATGTATTTTTAGAAATTGACCATCTTATTTTGATCGATTTACAAGCTGATTACAAAACAATAGATACATCAGTTTGTAACATTTTTGTAAACATTATTGTATTATCATTATTATTTTTTTTTTATCATTATTATTATTATTATTATTATTATTATTATTATTATTATTATTATTATTATTATTATTATTATTATTATTATTATTATCATCATCATTATTATTATAAGATTGTGTAATTAATTGTGTTATTATAAGATTGTGTAAAGATTGACAGAAAAACAACAGGGGCCGCGGAGCGTTTTTGAAAGTGTGGGGGGGGGGGGTGCTGATCTGATTTCATTCATTAATGACAATTTTCGAGCCTTTTTTCCGATATCTTTTTTAACGTGTCTACTCAAAAAAGTGGGCGGCTGCAGCCCCCCCCCCCCCCCAGCCCAACATGTATTTTTAGAAATTGACCATCTTATTTTGATCGATTTACAAGCTGATTACAAAACAATAGATACATCAGTTTGTAACATTTTTGTAAACATTATTGTATTATCATTATTATTTTTTTTTTATCATTATTATTATTATTATTGTTATTATTATTATTATTATTATTATTATTATTATTATTATTATTATTATTATTATTATTATCATCATCATTATTATTATAAAAAATAATTACTATCACTGTTCGCTTTAAACAAATTTGGGTATGGCACTGGGATATGTTTCGCACCGTAAGCCAATTTCATTAATAATAATAAATGTGTGATGATTTCTAATTAGAATTAGTGAAAAGAAATCAAGTGTTGACCAACCCCGGTTCTGGCATCCAATAAACTCGAGGCGGAGGCAGATGTCTCGGTACCACGTGACCGGGTGAACTCTTACAAGTGAGGTCAAAATGGCTGGATTCAGGTCATTGCGTAAAAGACTCGTCATGTCCCTGTTGCCTTCAAACTCCTGCAAAATAAAAGACATCATGCATACGATGGAAAGAACTTGACATTTACGCATTCTGTGTTCTTCATTTAGGGTCTTCTTTTCAGCACATAAAAACTGCTTTACGTCAGAGAATTGCATAACAAAATGAAAATACAATGTAAAAACAATTGAAGAATAGCAAAATACTATAATCAATAAAACATCATGAAAGTTAACGTTAGCGTGTAATATTGAGGGTGAAAGAATATATTATTTCGTCCATTGTACATGAATGCATTCGAAAGCATCCGAACGTATGTTAACGATTAAAACAATCAAACTAATTATACACACAATGTTTTGCGTTTTTCAAATATTCTTAAATATTATCATTTAATACTTAAGAACTGATAGATTCTCATATATTACTTACTGAAGATGAAATACTTCATTAAAAAGGTATTTTTGAGAGTGGCTAATACAGATACTAAATATTGCAATTTTAATAACGTTGCTTTGCAAATCATACAAACTTACCTGATGGAACATCTAGGATGCAGTCTATTAGACTTTGGGGAGAAAAAGACTTTGTTTTTCAGTAATATTATACTGATACGTGTACCTTTTCTTTATTTGAAACGATTCTTTAACAAATGATGTTGTTACCACAACTGATCCGTTGTCATTGCGATATTGCACGACTTCTTGGCTGTATGACAGGGTGTAAGACTCCACCCATGCTTCGACGTCTAGACACCCCTGAGTGACCACGCCCTGGACTAACTTCTCACCATCGAAGTTGATCTGAAAGAAAAGAAAAGCCTCATGATGTAAGAATTATCATGAAATGGGAAGGAGAGGAGGAAGAGAAGCTGGGAGAAAATCTAGAAGAGGGAAACAGTTGTGTGTGTGTGTATGTGTTTGTTGTGTGTGTGTGGGTGAGTAGGTGGATGTGTGTGGGTGGGTGGGTGGGTGTATTTTGTCTCTGTCTTACCTGTATCCATTCATCTGTAGAAGATTGAGCGGGAATCCACCCATATCCGACTTGTTTGATGTATCCTACCCTGGCTGCTGATGGAGGGTGGAGTGCATCCCCATTCCAAGATGATGACTCTATCTGGTTTTCATGGATACGATCAAGAGTAAGTCCCAGTGTCTCATCACAATCTATAAAACGACAGTAAGAGATTAAAAACTAATTTTGCTTCAGTAAATAGGGAAGTGTATACACATTCGTGTGCAAACTGAAGTGTGACACTATACGAACGTGTTCATTCAAACTTTGTCTATATAATTTATTCATATCTCTTCTCTGTCTTGCCCCCCCCCCTCTCTCTCTCTCTCTCTCTCTGTCCTTTTCTCTCTGTATCTATGTATCTGTGTTTCTCCTAGGCCCTCTATCCGTTTTTCCTCTCTTTCTATTGTCTCATCCTCACCATTGTCTAGACACCCGATGATCGCAACTGAGAGACATATCTTGTTTCTCCAGGTCTCGGGCAGTATCCGTAGACATCTAGCCCGGAGAGGTGCAGGTAGGAAGGTGGTCGTGTTGCAGGTAGCTTCAGCGTTCGCGAAAAATTCCTCGAGTGAAAATGAGAAGAACTTGGGATATTTCAATGAGTTAACACCACTCTCTCCCTCCTTTGTTAAAGCACTAATGATACTATCCTGTTTTGACTTGTCGAGAGCATGACGTGGGTTCATGATTTGGCACTCTTAATCGCCATGTCTTCGCCTGTGTTGACTGCAGATTGAATTTTAAGGAATGCATCTTCTGAGATTAGTTAAAATTCAACTATGCTTTCTCGTCATCAGCGTTGTGCGGAGGAAAAAAAATATTTAAATACTCTTTTGAAAAAAAATATTTTCCAAGCTTTGAATGATTCATGAGATCACTGAAAATATTCAATATCATTCTATATTGCAGTGTATATTTCGCGATAGTCTAATTATTGCTTCACCGACTGGTAAATTAACTAAAACCGCTTCAAGCTCCAAACCCTGCCTAATATGACGGGCCTTTTATGATTACAAAATAACTGATATCACATAAATTATGGAATAAAAGCGCTGCCGGTGTATTTCATTGTGAATGAATGTACACATTTTATATTAAATGGTGCTAGGGTAAGTGGTCGTGATTAACAGCTGGGGTAGACTTGTGTGATATGCTTGTGTGCTCAGCAAATAATGAGTTGTGCAAATACTATATGACTTCCAAAATGAAAGGCAATGGCTATGTTGCAAGAAAGTGTGCTACTTTAAAAGCCACTTAAAGAAGAGTAATGGTCCAACAAAGAAATGGAGACTAGAAGGTCATGGGTACTGACCCCATAACGCCAATAATGTCCTTTGGCAAGACATTGATCTGCATTTACCACTTTCGACCCAGGTGTAGGATAGGGCTATCTGTTTACCCAGGAATCCCTTTAAACTTGCAGCTTATCTACAGCGAGGATAACATTGGGAGCGTTGACTGCTACTATATGGCCACAGTGATTACCACACAAGAGACCAATATTACCATTTTACTCCCATTGGCCTCACACATCATCTTCTCATCCTCTATCAAAATTGAAGAACAAACCAGAGCTATTAAAGAAATGACGGAAGACCAATTTACCATAGGATTTCGTGTGCCATCTTGGTAATTTAAGAGATTCCACCAGTATGTCCCATCCAAGCTGTAATCCACCTTAAACGAGTTGACCCAACATCCTTCTCCATCCATCATCTCCGGGTTGCCACGGGTAACGAGGCCAGTGATGACGACACGCTCGCTGTAGCACACCTATGATGTGGTATAGAAACACAGGGGGATGTCCAATGTATACCATGTATGATGGAACTCGAGAAGAAAAAGAATCATTCTGCCTCTTAATTATGAAACATAGTTTTGCAGAAGGAAATGTACTTCAGATAATTACATCGCATTTTACATTATGGTTTACACCTTATTTCTTTGTTACCTTTAGATGTATTTGAATGCAATAATGAAAATTTTAACAAACAAAACAAAAAAAACCCGATGAAAATAATACTACTACTAATTATAATAATGATAATAATAACAACAATAATGATATCAATAAGACGAAGAAAAACTACAGGAATCAATAAAACTATCAAATGGTATTCCCTTTTTTAAAATCATTATTCTTTTCATTCTTCTTTCATAAGCGCATCATGTCTGATTTACAGAGAGACACAAATTTATATTTCCTAATTAAATTGACTCTTAATAATTAAAAACAGGAATTAAGCAAAATAATCTGCAAATGTGGACATTGTCAAAGGAAACTGGGCCTTTGAATGTGTTAACAGAATTATAGCACTATATAAAAAAAAATGCTGTCAGTGTTCACCATAATCATCATCATCATCACCATCACCACCACCACCACCACCATCATCATCATAAAATATGGAAGGATCTTATTTTATACCTGCCACCTTTCTTCATTTGTGTCATTAAGTGGAATCCATGCTTGGGCGCTTTCCACATCGGTTTCACTAGGTGGATGACCGTCCAAATAACTTGATGCAGAGAAGTTTGCATTGATTCTTCCAATTTGCAGCAAGGTGTTCAGGGGAAAGGGGCAGTCCGCTATAAGCCGAGTAAAAAAAATACACGACAGAGTATTTTCAAATTGACATTGACATGATAAAACAGAAAGAAAAGTGGAATCATGGTTCTTGCTTCCAATGGAAAGAGCTGTGAAGTTTACACCCCCCCCCCCATATCCCAAACAGAGGGTAAATTGTCATCTCCACCCCCCCCCCCCCGCTTCAATAATCCATGATAAATATATGTATGTGTATATATATATATATATGTATGTGTATATATATATATGAAACTCAGGAGATAGAATTAGTTGTAAATCGAAGTACATCAGGTAAGAAATTATAGCGTACCATAAAGGGGCACGTCGTAACTAGAGTACCTTTATCATGTTTATATATAGAGTAGTGACATGGACGTCTGACTTTTCTGAAAACAAAATGGCGTTCGAATTCTTTCTGTTGAGAACACCGAGGTGCTCATCGGACATGTCGGAACTAAATAGAAATGTTGCATAGCTGTGGAAACAAAATGGCGTTCAAATCATGAGTTGTCGCTAATCTCTAATGGAGGTACTCTCGTCGTAACTAACGACGCGCCCCTTCTATGATATGCTATAATTTCTTATTCGTAACATATAAAGGGCGTATAAAAAAATATATCCGACCGTGTTAGATAAAAAAAAAAAAAATAGAGCCCTTTTTTGCCTTACATTTTGTTTCATGGTAAAGGGTAACTTATATTCTGTCTAAAGATACTTGTATTTGTATTCATACGTATGCCTGTATGCTGTCACGGTTGAATGAACACTTATGCTTTCAAAGTGTCTTGTCCGATCTCACTGTATTAATTTGGGGCTGATGAAAATAATATGGTTCAAAGTCGTATGCATGCGTTACTTTTTTTAAAAGTTGACTTGACTTGGATAAAGGAATTATATATTATCATTTACATGAGTCAAAAATAAATAGTGTAGTATCCACAATGAAAAAAAAATATCTTAATCTTGAATTTCAGTGATTTTTTCTTTAAAAAAGGGATATAATATTTGCTTAGTATATACCCATATATCATGAGAAATACATGTATATATATATAACTTCGACTCGTATTACCTCCTGGAAGTTTTGTAAAATCCGGCAAAAAGGCATCGCATACTGTGTAAGAGATAGACAAGATATACATAGAGGTGATTATATGCATGATAAATCAATTAATACAATACAATCATCAGTGATCATATGATGGTGATGTAAAGTAGAGGAGCAAAAAGAAACTTAGTGGCGAGCACAGAGAGAGAGAGAGAGAGAGATGACGCATAAAGAGAACATATAGGCAGACAGGCATGTGAAGATTTACATGATAGTTTAATTTTGAAGTGTTTTACGTTTTGTCATCAACAGCAAACCCCAAATATTTCTTTTAAAGCAAAGTAACTCCTCCAGGGTACCTAGTACCTATAATATCGATCATAAAGTACCAACAGATAGTAAATGTTGCTTCTTCAAATTGTGAATTCATAAATTTATTCCAAACTATCTGTTTTGGCTTTCTCAGGGCGTATCGTTACATCATCATTATCACATACAGCTGACTGCATCTAATTACAGACACATCCTGGAGGCTACCAAACAAACTTACTTTTGTCAGTGCGAGTGAACATGTCATTATGGTCATCATAAAGGTCCGTGTTGGGTAGGGTCCTTGCTAGGTCTAAAGTGAATATGCTTTGTGCCGATAATGTACATCTCTGATTGTTATAGGTATGCACATCACGAAACTTGATAGAGAGACACGTGAATGATTCTTCTTGCAGACATGCGAGGGCGCACTCCTCTGACGTCATATTTGCGTCTTCAAAGACGCGACTGTCGTAAGAGTCGAAACGCGCGAAAGGCATCTGCTGAAAGTGGGAGAGGGCATCTGTAGTACCTGTGATAGGTAAGAACACGATAAAGAGTCAGACTGAAAAGTTGTAGAAAATCTTTGTTCAGGGTACATTAAATTACTGAAGCCATAATCATCTAGCCAGAGAAGTGAGTTTGGTTCCAAAACATGCTACATCCATTTCAGTTTAGTTCCAGAACATGCTACATCCATGTGACAACGGTAACTGGACCGATCACAGACCAATGTGACATGCGTGCTGCACTGACTTTCAGTTCCCCACACAAGGTGGTCTGCTGCATGCACTGTGTACACCCATGACTGTACTGTAGGTATATGTTGGATCAAGTTTTCGGCTTCAAAATAATGCTTCATCCACACATCTTCTTTTAAAAAAATAGAGTAAGATAACCATATAGCGGTTTTTTTTTTTTAAAGAGTGATTCTATCATCCCATCAGAGAGTAGTACAATAGGACCATCATATCAAATCAATAGTACACAAGGAGAATTAAAATCCTTGATTTTCTCAGAATTTAGTTTTTAAGAGTATACCATGTTTTCGATCTAAAGTCTTCGTATTATAATATTTCAAGAATACAATGTATACCAGACGCCAGCGAAAGAAGTTCATAAAACTTCCGGGGTGTTTTGACATAATATATTTTGGCCTAGATTTTGGCGCCGTGTAAAACGGATTTGCCGAGTTCTTAGAGGTAGGATATTAATGAAAAATAAACGACGTCCTATTTAATAAACCTGCTTTCCTTTTAAATTTGAATCAACATTCTTTGCCTTTTTGTGAGAATAATCGGAAGGCTAAACCGATAGACAAATAAAAATATAATGAGAAGATTTAGTATTGATCATGCGGCAAAAATGATCATAAAACCACGGGCATATCGCGTATAATAGGGTACGAATGCATTTTCGGTGTACGCCTACTTACATTCGTCTATCTGACAGAAATCTGACAGAATTTCACTGCTCTCTGGACTCTGGTAATAACACCATGGCCTATCCCGTTCGTCTGGGTTACGGCAAAAATTCTCATCCAGCCCTAGTTTACATAATAAGAAAAATCAGATTTTGATAGAGTTCACCAATTCTCCTTATCGCATATAGCTCTCCGAATCCGAACGCATGCGGCGCTCTAATTTTTGGGCATGTGATTGCTGGCAACTGAGCTTCCGGGTCCGGCCGGAGCGTCATTGACAATGTGTTAGAAGACGTGGTCAGCCTAGCAAAAACTCCCTTTTGTTCCTAATCTAGCAAATAAACGTGTTTTTATACAGTTGATATTTAAATGGGATTCTTCTGTGAAGCCACCCAATGTGGGATGTTGAGCCGAAGATGCAAAACATGTTTTCAGCAGAACAATCACGCACGAAAAAAGGCAAGGAAATATCAGTGTATGCTCACTATATCTATAGACTGGAACCGGAAATATATGTGCCAACATCGTTGTCCCCCGATATCGGCATCGGGAGCTGATATCGGCTATATGCGATAGGGAGAATTGAGAGCAGGTCACATTTTTATTCAGAAGAAGTGACATTCATAGAGATTCGCAAAGGGATGTATTGTTACTCAGAGAGAGCTCTAACGTTTTTAGGACTAGGTGTCAATGTTTTCGTAATTACAACTGTGGGTTATCAACGTATATCATGTATATATTCGAATCCAGAAATGATACAAAATACGAGTTGTATAACGTTTCATAGCCTGATGACATGTTTATCTGTACGGAGGGTTACGAAGGGTAGGTTATGGCAGATTCCCCCCCCCCCCCAAAAAAAAGGGGGGGAGAAGATTTCGCAATAATACGTACACTATAAAAACTAAAGTGTTCAATCACAATTTAAAAGGGCCGAGGAGTGACCACTTTTTCAAAATGGCATATTAACTATTTTAACCTGCTGGATTCAGTCTTAATAATGTTTCATCCAGTGTTAATCTACCATTTTGAAAAAGTGGTCACTCCTTGGCCCTTTTAAATGGTGATTTAACACTGCAGTTTTTAGAGTGTAACTAGGTCGTTCAAGGTCAACTTTCTGTATGAAGGTCCGAAATTTATTGTTATCCTCACGTATTTTTCCTCGTTACTTATAGGCCTACACACAATAAATTGACAAAGAGGCTTCATGATCATGCACTCTTCTCAGATCTTGCCCTAAAAATTTGCACATCGCCTTTTAATTTATTTTTTTTAGTTCATACCTGATCACACCTGATACCTGATCATACCTGACTCAGGATATAGGGTGATATCAGTTGCGTTCTCCCAGTTGATACAGCGGAACCCAGACTCTGTGTGTCTTCCATAACCCCGATAGTCTTCACCAGTACCGTTCCTGCAACCGGCGTGGGCTTTAGGACGAAGATATGATTTTTATTGGTAATGATAATAGAATTCATTTTAATTCATTGCTTTTGGTCTGGAAGTTAGACATGCAAAAAAGGGCGAAAGAAGAAATTAAGAGATATAGAGAAAGAGAGAGTGAAAAAAAGACAATAGGACCCCCTCCCACACCCTCCCCCAACCGATCAATGGCCTTGTAAATTCGAATTTCATCAAGTAGGACCGGTGCTTACTCCCCCCCCCCCCCCCCCCCCCCCATTCCCTTCATACCAGCGCTCCTAAATAGCTACGCCAATGATAGCAGCGATATGATTGCTATTAGTCTGCTAAATAGATCATGTCATGAAAACCTTTGTTACAGAAATGGACCTGCTTTTAAAGATTTGTACTTCCTAATTGGCCACTATAGGCTAATGCGAAGTGATTATGAAATATCAATATATTGTTTCTAGGATATACGGGTATATGTATAGTATCCCGCGGTATTTGCGGTACGTTCTCTGTTTTTTTCCTGCCCTTTGATTATTGTGAGCATTCGCAGTGCCACGCATGATGAGAGCAGCTTCAAACGTAGATACGGGTCATTAAAAAAAGCTTTTGTCACAGAAAGGGCCTGAGTTGACCTGTTTTACAAGACTTCTTCAAGGATACTGGCCACTCCAGGCAAATGCAAGGTGATATAAAATAAAGTAATAAGTGATATTATTTTAGAACATACGGGTATGCTTTAATATACGCGCCATTTGAAATCAACACTGCAACTTGATGATCGGCCTAGCTACCTGTGAAAGTGTAGCGCATTCAATTACAAATAAGCAAAGTAAATTGTCCTTTTACACTTTTAAAAGAGCCTTGATTTTAAGGCTGGTATATAGGAATAGGTCAACTTTTAAAAATTATACAAGTAATATGTTATTATTGTTGATTGTGGAACCAACTTACTCTTGTAATAAGGAAAGCACAATCCGTCCCCATTTATAAATCTTGATTGAAGACCCACCTGTTTTCAAAGGCTCTAAAGAAGATTAGTTCTGTGTATAATTGTAGTGTAAGCATATAGGAGTCTCCATCAAAGCGCAGATCTTATTATTATTGCTTACGAAAGTACATAATAGACTCACATATATAGCACAATTTATTATTAATTGAAAAAAAGGAATGTATTAATGTAATCATTTACCAAATAATCATTTGCTTCGTTACTTTGCTTATTCAGTTATGTTTATACAGCTGTTCGAGGCAGGGGCGTCAATCCTCGGGGGGGGGGGGGGGGGCAGGGGGCAGTTGCCACCCCCCCCCCCCGAAATCCGGAGGTGTAAAATAAAATAAGGAAAAATGATGCAAAACTCGGGAAATTAAACCTTCCAAACAATAAAATACAATAGGTACTACACGATCAGACCTCAATTTCGCCGCGCGCTACGCGCGCAAATTCTCTAATTAATATTTTCCCTGCTTAATGTAACCGTGGAGAAGCTGGTAATTAAATCATGAAGGGTACTATATACCTTCATTTGAAATGACGCCATTAAAATACATGGCATTGTTTGCCGGACATTGAATTTTATATTATTGTATTCATGTAGAGCCCAGCAGTGCTGGAGCGATATCATTATCTCTTTCTACCAAAAGAGAATGATCGAAAGAGTATTATGATATGCATTGTTTCTCCCCCACCGGTTTTAGCATTTCCAATAATGGAAACAAATTTATGTTATGATTTGTACAGAAATTCAGTTCAAATAATTCAAAATAATCTGATCTTTATGGTTATTCTGCTTATGATAATTTTATGGTAAGTTTGTTTGCTATGTTAAAGGAGAATGAAACCCTGGGGAAAAATCCATTTTAATGAAAAGTGAGGATAGAGAGAAGCAATTTTTAAAAAGTTCCATCAAAATCGGTTAAGAAATGAGAAAGTTATGAAAGTTTGAAAAGTCTCAATTTACTTTCTATGGCGATCCTCAAATTGGCAAAGTTCTTCAAAGTGACAGGTAGAGTAGGACAACTCTCCATCTGTTTTGTACACAAAATTTTATATTTTCCTCATTATCTCTAAAGATGATGCTTGTCTTTTTGTGAACTCAACATATGTTGTGTCAAATACATTTCTCCATGATATATCTTGAGCTAAGAAGGAGACAAGCTGCACCTTGAGAGATAACGGGGAAAATATGAAATTTTGTGTACTAAAACGTATGGAGAGTTGTCCTACTAAACTTGTCACTTTGAAGCAACATTGCCAATTTGAGGATCGCCATAGAAAGTAAATTCAGACTTTTCAAACTTTCATAACTTTCTCATTTCTTAACCGATTTTGATGGAACTTTTTAAAAATTGCTTCTCTCTATCCTCTCTTTTCATTAAAAATGATTTTCCCCTAGGGTTTCATTGTCCTTTAACAAGGCGGTAAAGAGAATATGCCTAAATCTTCAAGGCAATTTTGTTGTAGAACATTGAATCCGGAATCCAGTCATCAAAGAGCCACAGAGATTACATTGAAACAGTATAGGTTATGAGAATAATCGTATAACTATACATCAAAGCAAAATATTTTTTGTCGCATGAATGCACTTCTAATAAAAATAGAAAATGTTGAATAAAATGATTCCAATTTAAATTTGTGTTGTGACATAAATTATTTGTAATTTTCACTAAATATATAAATCATGTATAACTGTAATCATCATAGCAATATAATTTCTGAGAATTGAAACGTATATTCCTGAGGTGCTTACTCGCTGCGCTCGCATAAGAACAACAGCAACAACAATAATGATACTACTAATAGTAATGACTATTTTATCGTTATAATTGATATTGGTATTATTATTATCATTATTATCATCATTCTTCTTCCTCTTATTATTATCATTATTATTATCGTTGTTATTATCATCATCAGCATCATCATTATTATTATTATCACCATCATCATCACTATCATCATCATCATCTTTATAAATTCTATGATGATTGAATTGAGTGCGAAATTAACATCGTTACATTAGGCCAGCGTTTTTCAACCTTTTAAAGTCACACACTCTTTTAAGAAATTTTCGCGTCACCCCCATCCAGTGGCGTATTTGGAACTTGGCATCGGGGGGGGGGGGCGGGGAAAACATCTGAGCTAATGGTGATCCATGTGTTTCAGCAAGAAAATCACTTTCTTGGCCCTTATTTGCAAGGACTGCAGGGATGTAGGGCGACGGGCATTTCTTTTCCATCTCTTCTTAATTTATAGTGAAATTATTAATTTGGATAAATATTATTTGCAAAAGTAGTACAACAACGGGATCCAAAATCATGAATTTATGCTTACTTTGCGAACGCGGGAAGTGATTGACCAAATCTTTTCTCCAAATTTTCTTTTGAATTTGAGATTTAGGGCAGATGCATTATTCAGTTATTTGTAATACATGAATAATTGGTTTGTATGCATGTTTGAGAATTTTTCAAATTGATCTCAATTTCATCATAAATTACGAATAGCTTTCAAGTATTCTCTGTCCGGGCTTTATATGAGGAGATGCGGTGCGCAAACCCAGTTTCCCTTTCTCTTTATTTTTAAAGTTTGGCTTCATACAGTCACCTGTACAAAATAACCAAATTTGTGGGGTCGCATGGCGGCTAAGCAGAAAAATTTAGAGAAGATGTTTATAATTTGTGAGGATTTTATTGCTATTTGATGAATAATTTACCTTCTAATAGTTTCCTCACCCAGCTGACATAATTTTATTCCTTGGTTAAAAGTTATTCAGAAATATATTTTTCATATAACTAAATTTCACTCGCGGCATCCCGGTTGAAAAACGCTGCGTTAGTCTGTCGCCCCCCCCCCCCCCCATCCGAAAAGGGGATCGATGCCCCTGGTTCGAGGTCATAAAAATCAATATAGTGTGTCTTATCGCTCCCATCAACTTTCTCTATATCATTAAAAAAAATGAAACCTGAGCCGATGTCTAATTTCCAAAGCCTAGTATCCTCCAGTCTATAAAAACGTTGAGGGTGTAATTATTTTCCTGTCATCATGGTCATGGTTCGTAAGAATATAAAATGGGATACCCCCCCCCCCCCACCCCTCCTTTTTTTTTTCACTGTCATTTAGGAACATCTGTAAAGACATTGTACTCACAGCTAACCATGGTTTGGTCTGATGGTTTAGTTTACCTAGCTGCTAAGAGTTTGTGCTTGCAAGTAACCAACCAGGGAGACTTGCGGCTTTAATTCCTATCCGAGTGACTTAGTAATGATCATTCAGGGCACTAGCGCCTCGACTTGGTTTTGAAGTAGGGACCTCCCGGTTACCATGGTTACAAGACCCACGCTCTGCCACTGAGCCATCATGCCTCCTCAATTGATTCGTGGTAGTTCATGATCTCACTTACCTGTACATGGTGAAATACGGCAAAATCCAGGTTTCACTTCTCCCTTGAAGTCTATTATGTAACACCACGGTGCCGTGGAGTTCCCTGCTACACGGCAATGATTATCCTCCAACTCTGCAAAATTTATATTTAACAAAATAAATTTGCAAATTTGTTTCAGTCATAGCAAAAATATGTGGAGAACAGAAATTTGCACCTGTGACATTTGTTCTAGGTTTTGTTTTTGTCATAGTTTTGTTTTTTTTTCGTCAAAGTATAGCGTTATAGGGTTAGGTTTTTTTTACCGTTCTCCTTTTAATTATCTTAGGCATCGAACAAAATTGTCAGGTAGGGGAGAACACATCTGAATGTAAGTTTCGAGAGAGAAACACAATTTCGAGTTGGATTAATCCATTTTCAAAAGCTTTGGGGGGGGGGGGAGAGAAAAAAAACAATGTTAATAATTATGAGCATGATGAAAACATAAGGCGGAACTGGAAGCCTGACTGCCGAGACTACATCATTCTCCCAGAATCTCGGGTGAAGGTAAAGGTATAAAGGTTTTTATGCAACTGTTGCATCATCACATAATTCATGCATTTTCATCACTTAAATTGCTTCCTCCTTTCAGAAGCCTGTTTCCGGTCGTCTTGTGAGTTCCATCATATTACCAAGTTAAATGATTCGTGGTAAAGCTTGTGTGCTCATTCAGGGGCGGCGCCAGGGTATTTTGATAGGAGGGGCAAGACGACCTAAAGATGACGTCATATTTTTTCTCCATTAAATAACAGGGGTAATATAGAGTTATATGTTTAAGACCTCTCTTTTTGATACTCCTCTTTCTTCTTTCTTCCCTTTTCTTCCCTTTTCTTCCTCCTTTTCTTCTTTTTTCTTCTTTTTTTTTCTTTTTTCACTACTTGAAAAATCATAGGGGGGGCGGTCGCCCCCTCTGCCCCCCCCCCCCTGTAGCGCCGCCCCTGTGCTCATTACTAAGACATAATTACTTGATGTGTGCTTAAAGGCATTCCATTCAGATAAAATTTTGTCTAATTTGACAAGCCTGAAGGTGGTTTTTCACGGGGCACGCGAACGATTCGCGAAGGATGCGAATGTCGAAAAAAGGGCCAAGTCCAACATTTGTATTTCAGGCTCCAAAAGTTCGCCAAACATGTGCGGGTGTTCCGAAGCGTCGTCAACTGTTCGCGGGAGTAGTTTTTAGTAAAGAGGGAATTTCAAACAAGTTTGGAGTTTCTTCCAAATGTTTCCAGTATCCTGGGTCGTGATTTGTTCGTGATTTGCTCTCAAAAATGTCTGTAAAGCTTCGTCATTATGCGCAAGATCTACTGACAACGTGCGTGTTGTTCGCAAAATCTTCGTGAAACCCCAAACAGATTCCGACAATCTGGAGAATGTCTCGCGCATGTCTCGCGAAATCAGCGAATTTCGTCCGATCATTCCTCGAAGTATTCACGAACTATTCGCGCACTAAACCCGAGACTTTCACGTCGAGGTCCTCTGCTAATTTGCCTACCGTTCGCGACGATTAATTTGCGAATGTCACGAAGTATTCCCGAACTATTCGCGAGCTACACACGAACCAAAACCGACGGTTTCACGAACGTTTTGCGAAGGTTTTGCTCACGTGACATTCTTTCGGAGTTCGTGCGAAGTTCTCACGAACATTTGGCGAATGTGTGCTGCACGTGTGCCTCATGTTTGGCGGCAAATCCGCACCACGTCATGTCTGGCCTATATAAAGCGCATGGCCGAAGAGAGAAGTCAGTTATATTATTGATATGATTAAAGTCTGTTTTAAAAAATGTGACGACAAAAAATTTGTCGGTGATAATGGTTAAAATTGACTGATTGCCATATAACACTAATCAACAACAGCTGTCTGACTTCATTCTGCGGCTAGGCAGCGAACTATTCACGAAGAGAGCGATCAACTCAAGACAGCTATCAGCTCAGGTTCTCATTTTAGTCTCGTGTTCTTCGTGTATATGGACTGGTATTAGTTCTGCAACGCACGACATTCGCATATAAGTTTTGAGAACTACGCACAAACTGCACAAGAATGGTTTATGGCTGCATTTTCGAGACACATTCGGAGAAAAACTTCTCCAAATGTTGGAGTTTGCAATTTTTTAGATATTCGCATCCTTCACGAACCGTTCGCGTTCCCCGTGAAAACCCACCTTGATAACTGAGGGGAAGAATTAAACGTTTCAACATCACAAGGAAACACGAATTCTTAACGACCTGTCATTTCTCTACCTCTTATCATCTGAATAGCGTGTAGTAAACCAAGCTTGTGCCATTACCAAAACGGAGCCACAGGCGCCACTCAGGGAAAGTGAAACTTATATTACATTGCAAAAATACGGATATGCGGTTAATTAGTTGAATTACACAATGTCCATCTAGGCTTTCAGACGGTGGTAAATTGAACGGGTTTGACGTCGTGGGCTAGGTTTGAACTGCATCTGTCTAATATAGTTGTTTACCATTCGGCGAAAAAGAACTTAAAACACTTTTTAAAACTTTATGTGTTTAATTGAAATACTTCTTATTTCATCAAACAAAAAGAACAGAAGACAGTGCACAAATTGACTCCGTTATGCTGAGTGCATTGGAATCTGAAAGATGGCAACATGATGCCAAATTCGAAGGGTCCAACAATCGAAAATCTTCCCCCCCCCCTTTTTTGAGGGGGGGGGGGGCTATTCATTTATTTATTGCTGCTGCATCAGCTTGCAGTTATTCTTACGGTTTTATCAGTAGTACATACTATTTTGTCGATAGAATACATAAATGAAAACCAATAGATATTACTGCTCCTAATTTTCAAAAGATAGGATTGATTCTTTAAGCTCTCTAAATGGTCCATTTGCGTAATGAGTCCATTAAATAATGTCCCATGAACTTTCGTGAACATTGTATCACTCCTCAGTCCTCATACTTCTCCTCTTTCCCCCCCCCCTCCCTCCCTCTCTCTCTCTCTCTCTCTCTCTCTCTCTCTCTCTCTCTTTCTTTCTCTCTTTGCCTCTTTCCCTCTCAATTTACTTGCGTTTCACTGGGAAGGACCCGAGAGTCATGTTTATCTGACGTGGGTGTTTTGTTTTCATCAGTTATTTTTCTTCCGTTTTCTCTGCATCACATTCGTCCATTGTTTCGCACCTCTTGCAAATCTCTCTCTCTCTCTCTCTCTCTCTCTCTCTCTCTCTCTCTCTCTCTCCCTCTCTCTCCCTCCCTCTCTCTCTATCTATCTAACTGTCTATCTTTCCCTGCCATACCCGTCTGGAACTCGAGAGTAAAGTGTTATCCAATGTTGGCTTTCTTCAAATTATTCTTCGTTTTCTGTGTAGCACATTCGTTAATCGTGAATCCATTGCTTAGTTTTATTTTGTCTTTTGTAATACAACAAAAATATAAAGCATGAAATTATCCTCTGTTAAATAACAATATTATTAATACTGAATGTAAAGTCAAAGACAGGAAGATGAAAATAATATACATTCATAGACGGTTGTGTATAACAAGACGTTTAAAACGTGTACTCTGTAAAATATATATTTACCACAGATGTATATAGGCTCACTGGCGTAGCCAGACTTGTTATACAAGGGGACACAGACTGGGGGGGGGGGGTCACACAAAATCACAGTCACATAGTTACACACACACACACACACACTAAGTTCAGATGATGACGGATGAACAGGGATCATGGCCCCCTTGTTCCCCCCCCCAAAAAAAAAAACTACGCCTATGTATAGGCTATATTATATAAATCGAATTCAATTTGATTTCCACCCCCCCCCCCAAATTGTTACTAAGTTTGTCTAAAAATACCGTTCACTTGCAAAGTTTGGTCACATTACGTTGTTGTTTTTCCGACAACAGTAAAGAATTATCCCTATTTATTTTTCCTTCTTATTAAGGAGTCATCTACCTACCTAACCCCCTCACTAACGACCCCCTGTGTACAATTCGTTGACATTTGCCTTTAGAATTTAGATTTGATGCGGGAATTGTATGGTAAGGAAATCAAACACCGCCCATATCTTTCACGCATGATCGCCGTTATATTTGAGACGATTACTGAAGCAGATTTGCCCCTGATAAATGATTGAATTTCCAGAATGCATCTTAAATAGTACACAGGGCCATCTTTTTAGACAATATATTGATGGATGCCTGCTACAGAGACGCTGTAATAGACGGTAAAGCATTCAAAGATTTCCATCTTTAATACATATCCATTTACTTTTGACCTGGGCCAGTATTCGAACACCGAATCTATTGAATAAAATTAAAAGTACAAACCAAAGCACCACAGTGTTACCTCAACTTTCCAGTTTACCACAATTTTTCTTTAAAAATTTCTAAAAGATAATTCAGAGTACTATCACTAGAATTATACTATGATTACTGCGTCAACAACAATATAAACAAACAATGGTGAAGCATACAGTTTACTTGATGCAGGTCTATGTCAGGATTCCAGATGAGGCTAGTTCTAGATTAAGGAAGCATATTCTTTAATACCTGAATTATTGGTATTAAAAAAATAATGATATCAACTGCTATGGTGACATTACCACAAGTCAGTGTTGTTGTGTACATACAGTGGCGTATCTAGGTATTCTGGCGCCAGGGGCAAACTATTAAATCTTCGCCCCCCCCCCCATGCCCAAACTCAGATTAATGAGCATTTTTAACTTAGAAATGATGGCACTATACGTGAAAAAGAGTTTTGATGCACATAACCTGAGGTTGTCAGAACAAATTTGATGAATTATTATATAAGCGAGGGAGCAACGCGACCGAGCGTCAGATTTTTTTTTTCACCCCCCAAATTGAAATTTCTTATGTATTTTACCCTTAGAAAAAGAAAATATCCAAGGAAATACAGCTACCTAACAATAGATATTTTTTTTGTTGAAATTTTGAGCATTCCTGTTCTAGGGGCGCAAAATGAATGAAAACCCTGAAGAAATATATTTAAGGAATATAGCAAGACAATTGTAAAGCAAATTTATAATTTCTTTCGAATGTTCTATAATTTGAAAATGCTTTTTATGCACTTATATCCCATCTGGGGGCGCAAAATTTAACAAGCTCGTGCCATATGCCAGGCGGGGGGGGGGGGGGGGCAAAGCAACTAGAGTCAATTAATGGTTAACACTTTAAAAACGCCATTTGGGTGCGAAATACTTACATCCTGAACATAATTATGCGAGGGAGCAAAGCGACCAAGCTTTAGAAAATTTTCGCATTTCAAACCCTATAAAACACCATTTCTTACGCATTTTGTCCTTGACTAGGGCGCAAATAACCCTCAAAGACCATAATTTTTAGGTGTTTTCTACCCCTTTTCTTTCTCTCCTTTGCGTTTTTTGCGCCCCCTTCAAGTGCCGCCAGGGGCACTTGCCCCTTCTCCCCCCCCCCCCCCCCCGTAGATACGCCACTGTGTACATATCTAAAAACATATTCACATGTCGAACTAGAAAGTTGAGTTCCTTCTAATTTCAATCCGAACGAGGTTCTTCAACTTTTTGTTTTCCTCAAGTGACACTGCCATTGGGCCATGAAATGATCTAGACGAAAATTAATATCCTTTTAAAGAGATAAAGGGCAGTATATAATTTACCGTATCTATCAATTAGATCATCTGCGTTGCTCCAGTTCCCGATGATGGAGGTCCAATTTTCACAGTACTGACAATCAAGTGTGCTGCCTGTCAGAACACAGGACCAGTTCCTAGTCCCGTAATAAGACCAGGTCCGACGGTTGAAACAGTCAAACTGACCTGGATTTGATAGGAACAAAGTAGGTTAAAATAATATCCAAGGAATTAAAAAGATAAACCGCGCCACCTCACATCACAGCCATTACTCGTCATTACGTAAATGTATCTTATTAGGCATTTTTAATTTTCTTGCTTTCCCGTATATTCTCTCTAGTTCCATTATTCCCTTATCCATATTCTCTCCCCTCCCCCTCCCCCTCCCCTTCTCCATCTCCCCCCCCCCTCTCTCTCCCCCCCCCCCCCCCCCCTCTCTCTCTCTCTCCCTCCCCCTCTCTCTCTGTTTCACCTCTCTCTTTTTTTTTTCTCTCTCTCTCCCTCTCTTTCCCTCCCTCTCTCTCCCTCCCTCTCTCTCCCTCCCTCCCCTTCCTCTCTCTCTCTCGTTTCACACCTCTCTCTTTCTTTCTTTCTCTCTCTCTCTCTCTCTCCCCCCCCCCCCCTCTCTCTCTCTGTTTCACCACTCTCTCCCTCCCCCTCTTTCTCTGTTTCACCTCTCTCTTTCTCTCTCTCTTTCTCTCTCTCTCTCTCTCCCTCTCTCTCCCTCCCTCTCTCTCTCTCTCTCTCGTTTCACCCCTCTCTCCCTCTCTCTCTCTCGTTTCACCACTCTCTCCCTCTCTCTCACTCATAAATGAATCTTCACCTTCGCCAGAACTCAACCTTCTCTTAATTTTACTCTCATAAAGGCTAAGAACAAAGAGTTATCTCCTAAGCGGTGATTGTCCGCACCAGGTAGGCTAATTTTTAAAGGGGTAGTTATCCGATGGCACTTCTAAGGTGATAGTCCGGGGCACGCTGTGCAGTTGTCCTAGTTTATACCGAGCGTTACATGAATCATTTTTCTTCACTCTTAATTTTTAATCAAAATAACACGATGACAAGGCTGAACAAAATGTTTACATAACGTGACACACACCTCGCAAATCTTATTTTGTTAAAGTTCAATTTGGATGCAAAACGTTCTACTCACCATTCGACGTGCCACAGAAACTAATGATCACTATGAAATATGACAGCAGCAAAAAGGCTAGACGAAATCCTGTATAGCTAACCATTGTGGTCAGTACTAGATTACTGCATTGTCCATAAACTTTGAAGAAAATCAGTCAGAAGTTCCAATATTTTGCCTTTGTCGTTGTTTGTTTGTGGTAGCTTAATTCACGCCACTGGTAAAAACAACATCCACATGTCTGAACGAGCTTTCTTTCCAACAACAATAAGAAATAGAAGGGGAATTAAACCATCAGACCTTTTTCAAGTCTGCCCGTCTGCACCACAACACTTGCAATTTGGTGAATTGATAGATGGGAAAATTGCTCTTGAGATATCAGGTACTACCAAGGAGTTATCACAGAAGTATCTAGATATAGTCTCGAGTTCCGTGTCGAAAGTACCAAAAACATTATAAAACACAACCTGTTATTGGTATAAAGCCTCTCTTTATACTGCAAATTTTTTTTACATCCACCACCGACTTTTAAATGTGCACTTTTTATCCCGGTGGTCGTCTATTTCCATCCCAATCAACACAGGGATGAGTCCCACAGAGAGTCAAAATACGAATTTATCTCTTTTTCTGTATACTACTCCCTTGGAGTCCGATATAAAAATGAACGAAGAACCATATCTTATGAAATTGTCCGAACAATCATTATAGACGCTGTCGTGAAGAATGACAGCAGTGCCGAGTGCTAATGCTTATTCTCAGTTTCCGAGCGTTTGATAATGTAGTTGGAGAGGTGGCAACCTTTTAAGTCATTCTACCGGCAATTATTCGTTTGGGACGTAGCACGCGCGTGAAATTAAGGCAGTTGTAAATGCGGGTGCCATCATCGTATGATAATCTTTCACGAGTTTTTGTTTTCGTTTTAATGTTGTTGCTTTTTAAGCAGATAATGATGACACACATAAACGTGTCACTGGAAGAAAAATCATTGTGTTAATCAGGGGCGGATCCAGGATTTTGTACAGGGGGGGGGGGGGGGGGTTACACAAATGCAGGATTGTCAACTTTGGGAAACTGCTTGGAGGGAGGTCCGTATTTATTTTTTTTTTGTCTCGCCAGCTCTCTTAAGGCCACCGCACACCTTACGATCGGTCTGCGATCCGATTTCAGAAGAAAATGTAATATCATTTGACAAATCATTTAAAAACGAAAAATATTTTTGATTGAGGGTCTGAATAGTCATACTAGTAAAATTGATAATACGGCCTTTGCCGAGTTTTCTAGTCGGTGGAATGGCCAAATCGGCCCCGAGTCGTAGTGACGTCACAAAAATCGTACGACTGCCTACGATTTGAAACTAATTTTTCCCTTATTCCTTGTAGAAAGCTGACAGCTCACCAAAACCCTTTGTTTAGTATTCATATTACTTTTCAGAACCTGAATAGGGTAGATTTCATTTGTTAAAATGCCAATATTTAATGCCATAGCGATTTATTTCACAAATCGGATCGCAGACCGATCGTAAGGTGTGCGGTGGCCTTTAAAGTCGATAAGTGGGGGGGGGGGGGGGGGGGGGGCGGCGGCGACAAAAAAAAATCGCCAGCCCTCCAAAATTCGCTCAGTGGGGGGGGGGGGGGGGGGGTTATGGGGTCCAGTTTCCCTCCATTATTCTCTGACAAGCAACAACAAAAGAAAAGTTTTTCCGTTCTAAAAGGGGGAGGGGCACTATAAAAAAAATGAGAGGGGGCACAATGCATTGTTTTCTTTCAAAGGGGGAAGGGGGCACGGGCCGGGATTGCCCCGTCCCTAAATCCGCCACTTGTTAATTCGAATTAGTGCTCTGAGAGATGTTATTTCGAATACTATCTGGGACATTTGAAGGGTAATCCTTTTCAAGGGACATATTAGAATGAGAAAGTTACCTATTTATAATCACATACAAAAGAGGTAATCCGGGACGCAGTGATACAGTTAACCATGAAGAATGGGGTAGCTATGCCCTAAATAGGCCTGTGTATGTAAAGGCCATCGCACACCTTACGATCGGTCTGCGATCCGATTTCAAAACAAAATGTAATATCATTTGACACATCATTTAAAAACGACAGATATTTTTGATTGAGGGTCTGAATAGTTATACAGATAGTAAAAATCGATAATACGGCCTTTGCCGAGTTTTCTAGTCGGTGGAATGGCCAAATCGGCTCCGAGTCGTAGTGACGTCACAAAAATCGTACGACTGCCTACGATTTGAAACTAATCTTGCCCCTATTCCCTGTAGAAAGCTGACAGCTCACCCAAATCCTGTTTAGTATTCATATTACTTTTCAGAACCTGAATAGGGTAGATTTCATTTGTTAAAATGCCAATTTAATGCCATATCGATTTATTTCACAAATCGGATCGCAGACCGATCGTAAGTTGTGCAGTGGCCTTAATGTAAGTCACTTCTTTACGTTTCTCGACAACGTATAGTATTTTAGGGGCTATTGCAGGCAGGGGCGTGGATTTGTTTTTCGGATGGGGGGGGGGAGACAACTTCTTCATGATTTTTTTTTTTAAACACCTCTTAATTACCAACTTCTCCACGGTTGCATGAAGCAGGGAAAATTAGAGAATTCGCGTGCGGAGTGTGCGGCGAAATGGAATTCTGATCGTGTGCTGAGGCCTATATTGTTTTAAAGGTTTAATTTCCCGAGTTTTGCATCATTTTTCCTTACTTTATTTCACACCTCCGGATTTATAGGGGGCAAAACGATATGTTTTCCCTCCCAATATTTTCGGCGGGGGGAGGGGGGGCATCAATCCATATTCAGAATTGAGATAGCATTGTCAGATTTCAGTGTTGACAATTTCCCCCTGGCAGTATGACCCCCGCCCCCTCCCCTATATCTCCCCCGACTCTAGCTCTGTTTGTGTGAATGGTGTCGAAGCACTATTCTCTTGTCCTTACTGCCTTATGTACCAAATAATACATTACACAACAAACGTATCTGACAGAAGCAAAGATTGAGGGCAAAGTTGGTATAGCGAATACGGATTTACCCCACCCTCTAAGAACTAGTTTTATTTTAATTATTATTGGTTGGCATCTGTGGTTACTAAGCTAATACCTATAGGTTGATGTTTATTTCAATTTTTGTGACGTTGTTATCATTCATAACTTTGCTTGATCTTGTGATTCAGGATTACCCCTACTTGTATCATGCATGAACCTTCCTACTAAATAGAGAGTATTTCTTACCGAATAAATCATTTCGTAATTAGTACATCTACAAATGACCCCAAATTACCCCAATTTGTACGCGTATTTGTTTTGGTGGTCGCCATAGACGTATTATAGTCGCGCTACTCGTTTGTCATGTCAAATCTATGGTCAAATCCTACTGGTGCGCGCATCATGGTGCGTACAAAATGAAAGCGTACAAAGGTCAATATTGTATACTCGGTATACAAATAACCTTTATCTGCACATGCGCAAATTGTAATTACGAACTGGCTTATACAAATACAGCCCATAACATATTTTGCCAATAGTAGTCTCTTTTTCACTGAGTCGAATAATATCATTTTCAGTACTATTATTGCTACTACAGTGCACTTACTTTTTTAATATAGTTAATGTACATTTTCCTAGATTAAACTTTCCTATTGTATTGATGAATATGCTATTTTTATGAGATATTTTTTAAAAAATTAACTGAATTGAAAATGGATTTAATTTAATGACCGCTTCAAGGTAGGCCTATAGTATCCTTGACTTAGTGATTAAACTAACGAGAGAAAGTGTGCTGGGAGGAATAATCGATTTGATCAATAATATAGTGAACATATTCTATGATAATTTGGTAATGGTCATGCATACTCCAAGTTCCCAAGGTAATATTTCTTGTATTATGTATATGTACTGCAAATCAGCTACAATCACGCACGAAAGTAACTGAATAGGTTTTTAGTGAAATCCATTTCCTGTCAACCTTTCACCAAATTAAAAATCGTGTACATTATAAGTCAATTGATATATTCAGGGGCGGATCCAGGATTTCGTATAAGGGGGGGGGGGGCACACAAATGCAGGATTGTCAACTTTGGGAAACTGCTTGGAGGGAGACCCATATTTTTTTGTGGTCTCGCCAGCCCTCCAAAAGTCGCTCAGTGGGGGGGGGGGGGGGGGGGGGCGACCAAAAAAAAAATAACTTTTCGCCAGCCCTCCAAAAGAGGGAACAGAACTGAGGGGGGCATCCCAGTAGACCGACAGGCCGAACATTCAAGAAAGTCTGCGTGTCATGGTGTCCACCTATAGACCGAAAACACCACTATACCGATAATATAAAACAAAGAAATACAGCCCACTACAACGACAGCCCATGAGACCGACAATGTCGGTCTTGAGGTCCTTCCGACAACTTTTTGACTGTTCACTTGACTGAAGGCCCACGAGACCGACATTTTTTTTTTTATCTTTCCTCATGCATTTCTTTGTTTTGTCGGTCACGTAGGCTATTGGTCTCGTGAAGCTTTTTATTTGAAACTTTCTACCTTTTAATCATTCCTCGTGACAGTGAAGTCTGCATACACATGTTCAAATTCACTATCATCAGGGGAGGCTCACTCGGGGGCAGGGGCACAGTGTCCCCCATTTTTTCAAGTACCCCAAAAGAGCCCTTTTTATTTCTGAAAAATGCCCTTTTCCCTCTGATAAGTGCCCTTGTTTAATACTAAATGTGCCCTTTTCCTCTCTAATAAGTGCCCTTTCCCCTTCTGATAAGTGCCCTTTTTCTCCTGATGAAAGGTGCCCCTTTTCTAATCAGATAATTGCCACATTATCTCTCTAATAAGTGCCTTTTTCTCCTTCTGAAAAGTGCCCATTTTCAAATTTGATAATTGCCACCTTATCTTTCTAATAAGTATAAGTTTCTCCTGATTAAAGTGACTCTTTTCAAATCTAAAAACTACCCCTTTTTCTTTAAAATATATGCCCTTTTTTCCTTTGATAAGTGCATTTATACTTCTGACAAGTGTCCCTTCTTTAATTTTGATAAGTGCCCCCTCTTTACTTCTGATAAGTGCCCCATCTTTACTTCTGACAAGTGCCCCCTCTTTACTTCTTATAAATGCCTCTTTTACTATCTAATATGTGCCCTTTTCCTCTTCTCATAGTGCCCCTTTACACCTCTTATAAGTGCCCCTTTCCACCTCTGATAAGTGCCCTTTCCTCTTCTTATAAGTGTCTCCTTTTACCTATATATATTTCTGACTGTTTTCTTTACGAAAAGAGCCATATCTAGCTTCAAAGAATAGGTGCGACTTTATGTAGTAACAGGTACCCATATTACCACAACTACAACGTAAGGCAGTCTCATTCCGCTCGCTCGAATGTGGCAGTAATTTACACCTAGTATGGGCAATACTTCCTGAAAATTTCCCCATAATTCGCTCGCTCTGACAGTATATAATGAAATCAAGCAGATCGCATAAAGTATATGTTATATATTCGTGTAATCCTAAAAATGAGAAAACGACAGGGTCAATGTACAAATTAAAATATCATTCGACATTCCTAAAAAAGAATTTGCTGTTGTCATTTTCATTATATCACTGTAAAAAATGCACAACTCAAGGACTTCAGCATTAGAAAAAAAGTCAGAACATTTTTGCTCGCTCGCTCCCACATTAATCGTCAGACCATTACACACAACTAAATTGGGGAAGCTGAAGTAGTGTCTTGAACCACAATAAGAAGGTGATGCTTGATAATAATGATATTAATTAGACTGTAGGGTAATACCAAAGTCACAAAATGGTCATTTCTTCGCTTTATGTTTACCCCTTGTAGGTGCCCCCTTTTCCCCCATTTTTTTTTTGCTGGTGCCCCTTCCCCCACTTTGAAAGACTCTCCGCCGCCCCTGACTATCATTGATGTTATTAACAGAATAAGTAATAATTTTTTTTTTCAGATCATGTTTCTTGAAGATATTGAGAGATTGCCGGTTGTGTTAAATGCTTATCATGCTTATATAGGCATCGGGAAGCTTTCAAAAAAAAATCATTAAACCATGTTAATAAAAGAGTTGTTTTCTATGCTTGCGTCTTGTTAACCCTCGCCTTTTTAACCCACCTACACTCTAAAAACTTAAGTGTTAAATCACCATTTAAATAGGCCAAGGAGTGACCACTTTTTTCAAAATGGTCGATTTACACTTTGAAATACTGGATTCAGCCTTTATAGTCATGACAGTGTTGCATTCAGCATGTTAGTGTTAATCTATATACTACCATTTTGAAAAAGTGTTTACTCCTCGGCCCTTTTAAAATGTTGATTTAACACTTTAGTTTTTAGAGTGTATACCTTGCCTTATTTCTTGTAATTTTATCCTGCTCCTTCCCCTCCATCCTACCTGCAACTTTACTCTCTAGGTCGACTTCGATGATCCAAATTCAATTCTTCAGAATAAGTGGCTACAGTCATGATAAGATGAAAATCAGGTGACTGCTTTGCCAGTGATATATGATCTGCCTTGCACTGTTTTACCTAATGTCCTTAAATTTTCGAACTATCAAGGACATCGCTCCAACTTCATTCAATTCGCACTGTCTCACAAACTCTAAAAACTAAAGCGTTATATCACCATTTAAAATGGCCGAGGAATGACCGCTTTTTCAAAAAGGTAGATTAACACTAACATGCTGGATGCAACACTAAAGGCTGAATCCAGCAGGTCTTTAAAAGAGTGCCCTTTGAAATGATGATTTAACACTTCAGTTTTTAGAGTGCATTGGCAAAATAATCCGGTTTAAAGTCGTATCATTCAGTTTTTAAAGTCGGAAATTATTTACCTTCTGATACGACAGAAACTCTCACAATCTACTTTGATTACTCACCTTATTCTGTCGGCTGTACACTGACCGAATTCCTGTCTTCAGTCCTATAGATCACTGACATTATACATAACCCCAACCCTTTTCAAAGTTTCAGTTTATTTATTTTTCCACAAACATATCTTTTACAATTATTTTTAAACAGTATACATATGAAAATCAAGAACAGGAACATAACAAATATGTCAATTGGAAGATATATGTAACAGGACATCATTCAATGGACTTGGTTATGGTTTACACTGATAAAGCGATAATAATATTGGTATATAATGTAAATATTGTAATTGTAAAGGAAGTGGAGGAGTCTGTTAAGTAAGTATGGCTTATATTTCATAGACCCCTGTGAAGAAAAAGGGTAAAAATAGTTACAGTCCTTAAATTAAAACAAAAAAGAAAGAAACGTGCTAATTTGAGCAATACTAGAAAGTGTTATTTTTTTAAAGAAATGAACAAAAAAGAACAAAAAGAAGGGGGATGTGAACAGTACTGTGGAGAGAGAGAGAGAGAGAGAGAGAGAGAGAGAGAGGAGGGGGGGGGGGGAGACAAAACCTATAAGCCTTAACCTAACCTAAAACATAATTGCAACCTTAACCATAACTCTATAATTATCTTTGACGAAATAAACTCGGAGCATATATGTCGTAGCATCTATTCTATTGCACCCATAAAGGGCCTGACTGCGACTGATTTTTGAAAGAAATCACAGTATAGATTAGGTTGTAAACAGTTAATGATATTTTTCTTCCTCAGTGATGAAGGTCCACCTATGTTGAATTGTGGGGTATTATAGCTTTCCAGTCAGGAAAAAAAGGGCCCGATCGGTTGTGAGTCGTTGTGATTTCACGCCAGTCGCACGACTGCCGAGCGACTTATAGCCGATTTTTTTGTTTTCGATTTTATTAATTTAAGACACCGCAATCAGAAAGATCTATAATCCTACGCATGCAATTTCTTTCAAACGTAGCCATGCAGGTCTTAAGATGCGCTGTAGCCTTAAAAAGGCCTCTGCATGTCTTTGACTGCCCCTTTCTTCTTTTCCTGTATTAAATTATAATATTGGTGTATTCAGGCGTACCCGCTACAAGCCTCTGGCTTACTGGGACTGCGCCTTCTTCCTTGTAACTTTGCAAGTTCTTGATTGTACTGATATTACTTTATATGCATGTAAATTGTACTATTTGAACAGATGTTGAATTATGTCAAAATCAATGGAAGAAAATAAATATTAATTTGAATTGAAAAAGGGGAAGTGCACCCTGAAAATAACTCGGATTCATTGTACATGTAGAAAGGAGAAACGGATCGGTGAAAGTTTGAGGAAAATCCGATGACTTTTTATTGTTGTAATTTGTCAAACACAATTTGGCAATGCTGTGAAGTATACTTTTTGATGACCTCTCCAATTTACTCTCTACTAAAAAAAGAGAAGAGTTTATTATAGGCCTAAATTGCTATTTTCTATTTAATCATACATGCGCCCATTGAATACAACTTAAAAATTCATAACTATCTGACTTATTTTGTATAGTACTATCCTAAATTTTTAAATTATCTTTCTCATATTTTCCTGCTTTTATTAAAATCAAAACGATATATCAGGGTAAACTTCCCCTTTAAATGACAAGGTCGGTGTGCATTCAATGTTATTGCAATCCCCTCACTAAGACGATCGCTATTATCATTCTTCAAGGTTTTTCTCCGCTTAAATGATTAAGTTCGAAGCCAAACTTTTAAAATTTGATTTAAATAATCTAAGGTAACATTTCAGCTTTGAAAGTACATGTAGTCATGGTAGTTGTATACGATTATCCTGTATAGTTTTATATTGCTCTGTATAATCCACAGTGGTATTTGAATTATGAAAATAGTGTTATGTGTATTTATCCAGCATATTGCGCGATTATTGTTGTATTAATCTTTGCAACCTTAATGCAACCTTAAATTATTATCACTGAAATCGGTTTAAATCTCATCGCAATTCCTAAATGCTCGCATTATCATTCATAGGGTATCCTATATTTTGTGTCATTATTTTGATATCGCAACCTCAGTATACCCGCTTTAATCACGGTTGATTTAGGGTGGAAAGAACTTTTTTTCGCTTGTTTGCTTATTTGTTCTTTTGTTTCTGGACAATCATTCGAATTCTGCTATTACACAAGCAAATATTTCGCCGGACTTCACTTCATCAGAGACATGCCTGGTTTAGCATTGGCGTTGTCATTCAGCTTTAGGTTTGGTTTGCGTATGGTAATGAATAATTTTCGCTAAAATTTGAAGTTGGCAAGTCGATTTGTATATCGTTGATGGAGCGTGTATTGTACAATCGAAAATGTACCTTCATCTGGTTTTAAGTTTCAAGCACAAAGATAATCCTTGAGATTATTTAATTAAAAGAAGAAAATTCCTTTTACTATTTCATTGTTTTCCATAATAGATTTTATGAAAGAAACATTTTATCTGAGATCTTTTTATTGGTTTGTATGTCACAAAAGAAAATTTTAAGTAGTATAGGCCCATTCTTTAAACATACTATAATCATTTTGCATAAAGAATTTCACAAAAAGGAACTGATTAACGAAGGTGGGATTTTATAAACAAAAATTGTGCATGTAATCAACTCACTATACATTATGAAACCATCAACGTCAAAAGTAATATAGTCACGACAGCTCTTACAGGGACGGGGCAACGTCTTATTATCTAATTGCAACCAGGATTTATTACCACTATTCTCGAATCTCGCAGATTATAGGCCTCTCTCGCTTGCCGAATGAAATATTGAATGATAAAAGGCGTGTATGAGAAGTGAGTTACGCAAGATCAATTCCCGATGGCTTTAAAAGATATTTCAGTCTTCTAAACTATACCCCAAAAGAAACAATAATATATTTTTTTTTAAATCAAACCAAGCAAGGCAATACACGACGGAATACAATGTTCTTCAACCCTTTAACCATTATGTAGTCGATTGATTTGAGCATGCATGACATGACTTGCATCTGAATCATCTATTATCATGATTATACACCCGAATATAATGAAGGTCAGCTTTGAGCCACGACAAGGCACTCATAAAGGTCGTCAGGCAAAAAATTAATCTACATTCATACTTTCCACTCTTAAAACCCAAATATACTTCAGTTATGCACCTATATAGAATCTAATTATTTAAAAACAAATAGATGAATCAAAATTTAAACAGCTGTCTGAGAGAAAAGCTGCATGGGGTAGTAATTTCTATTTTCAATTTGGAAGCGCGCATTATACATGCTACAAAAAGGAATATTACAATAGGTAAGTATAAGGGCACATAGCCATTTTGCTTCGAGCAAGGATGTATCTCACATTATCAATTGCAGTATGGACAGCAAAAGTGATAATAATCAGGGAAATACCAACATGACCAAAGCATGAACACGGCTTTCATGGCTTTAGTTAGACCAGGTTTGGATTTTACTTGTCCTATTATAACCCTTATCACATCGTCACGGTTTGTCGTAATGAATTAAGCAGTCGATTAAGTCTAAACCCAAGGTCAACGAAAAATTAATCGATGGGGGCTAAAATGGGCTATATTCATGCCAAATGATTGGGTGAGGTAGACCACTTTCATCGCACAATTTGGTACGGTCAGTGGCGTGGAATTAATTAATTACCTTGGATAGCTGGAGAAGGCTGGAGAAATGCATTCGCGTACTACCGAAAAAGACATCTTAATCATATTTCCATTAAGGGGTGAATGAATGCAGGACTATTTGGCGACATGCAGGATGGAGACGTTTTAGTGAAACCATTTTCAAACAGTAGAATGGTCACGGACATTGGCGTAAGGGCACATTTTCGCAGAGTACAGTGGAGGGGGGGGGGGGCTGACCACGCTCCACGCTTGCTTGAATAGTAACTTTCTATTCATTTTTTTTCAACGTGACATTTATATTAAGGCAAAATGTGTTTCGTCATCAAAATTACAAAAGATAAGATATAAAAGAGACATATTCGGGCACCTCACTGCCCGAATATGCCTAAATTCGGCAGTGAGATGACAGAATATGAGGTTACCGTTGCTTTAGTATTAGTCTTCGAAAATTCTCAAGGGTATCCCCCCCCCCCCCCCCCCGCCTCATACACCTATGGTCACGGGCAATGTTATTAGCACATGTCAGTCCCTAAAACGAAGAGTGTGAAAAGACTCGAAGGTGAAAGATGTGGCAATATAAAAGGGAAAGAAAAAAATTTTGCCGTGTTTTCATGGGAAATTTCCTGGCAGTCAGGATCCCGGGAATGCCCGTTTTTCCACAGGTTTTTTTTTTTACTGGAAATCAGCATATATTTACAATCGCCCGACATAAAATTACAGTCTTTTTCCTGTAAAACAACAGCAAGTTTGTTGGGCGATTGTAAATATATGCTGATTTCCGCTAAACGAACAACCTTGCTGTTGTTTTACAGGAAAAAGACTGTAAAATATTTATTGAAATAACAGCAATACCTTGTAATTTCAATGGCCAAAAAATCTGTAGTTTTACAGTTATTTTTTACAGTGCGGGAAAAGGAGACGTATTATATCTAGAGACAGATAGAAATAAAGAGAGAAAGAGGAGGGAAGGGGCGGTGATTAATTCATTGCTAATGGAGTAAGTCTTGTATTTTTGAAGACATGATTATTTCGTCTTCCGGTGACATTATAGTACTTGCAAAATCCTCTGATTAGTCAATCTAATACCAAACGACAAATCGCTCCATCAATGCACGCAACCTTGGCTTTGCTCATACATTATTGCGAGGGCCTCAACTAATTGTGTTTCTAATCAAGTAAATCATGAAAGTATAATGTCATTGCAGACCGCTTCTGAAAAGCGATAGAAACTCTTTAAAGTTTTGTACACGATAGTATATTGTTCTGGTATATTGAATTTGTTGATCAGCTCAATGACTTCCGATTCTGAAAGCAAGCCTATAAATGTTTTTTTTTGTCAATGTCTGCTTTCATTTTTATACACCGCTGGGATATCCGGGAATTAAGAAGGGCATCCCCCCCCCCCAGCAAAACTCAGTCTGGTATACCCTAAATAGGGCCTACACATTAAGCAAGAAATAAAACAAACAAAAGTAGTATATGCCCCTATTTCTGCCTCCAATTATGATAATCTTTTTTATTTCCTAATGTTGTTGCTTTCTTGTTCTTTTCAAGAATTGGCATGTGCCCCTCCCCGCTAGAGACTCCTGGATCCGCAACATACCTTCTTTTTTTTTTTTTACATTTAAACGTTGTATACCCCGTAAAGTTGCATTTAATATAATCTAGTGGATAAGCATAGTTGCTGCGTGGTCTACATGGTCTAATCGATCAGAAAACAACATGGTTGATAAGGATCAATAATTGTTTTAAATTAATGTTTCATTTTCGATATAGGTCAAGCTATGGGTCGCTGACTTCTTCGCCTTTTTTTCAAAATATCTCAGCTCCCCCCTCCCGTTCGAACAATTGTTATATTTTGTTGGAGCAGGATCATGTTCTGCTTAGAGACAGTACTGCCCCCCCCCCCCGACGAAATTTGAGCCCGTTTACACCAATGGTTATTAACATTACGTTTACCATTTAAAAAAAAAAGGAATGAGGGTTTCAGAATCTTAAAAGAGAAGATTTTAAAAATGTCTGTGATGAAATTATATAGAAAAAAAATGGTCATTGAACGACTCATGACATCCCAGTTTCATGACCGGGTGTCGATTTGTTCTTGGCAATCGGTCGTGTTTACATCATTGACAATTTGTAACTTTGTCATAATTTGTCTGATTTTCCTCAAATCTTTTTTGGTTACATGTCGACTTTCCGAAGGTTCGTTACCGTCTCCGAAGGTTCGTTTAGATTCAGATTTCAGATTTAGATTTTATTTCATTACATTTTCATTTTTCAAAGTATATAACAATAAGTATTATGAAATTGACAATATACAAAATAACTGACAACACAACTTAGTGCAGAAACATTTTTCGATCATTATACAAGCAAAACAAAGTGCATTAAAGTTTGAGTTGTGTGAGAGAGAAAAAAAAAGTAACATCAGTGAAGAATACGTAAGATTAATTTTATGAAAATGAGAATGAAAACAGAGACCAGCTTAGAAGCAGTCGAGAGCTTGTAGAAGCGCTGGTTTACTCCTAAAGCGTTACTCCTATATTATAAGGTTCATTATTCTGAATGTTCGTAATTATGGGTGTCGATCCGGGGGGATGGGGTATATATCCCCCCCCCCCAAAAAAAAAAAAAGCAAATTGAGGTGGGGTGATGGCCTGTATTATCACCCCCCCCCCCAATATTTTTTGATAAAAATAAATAGGAATTATGAAACATTAACTAATAATTATCCAAACTCTATGTTTGATCGTGAAATACCATCACATTCTTTAATAATTAGAAGTAAGGAAATAAGAAATGCCATAACTTCAATCCGAAAATATCGAAGAAATTTGTTCGCTCGCATTGTTTTTCTCAATTAAGAGGTTACGTCCATTGACATAGATCCATGCATTCCTTCATTTCATTAAAATCCATACTGGGATGCTCTAAAATGCAAGTTTTATAGACATATTTTTGAAAAAGTCCACACCCTCGCCCGTCATCCTCCCCCCCCCCCCAAAAAAAAATGAACACTGACTGACACCCCTGTTCGTAATTCCGAAAATGAAACGGGGTTCATCATAATTCCAAAAGGTTCATAATTCCGAAAATGTAATATAACCCTACATCATTTTTCGGAATAACGAACCTTTCGAAAAATGAGTACTTCCCTCTCTTTTGATTGGTTTCTCCAATATTTTCTGCTTTTAATCAAATCAAGTTATTATTGGGGCAGGACTTACCTTTATATCATTTTTTTATCCCCTTCAAACTACGGCTGTTATATTTGAATACGATTCTAACTAACTGTCATCTCTAAAAGCATTGGTGGAACTTGGAAATCAATTGAATCCAAAGAGCACTTGAGTTCGATTAATGACATTGTTGGCCATCAGCGGTGCAACTGTATTTTAAAAAAAGCTCTTTTGATGATATCCCAGTTATTTCTTTTTCCTCCCAAGTATAATACTGTATTCACTTTAACCGACTTAGAGAATAACAGGCTGGGAATAATATTCATTCATTTACATTTTGGGTCATAACTTAGCGAGGGTTTTTTTGCGATACATAGCTAGGCAATATTATTGATTTTCTGTTTTTCTGAGTACATTTGTGTAGACATTTCGTAACTTTTGCAACCTTACGAGTATTTGCCAATATCTGAACAAACGACTGCTACAAGCCTAAATCGAGGAGCATACTTTGCCAGCATTTCCATCAGATTGTGTAATAATGAATCTAAGCAATCACAGACATAGGATATATTTTACCTATATTAAATGAAATTAAATAGACGGTGATCCCTCCAAAAGAAAACAAACAAACAAACATGGGTTTTAACAATTTATAATTCAATCTTGCTGCTATCAGTATAATACAATTTTGGAAGTGAAATGATTGTAAAAAAAGAAGGAAACAAGAAAAGTATGGTTCCTCAATACCTTACATATTTCAAAGTTGACAGACAGAAGCCAGAGTGAATGACATCCATTTATACAAAATAGGCGTAGAATACACAAGTATATCCTGTTCACCATTTATGAATAAAATAATTAGGCCTATAATATAGATACTTCATTTGTTAAATTCCATTAAGAGATACTTAAATTTGTTCGAACAGAATAGACCAGAAAGGGCGAGCTAGAGAGAGAGAGAGAGAAAGAGAGAGAAAGAAAGAGAGAGAAAGGGGGAAGAGGGGATGGGGTGGGGTGGGAGGGGAGGAGAAAGCGAGACGAGAGGGAGAGTACGGTGTACGGCTAGGATTCGATAATATTGGATGTGATATACATGTATACATGTATAGTGTAAAAATGATGACCTGGTCGAACAACTTTATTCGTCTACGACCATTCTAATCATTTTTAAAGAATTCATAATCTTCTAATATTTTTCAATCCATTTTTCTAATCACGGGTGCCACAGTGGCGTACTAGTGTGCTGGGTGCAGTTTTGGGGCTGCAGCCAACACACTAGAATATTAGATGTTTCATTTCAACTTTCTCTTTATCTTTGTGAACTATTAGCTTGATACCATTTAGAAATATCTTTACACAAGTCTGCCCTACAAGTTGAAAAAAAGGAAGCAACTGTGAAGTTGCAAAATTTTCATATTTTTCTCGTTAAAAAATGACATTGTAACTTTCTCAAAGACAAGTTCTCCTTACAATGTAAAAACTGGGGAAGCGGTCCACACTTAATGCTTAATATACTAGTAGTCTTATTGTCCAAATTTAATATGTTAGCTGTTTTTACCAATAATTTTTAGCGAAATTTCAGATGAAAGTTCCTTCCTTTTGTCAAAGTAGGCAGTATTATTTAAAACTGCTGACCAATCAAGCAAGTAATTAAGTTCACTTTTTACACGATGAGCTCTTGATAAGTTTTCGCGTCATTTCATTTCGACGCTGAAAGGATGTTTCACCGTAATGTTCTCGCATAAAAATGGGCAAATGACTGAACCCCCCCCCCCCCCCATCAATATATATTATTCAAATCAAATCCCCGTTTTCGATGCGGTGTCACACAATGAACATGCACGAAGACCTATACATTCCATGAACACGTTTCATGACTTGAACAAACACTGGAATCATCTTCTAAATTAATTTTCGCACTCCCCAAACACCCTCACACTTCTCTTATCTGTCTACACGTACTACGTATTGAGGTGCCGATCATCGCCATAGGCCAAAATAGGGATTTTCCCTACGTCAGACGCTCCAGCTCTTGTTATCCCTGAAATGCATATTAAGGCCTTTATCAGATTATTATCATCACCGTCATAATCATTATCATTATCATCATCATCATTATTTATTATATTATTATGATTATTATCATTATCATTGTATTCATTTTATCTATAACCATCATCATTGTCAGCATCAATATCATTATCATTATCAATATTTTCCCCCCTTTCTATTTTCATCATGTTGCTAGGCAACAGATATAGAGAGTAGACTGCCAAGTTTTGAACATACAATATTTGTTACGCAACTTCTCGATTCACAAAATGAATAGCCATCGCATCCCCATAGTACATGTATGCCTGTTTCATCATCATACTTGGTCATCAATTTGCACATATATAGGAGTGTAACCACAACTATGCCACATAACACAGACATATAAAACCACAATAAATATAAACAGCATTGGACTACAAAGCATTTATTTCCAAAACATCAGTAAAAGAAAACACACAAGAATCCCTATTAACATACATGTATTACTACATGATGCCCTAATATATTGACAAGAGACAAAACCAAAAATAAAATAACAGAAATTTACAAGAAACTACAACAAATATGACGCTTCTTGCTTTACGCAATACATGTATACAAAAGGGTAGAGGATTTATCATGAGCCTAGATAATTTTTATGACTTATTTTTTCTTGGAAAATTGTAAGGAATTACATTTGTTTCAATGACCAACAGAAGCATTTTGATGTACTATCCAATATCTACAGCCAAAGAAAATCTGTAATTGAACATGAAAAAAAAAATTCATTGTATTCATGGTACAAATGTCTCAAGGTTGAGAGGGGGCTTCTACATGTACTCGCATTCTACGACTACCTTTTTTCATGGATATTCACTTTAATAATGTGCAGACGTTACATATCTCTTGTTGTGGTTATGACATCTAAGCCCAGCAGACATAGAATTATCTCAGATAACAGCAAGACCAATCTATAAACAATAATTATCTGTAAATATGATTTCTTCCAATGATTATGCAAATTTCACGGATCTGTGAACAAGAGTATATTTCAGTTCACATGATAAAAAGAACAGGGGGAAAAAAAAAATACTACTGGTCTACATACACATACTGGAAGTGAAGCAGAAAAGGTATAAACAGCATTAATGAGTGCAATAGTCATGTGAGAAGATCCAAACACAAGATTTGGAGTAGTAATGCTTACCGGTATATGTTAAAGTGTCATTTCATCCAAACAGTAAATTAAATGTAGTCAGCAACGTTTTTCACATCAAATTTAAATATGACATTCCTCTTCATAATGTGTTATTTATAGGGGTTGGTATGGCTCACTTCGAACCAGCGTGTGATCACATTCGTGCCACGTCGTCACGTTACACAACCTTTTGTGAATACTAAGCCCTAAATTCACGGAGGGTAGGGTGTAACATTTGTGAAATACCCCCTCTTATTGGCGAAGTGTCGGGTCCAGTTTACCCGACACTTTATAAACAAGTATTACAAATCTAGGAATATTCACGTCTCGAACTGGACACCTCATCATAAGAGGGGGGTATTTCACAAACGTTGCACCTTACCCTTCGTGAATATCGGGCTTATTATTCACGAAAGGTTGCGTAATGTGACGACGTGACATGAACGTGACCACAGGATGGTTCGAAGGAAGCCGGTTGGTATGTAGTTTAGTACTTGTTCAAATGGAAAACCTTAGTCACACATCTCACTTCATGTATAACTTATTTCATGCACCATGTTGATGGAGCAAAGGGAAAAAATTTATGACATAGCAAGAGGACATCGCAAGAGAGTATGCTCACAATAGCTTGATGAAAATGATTGAAAAGTGATATGTCAACCAAATGATGATTGCTTCATGTGGCTTTAAGAAAAAATCAACTTATATCAGTTATCTTAGAGAATGTATATTCACTTGCTAAACAAGAGTAGATAACTACATTGGGACAACGAACATATCAGAATCACATACAATTATCTTTCTCTTAAAATGATTATTTCACAGTTTGTCTATCTTAAATGCCTATGCCTATCCTTGCCATCCTTGGTACTTACTTCGCAATCAAATTGTGAATAAGTCTAGTGAATAATAATATGGCATAGTGAAGATGACATTGAATTGTACGTCAATATTCAGAATTTGCCAAAACATGTAAGTGGAATTAACATAAAAGTAAATATATTTAAAACAGCATATTAACAATTTTGTTGGGATTTTAAAAGTAACAAAAATCTGCTTCTGAACGTTTGTCAATTGTGAAATGTACATTTACAGGTACCTCTGTGCATTTAAAATATAGTCATGAAAAGTGCATTACAAAAATTTGCTTTAAATGACTGCAATTAAGTTTACACCAAAAGAAGGATGAATAGAAAATGCATTTACACTGCTTGAGTCAACAGAAATCATTATGAAATTGAGGCTATATAAAGTATTTGAAAAAGGATAGAGCAACTGTGTGTGTTCACGTAAAATATACATTACCTGCCAATAGATATAACAGAGCATTCTTAAATCACCAAATTTGATTCCTAATGCTTAGTCATATCAGCTAGATCCATTCAGTAAAATCCCTAATGAATCATTCTATTTATGTAATCCCGGAAGTACATGTATATTTTCTCACGATGCATTTTAAATTATCGGTATCTCCATCAATTATGATCCATTAAGTAAAAAATCTGTCATGAATTATTCCACCAAGGTAATGAATTCCATGCAATTAACGTGAATAATGTAACATCACACTCACTATTGGTCAATACCATAGAAGTACTAGTGAATACAACCATATGAAATATTCAACATTGAAGTGGAACCTCATCAGCTTGTTGAAAAGGGCCCATATTCAGTGAACTGCTCGCCTGAACTTATGAAAGATACTTAATCAAGAAAAGTGGCTTTGATTTTTTTGCGAGGTCGTTCCTGTAATTAGGAGCACATTACAATACCATATTGAGATCATATACAAAATGGAATTTGAATATAGTAAATAAGATTTGCAACTTATATTGATTGATAAATTAAAATTTATATTCAAATGAAGTGAACCTTGTGTGATTTATTAGGACTGAATTTATCAGTTTATCGTACTTGCTGCAGATTTTAAATATACACATATACATCAGTAAACGACTACATTTTGAAGTCTTGAAGAGAGCAACTACTAAAAGACTACAATGAAGTTGTATGTCATGTACCTAACAGCTGATTAAAATTAGGTTACATATTGTGTGCTCACTAAAAATTGAATATTACTTTCCACCTTCTCCTTCCAACAGAGCGAACGATTCTTAGAATTCTCGTCTGTGGTACTTATCCACATCGTAGAATGACGTTACCACAGTGCGATTGGCAAACTTGCGACCAGCGAGGGCTCTTTGAGCAGCCTGGGCATCCATGACAGTCATGAACTCCACGAAGATCTGTTATAAAATAAGAGAGATAAAGCAGGTCATCGATCAACTATTAGTGAATTTCTTTCAGATTAATGATATTGCACTGACACTACATGCAGTACGTTCAGCAGACACACATTATCTATCAAGTATTCAACTTCTTCTACATCTTAAGTTTTTGTTTCTTCACGGTTATTTCTAAGCTCATTAAAATAGACTGAATTTGTGTCTTGTCATCTGAAATGTAACAGTGAAGCCTACAAATCGTGTCTTTCTCTTGGGGATATCCCATGATCAAATAATCTCTAGATCAAGGTTCCTTTTACCCATACAACAAGCATTATTCTTCTTCAGATTAATCTTCAAAGAATTGTTGTTTTTATTAGAATTCACATACATTAGAAGCAGCACTAAAATTCTTAAAGGAGAATGAAACCCTGGGGAAAAATCATTTTTAATGAAAAGAGAGGATAGAGAGAAGCAATTTAAAAAAAGTTCCATCAAAATCGGTTAAGAAATGAGAAAGTTATGAAAGTTTGAAAAGTCGCAATTTACTTTCTATGGCGATCCTCAAATTGGCAAAGTTCTTCAAAGTGACAGGTTTAGTAGTACAACTCTCCATATGTTTTGTACACAAAATTTCCTATTTTCTTCATTATCTCTAAAGATGCTGCTTTTCTTTTTGTGAACTCAACATATGTTGTGTCAAATACATTTTCCCATGATATATCTTGAGCTAAGAAGGAGACAAGCTGCACCTTGAGAGATATATATATGGAGAGTTGTACTACTAAACCTGTCACTTTGAAGCAACATTGCCAATTTGAGGACCGCCATAGAAAGTAAATTGAGAACTTTCAAACTTTCACAACTTTCTCATTTCGTAACCGATTTTGATGGAACTTTTTAAAAATTGCTTCTCTCTATCCTCTCTTTTCATTAATATTGATTTTCCCCAGGGTTTCATTCTACTTTAAGGCAGCTTTGTCAAATTATATGGTTTTTCAACAACAGATTCCCTTTTCAATGCATCCTACATTTTTCCACACCTCTTACTCTTCAGTTGTAAAATATTGTTTTCTTAAATCCTCTTTATTATCTATTTATTCATTTATCTATTTTTTGCTTTTCTACATCAAGAAATGCACCACAACAGTAAGCACAACTGTACACATGATTATATTCTTTTTAAATTGAAGTACTTGATGTGATGTAAGGAATAGTACATTACCTTTCCACAACCAGGGACATCTAGGCCAGTGATGGGACGAGGGATCTCCAGACTTCGCACTTGACCATACTTCTGGCATTCCTCCTTCACATCTTCCACAATGTCTGTAAACACAAATATGGACAATATTCAACTATGTTATCCAGATCAACTTTCATTTTTTATCATTACCTTCATCTTCATCATCATCCTCATCGTTATCATCATTACCATATCATCATCATCATTACCATCATCATCATCATCACCATCACTGTCAACATCATCATCATTATCAACATCATCATCATCATCATCACCATCACCATCACATTCCCCTAAAAATACTAAATTTTGTAGGTGATTTCGAAGAAAATTCTTTAAAATAGTACTGACACATCATCATCAACATCATCATCACATTCCCCTAAAAATACTAAATTTTGTAGGTGATTTCGAAGAAAATACTTTACAATAGTACTGACAGTGATAGATAATCTAATAGAATGACTTCTGTTAACCCTAAATAGACTGGGGTATTTTGGAGGCTGGAAAAACTGGGGGGGGGGGGGGGGGGCCTAAAGGGCCCCCTCCTCAGATCTCGGCTGTAGATTGTCCAATTACGATGAAAATTGGTCCGAAGATAGTTCATTATGTCCTCTACATGAATCCATAGTCAAATTAATATGAATATTTCTATTTTTACAGAAATTCCTAATTAATTATGCGAATATGCAAATTTTTTCGAAAAATTGTGTTTTTTTCTATTTAGGTGACAATTCTAGTCTAGAATTCCCTTTACAAGCTTGTTATCACTAAGACTAAGGTGTTCATTGCCTGACATCAAAAAGAATGCAATGAAAATATAGCTACAAGAAGCTTTTCTATCATTTGCTTTATTTTCTTATGTATTTCTTTGTTTTTTATTTCTTATGTATTTCTTTGTTTTATGATCTAATGTTTTTCATTGTTTTATGATCCTGAAGAGTTATTTGTATGCACAAATGACATTAATCAAAGAGAACACAATGAAAATATAGTTTGAAAACGTTATCTGTAATGTTCTTTCCAGTCTCCATTGACTCTACACACAAACGAATGCAAAATACTGAATCCACGCCATGTGAAATGGTGACGTAACTCCGTAACTGTGCATGCAGGGCATGCAAATTTGGTATCAAAAGTTGCGCAAAACTCTAGGGAAAAAAGTCATGAAATTGCAGCGCAAAATCTTTTACCGTTACAAAATGATCGCAGTTTATGTCGAGGGGGGGCCTTTTAGGCCCCCCCCCCCCGTCTTTTTAGGGTTAAGAACCTGTGAAAATTGTGCAAGGTTTACATATAAGTCTTTCAAATCATGGGTTAGTAAAACTTCAAATCATGGAGTAGAAAATGCTTCTTTAAGCTGAAGTTAGTATATGTTGTGGTCTTGTAGATACATGTACATGTACGTCCTGGGGGGTGTTTCATAAAGCTGTTCGTAAAGTTACGTATGACTTTACGAATGACTTAAATATGACAAGCCAAATGGGATGCTCAATCATTTTTAACTGCATCAACTAAAGTTGAACTGTGCAGATGTAGATTAACAGTCTTTATTATAACAAACATTTTTAATGCAAAGTATATTTTTGCCATAATTTAATTGAGGTTACTGGAAATACAGTCACACTTTATTAAAACATCAAGAAAAACTTTGGGCATCTTATCTGGCACTTCATATTCAAGTCGTTCGTAAAGTCATGCATAACTCTACGAACAGCTTTATGAAACACCCCCAGGACTGTGAATCAAATAGTTCATGGTTTACATGGCATCTAAATATGCCACTCTCAACCCAGCTGTAGTAATTGGGTACCTCATAGGAAACCATTCCTTGAATGCTTTCAGTGCCTGAGGGCAGCTTAGCTAAAGCCAGGATAATGTTAGTATCTATTAGGCACCTAGAGCTTCCCCTGGGATGGACATGTACCCAGTATAAATGGAGATATTATTACCGTTATGACAATTCTTGAGGTAATCCTTACCAGCTTCATCCAAGGTGATCTTTTGCTCATGATATATCGATTTTCTGCCTTATAAAAGGGGTCGTGACTACCAGAAAAATCTCTGTAAGTTTAAATTACCATCATATTCATCATCATCCTTGAGTTCTTCTGGAGTGACCATGTTCATGAGACAGAGGATCTCTGTGTTCGGTCCTGTCGTACCAGGTAGTGATAAACCAGGGATGTTGATCTGGACTTGTTGACCCTGTCAAACACATACAGAGATACGGAACTGAAACATTAAAGAGAATGTTGAGTTCTGGGAAAGGTAACAAATAATTGTGACCTTTCTCATTCTCTTTATGTCAGTTTGGAAGATTATCATAGAGGAAATGTCCTCTGAAAAGAATTGCTCTGCAAATGCCCTTATATTCAAAATATGACAAGAAAGAGTTTAAATGTTTAAAACATTTCTGTGTGCAGTGCATGTGCCTTTCAGCAGGAGTGAGTCAATTTCCTCTCATTTTATGATTCTAAAACCTTACAGCATACGCAATTTCTCATGTACTGTATAATCAAATTTTCCGAACTGCTCCCAGACAGTTTCTTTCACCATGTTAACACATAACCAGAAATTAACTTTATCTTTAAATATAAAATCATTGATGGTAAAAAAAGAAAGGGAAAATAGCTCTGATGAGCTGTTTGGCTTCAGTTACAATCAGCATTTAAACTTCAAATAAGATAATTTATTTAAATCCTAATAAATCTTCTTCTTCTTCTTCCTTCATAAAAATAATTGCGTACAGTAAAACTAGAAATTCTCTTGTGCAAGAAATGTTTGCAATTTTTTAGAGTGGTGCAGATGCACAAATGTTTTAAATCTTTGGAATTCACCAAATTCAAGCTTTGACTATAAACAAAGGGAATCAAAGGGAATCATATCTACCCCCTCCAACTATTCAGGCATAAATCATATTTGGGTTTGTATTTCAAGAGGGTATGTCTATAAAAACTGACATTAACTTGCAACAGTCATACATGTAACTGCAATTCAATAAATCTCCCTAATTGAGAGGAGCTATGGCTATTAAAGCGAAGGTCTAAGAAAGGTCAGCTAACAGTCCTGAAGCCTAACTAGTGCCCGGAACTAATACATCAATCCTCTTAAAAAGTAATCCTGGCTATTTATCTACAATCATCTTCTTGAGCATACTGGAGCGAAAGAAATCATCAACTCAAAGTACCTGGTTCATTGCATTCTTTGCACCAACGCTGGCTCTCTGTACAATCAGCTTCTTCTCGCCCAGCTGCATACCATTCAGTCCAGCAATAGCCTGTAGTAAACAAGATAACATTCTGATGTTATGGAATGTCAGAACCTTGCAATAAAAGTTCCAACAAAACTTTGATTTTGAGAACTCAAGATTTGAAAAATAATGTAATTTTTTCTTTTTCTTCCCCTGATAAAAGTTAAAGTGGGAAAAGAGGGAAGGTTAAGAAAAGACAGCAGATTGACAAGATGCACACCCATCGTTAATGATAATAATAATAACAACAAAAACAACAACAATAATAATGGAACTTTTTGTATAACATGCAATACTCATGAAAAGTCCCTATGCGCTTTCCGTAATATTATACCTTGATACACCTAATTACATTCTACAGGAGAGTTAACAATTACGTATATAATGTTTAACCCTAAAAAGGCCGGGTTATTTTGGCACTCTCTCAGCCGGGGGGGGATGGAATCCAACACCCCCCCCCCCCCCCCCCCCCCCCCCCCGGATCTAAGCCGTGGAGTGATGAAAATTTCTGCAACTTGGCACACAGATAGAGTATCTTATAAAGAATAACCATGTAAAGTTTCATATCTATATCTCAAACGTTTTTTTTAATTATCGCTAATTGATTATTTACATATTCGCAAATTGAAAATTCTGCATTGTGTACAATACACAAGGATAAACTATCATTTTGGCCGCTGCGCTGCAGCCATTGGTCAATATTCTATAAATTTGGTATCACAGGATGCTTAAGACTGTAGGCAATAAAGTCATGAGAGCTCGCGGTGCAAAAAATATTATCCTTCAACATATCGCTGCAAACATGGAATCCAGCCCCAGCCCTTTAAGGGTAAATTGCTTAGAATTCAACAAAGGCAATGGACAGATTGTATACTTATAATACATATAACCAAATGAATATACCAACTGATAAACCCAATAGTTCGATATCCACAAGAATATGCATCAGGAGTGGAGAACGCCATAAGAATACATTTATGTCCAGTACATTAAAATACTTTAGATTGAAACATAAGTGGAGATAGGGAAAACATTCCATAAAATGATCCACACACTTTCTAATTTGTTTTTCAGCTAAAATGATGAATCTGTAGAGTCCATTTAATAAATCCAAGCCAAGCTAGACTTACCAGATCGGTGAGATTTGTCTCCACATATTCACAGAAGGCATATCCCTTGGAGAGTGAAGTGGCACTGTCTTTGACCAAGTTGAAGGCTTTCAAAGGACCAAAAGATGACAAGAGTTCCTTGACCTGTACAGCAGATCACAGCCATTAGGAGACAAAGATAGACAAAAAAAGGTTTACCAATGCAACACTTTTCTTCTTCTACATGTACTTCCACTTTACCATGTTAGTCCTTTTCCTCAGAATGCATGGATTTCATGTTTATCAAAGCATGTTATGGTAAAAAGCTACATTTTCATCCGAAGTACATGCTACAGGTTAAGCAATTCCTGACAAATAAGAAAGAAAAATCCCTTAATGTAAGTTTCCTCTTGTCAAAATGCTAAATGTATGTGATATATACCTTGTGAACCTTCAGTTAAAATTTCCAAATAGAGATGGGCCTGATAACTGATACTTCTCTACAAAACAGTCAATTCACTCTTAATGTTCGCATAAAACTATTCTTATTGTATCATAGTGCACTACCAGTACCTCTTTACTGAAATCATATTAACGATTTGAAAACGGATTAAAGAGTAAACTCATCATGATAACCCTAGACTGAGGCCAATCTGCAGAGTGCACATAGAAATAAAAGAGGCAATACTTCTGCAGTCCATTATTTGCATGAAAGCTGTTTCAGGTTAAAATAAAGAAACATTCCCTACGCAGTCATAAGGCAAAACAGACTACTGTTCGGTGCTTTATTATCAGTTAATGGGCATATTTCATGTGCGTTTAATTAGCATGCTTAAACCCATCCAACCTCGATCAAATTTTTGTTTGAGTTCAGACCAAACAAAACATGCTTTTGTTTGCCTACAATTTGAATGACAAAACGAGATATTCAGAAAGTGTTGACTAATTTGTGAGAAAAACTTACCTTGAATTAGTCAAAGAATCTTCCATGTCTATACTACACTGGAGAGGAAAGAAGTCTCTCTCCCTCCCTCTCTATCTCTCTCTCTTTCATCTCACTCTCTATCTTTCTCAGCAGTAGTTCTCTCACTAACTTTCCAGCTCTCTCAAAAACAAGAATATCTTGTTTTCCTTCCACATGTACTACAGTTACAGGTGTACTGAATGAATGTCATCATGCAATCAAACGTATAGATCTGCATTTTCTCTTCCCTTACAGAGCGTACCTGTACAACCCATACACGTCTCTAACAAACAAGGCAAGAAGGCCACTTACCACTTTCAAATAATATCCTCACTTCCTACTTAGAATATACAAAGAGACAATGGCCCTAGGCCTCCCTACAATCCTATAGTGCAGTCATAGAAAACTCATGTTAATGTCCCATTTTGATTTGTTTAAAAAAAAAAAAAAAAACATATTCCTTTTCTCAAAAAACAGTGGAATTTGAGGCAACCTAATTTCCTGTACGAACATCCCTCTTTACTAAAAGTCTTCTTCACTAACCTTCACCACAATCCTATCAGAATGACCACTGAGAGACACGACTGACATGTACATACTAAGGTATATCTACAGCTGTACTTCTCTTTATATACGTACCAAACAGGCTCAGGTATTAGCTGGACCACAATAAAAACCACATAGTTCATTATACATCAACAAAGATTCCTTTCATTTCCTAGTCCTCCCTTCCTTCCCATCTCCGCCATAGTTACCTGAGCATGTGTCGATGATTACAAAAACGCAAAGCGCCACTCGGCTTCGGAGACTGATGCTCGTATCAAGTTGCTGGCGACTTGAATGACCAACGGTGACCAAATCCAAAAATGCACAATAACCAAGCACTAAGCTGGCAAAATCAACCCAATATATTCTTTGCAAAATGTGCTTTCTTTTACTTTCTGAGATTAATTTTTCCATTTCTTAGATTTCCACTTGATTTATCCCCCACAGATCTTTCCCATTCAATAACAAGGAGAGAAAATGGAGAAAAAAAATGGAAGAAACGGGAAGAAATAAAAGAAAGAACCGTTAAATATAGTTGGAAATAAGTATTTTTATTAAAACTTATAAATTAGCTTTATATTTTTTTTCTTTGAAACCTATAATTTGACTACTTATTATGAAAGATCAAATAAATTACAATTAAGCTACAGTAATTGTTTTATATAAATAATGTTTAAAGTTAAACAAAGTTATTCGGTACTGTGAAATATGGAACAGAAATGTCCTTATAATGTCAATGTTGATTTGATATCTATGAAGCATATCAAAATTAACAATTGATACCTTACAAGAACATACTACTACTTGTCTACACAATACACAATAGCCAACATAAAGTGCAGGGAGCATTTGAAGATGAGAGAGGATATAAAAACAGAATCATTCTTATTGTAATTCATGCTACAATGGAAATATGGGAGAGAACTGGGATATGTAAGAAATCACTGTAATTACTGTGTTATGTATCACGATTCTAGTTTAATCCTGAATTAAGAGAAAGAGCAATAAAAAAGAAACAGAAAAAAAAAAACAAGGTAAAAAAATGCTGTTTAGCTGTTGGAAGAAATAAAGGAAAGAAAATGGAATAAAAGGGGGAAAAAAATCTGCCCGTACAGATCACTCACTAGACTGAAGATTACGCGATCATCAATAGCAGAGTCTCGAAGTAGGATGCTTTGTAAATGAGTGCAAAACCAAAACTTGAAATTGGGAAGGAAAATCTCACTGTAGCTGGATGCAAATAAAGGTGGAGAATTCTAAGCAGTTTACTTGCTATTCAGAGTGACGAACGCTTTCTTTCCTGTTCTCTGAGCTGCTGTCAACACTCATCTACAAGTATGTTTTTGTGGTAGAATCTCGCATCAACCTACTAGTCACTAATTTAAAATTTAAAAGAAATTCACTCTTTATATTCTTTCATCCACATTACTCACTCTCCTTCTCTCCCTCTCACTCTCAGCATTTCTGAATTCACCATTCACCCTTCAATATCCCCTCTTGCTCTGTCTCTCTTCTTCGTACTGTACCACAAAATTCACTCTTCACATTTAGCCCTACCCACACCCCGTTGCTTTCAAACTCCTTATACTGACTCCTGCACTGAGATAATACTTATTTACTCTTTTTCTTTCCTTGTATGCCTAAGTATTCATGTGTGTCAACCATATCAGAAAATACAAAAACAAAAAAACAAAAAACATAACAGCCTAAAACTTGAAAAGTATATGTCTAAAATTATGTTTACAAGAGGAGCTACAAGCTCTAGTATTCTACATTTTCATAAAGGTAATCTCTAACACACAGTAAGTATTTTCATTTATGTAGCACTTGAACCTCTAAAAAATCCAATTATCCCTCCTTCTTCTAAAATTTAAAAAAAAAACCTTAAGGGATAAAACTACACAAAAATACTTATGTTTTACACATGACAATAAATAAATCAGAATTTAGAAGAGTCAGTTGAAAAAAAGAAACACCAACTTGACTCCCTTTCTGCTAACCACCTTCATGAAAAGATATAACTAATAAACACTTCTTTCCAATAAACTTCATTATCATTCAGTTCCTATTCACAACTTTGCTCACTTCCTAAAAACACAATCAGAAAAAATACCCCAAGTGTTCTGTTAATTTGAAATACAAGGCTGTTTCCAACTTTGTTGAGGAAGAGGACACATCTTTGGATTTTAAAGGGGAAAAATTGCTGTAATGAAATGTGGAGAAAATGCTTCAATCCTACATGAAGAGCTCTAAAAAAAAAAGGAAGACTTCATTCTCAGTGGATTCCCTAGTAATGAAACAGAATCAAATGTGGTTTGGGAAAGAAAGGAGAGAAAAATATCCTGTTCCCACTGATGGCCTGTTCACAACTCTGATGTTTTCTCAGGCTCCCAGATCTCCATAAGGGAAAAAAGTGAAAAAGAATAAGAACAAAAAGGGGAGAAAATGTGACCGGCCTGCTTCATAACATCGTCTCCACATTTTAGTTGAATCGTCTTTGTAAGGAAAGGTATCAAACCTGGAATGTTTGAAAGCAAGTTTACCCTGAAAAGATTCCATAAAGTTCATTACCTGATCATCATTCAGATAGTTGGGTAGGCCACCGATGAAGATCTTGTTGGGAGAATCCTGGACAACTGTTGACACAACACCTGAAACGGAAGAAATACAGACATGTTAGAAAAGAGTTTTATTTGCTTCCCCTAATAATTGACTCCTTGACCTTGTTTAAAAATTCAATCTACAAATATTATTGTAAAAATAGTTTATCATTTTTAGCACATAAGAATACTGATCTGTATCATAGGGTCGTTTGAACCAGCAAGTATATAAAATTCCTGATAATCATATGCATTGAAAAGCAACTACACAGATGCGCACATATGGGACAGTGTAATAGTATGGAGCTATCATCAGTCCCAGTATCATTTTTTTCTTTGTTAATTTCCAAACTATCATACATGTACATTATCTATCCAATGCATTCTGCAGATATCATTAACTTTGTCATTTTTTACATTCAGTTTTATTAGATTTTAAATATAACAACAAGAAACAGAGACATACAGCTGTGAACTGACTCACCAGGTACATGAACTGTCGGAGTAGCCGACATGCCTGGGATGGCTTGGTAGTCTTTGGGTCTGCGGATCTTCAAGGCTTGGTTCTGGAACAGGATGCCATCAAATGCCATGGCTTGGGTGGTCTCTTCCACAGAACGGAACTGAGGAATAGGAATCATATTAATGAAAGCAATTTTTAAAGGGACAACACAAATTACTAGAGCTGAACTATTACATATATACCAGTTCACAATTTCTAGCCTACTTATAATTAAAATATTACCCTAACTCTGGGCTTGAAACCAATAGGGATCCATTACATATGGACCCCCCCCCCCCCCCCCAACAGATCACTAAAAAGTCAAAATGCATTCAGTGGTCTAAAACATGAAACATGGATGTCTAATATTTTGCTCCAGAACCCAAGGAAATAGGAGTGTGGAAGCCTGCTGAAAGAAATCGAAGTGAGGTAAAAGACAAACCTTCTGCTAAGTACTGCCAGTATTAATATCATTTCTAATAAATCCCTTACCTGCATGTACAAAAATGAGTGAACTCACCTCAAGGAAAGCAAAGTTCTTATCATGGTTGACCTGGACTGCTAAGACTGGTGGACCTGGAGCTTGGGCTAAACCAACATTGTGCATCTTAGCATTGAAGAATTCAACCATGGCATCCTGTAAGCAAGAGAATTAAAGACTTCTTCACATCTGAGCACATAAAGTGAGACAGTAGGAAATTGTAAAGAAAAAATCCAGGGGAGCGTTTCATCAAGCGTTTTGTCAGTGATTTTACCGACAAATTTGCTCTCAGCCAATCAGATGCAAGGATTTCAGTAGCTTGTAACAGTTGTCGGATAAAAATCACTGACAAAACGCTTGATGAAACGCTCCCCTGGTTGGGTGTATAAATCTCTCCTGGTGATTTGATCTTTTTCTTCTTCTTCCTCTGTCATATTAGATGTTGCAGCTATAGGAATAAATCAATATAGGAGAGCTAGGTAAGGTACTTTAGCGAAACATAGTGGCATGAAAAGACGCATCCGGAAAGCAATGTGCACATTTTTGAAAATCATAATTTTATTTAGAAACAGATCATTAAAACATAGAGTAGGTTAAAATACCTCTACCACTTTGACTAGGCTTGATATTACCAAAACTGTCATTACAAATGTCAAACTACAACTTCTTTCTTCACTTCTATCACCAACAACTTTGCTGTTTGCGTTCCGGACGGGTCTTCTCGTGCCACCCAGTTTCGCTAAGCTACCTAATGGCATCATCTGATACAAGATGGACTTACTTGGTGCCTCCTTGTCAGCATACTATCATCAATGATTTCTGATAAGGTCAGGGGAGCGTGTCATCAAGCGTTTTTTGTCAGTGATTTTTACCGACAAAGTTGCTCTCAGCCAATCAGATGCAAGGATTTCAGTAGCTTATAACAGTTGTTGGTAAATATCACTGACATAACGCTTGATGAAACACTCCCCTGGTAAACTGCAGCTGAATCTTTAACCCTTCATATGCAACAAAGCCTACGAACATGTATTTAATAAAATAAAATAAAATTTAAAAAACAACAAAACAAAACAAACTTGTAAATGATAGTTTTTCAATTATCTCGAGAAAATATGTATTTAATAATAACAAACACCACAATCCACGACTTATTGTGAATTTCAAGAGGATACAAAAGCTAAGATTACCTCTGTGACTCCAAATGGAATGTTTCCAACATACAGCCTTCTTGCTTGTCTTGTCATCTGACTGCCCACTACAGGTACAGCAGGGGTAGCAGCAGCCACTGCAGCAGCCACAGATGCTGCTGCTGCTGGAGGGATGGCTGCAGGCATGGGGGCCTCAGGGATGATGGGCTGGGGTGCAACGGCAGGTGGGATCTGACCAGCTAATCAGAAAGATAACATCAGTAGAAATACATCCTCACATAGGCAGAGTGTTTAAAAACATAATATTTGCTAGGGCTATTCTGAAATAAGAATACTGTTTTTGGTACTTGTATGTATGCATTAAAATCTATAACTTTGGAGGATAATTTCTTTTAACGTGGCTCTTTTCATGCACAGGAACTTTTTAAAGGGTGACTAAATTAGAGAGAAAAAAGGTGCTGTTTCCATGTATTTTTGCATTCCAATCACGAATCTGGCAATTGATTGTCAAAATTATGTCTCGTTTTGGCGAAAAAGGGGAAAAGTAGAGGTTTTGGGACCGTTCCTTAAAACTCGTGAGCTGATTGGCTAATTGACGTCACACCCCCAAGTGACGTATGAAAAGTAAGAGGCACAATATCTGCAGGCTGCAGCAATGTAACATTGTACACACAATGCGGTATTTGACCCCTCTGTTCAACTGACAATTTATGAAAAAGGGAAATTAATCAATATAGTCTTAGGAGTGAATAATCATTATCAATATATTTTCTACAAGATCAGTGAACACTTTTGCCCAAATATACAGCTCTTGTTTTGTTTTTTTAACTTTTCTTTGAACAATGTTCTCATCCATCTGAGCTTGCTGAACGGTAGTTTTGCATTGGTCTTAAACGCGTACACAGCCGTTTTATGCGTCTGTGCAATGTACTACACATCTTTAGTACGGCAACTATGTTCCCCCTCATACTGAGCGACTGGTGAACGCTTTTGTTTGGGGGTTTTTTTTAACTCTCGTCTCGCCTTGTTTTTACTTCGCTCTACATATCAACCTACATACTACGGTAGTACTGACTTAGATTTTTGGCTGAATTCTTCGAGTAATTTAGAGAGATGGATAGTGATCGCGAGTCCGATTTGGAGGACTTTTTTGAGCCAGATACGAACTCTGATTTATCAGATGATATATCAGATCCCGAAAGAGAAGAAGCTCAAGTGCAGTGGCAAGGGGAATTCGGTCATATATGTTTTTGCAGAAGACGCGCCAGGGCATGGTGAAGGGGTCGCAGGGGAAGGGGCCGCGGGTGCTGGAGAAGAAAAGTGATCACTGCAAATTGTGCTCCACTCACTTGGCCCTTGCCACTCTGCCCGCGTGAGCATACCTTTGCGACCCACAATTTCCGTAGATTTTCATCTTTAGGAAAATGATGTAGGCTTACATCATCTTTAGGGGTCTTGCTACAGCCCGCAACTATACACCGATTTGGCATTATTAATGAAATTGTGTCCCATAAAGTTATTGTGAGGAATTAAAAACACGAAAATATGCAATGCAAATGGTCGATGAGGTGAATGTCATGCTCGGCACCGGGCTGGGCCTGCCGGGGCCTGCGGCCGCGCACGGTATACACGGTTGGTGGAATATTTTCCCTTACTTCTCGTACGTCACAGATCACATGATCATGATGTCGCTTCGATGGGTTTTTTAGGGGCGGGGCTTATGACTGTGTAAATCAGCAAAAATGTACTTTTCAAATGATTATTAAATACGACTGAATGCATAAAAAAGTGTGTGATAGATATTTTTTGGCTCCTGATGACTCCTTCCTACGAAAAATGGGCAATTAATTTTCTATTTTAGTCACCCTTTAAAGATTTCAGGGAGGCCCTCTCATATTTTCAGGTAAAAATCATCAAATCATCGATAGAAAATCGCTAGCAAAACAATCCAGTGTAAAAAATCATTTTGTCTTCATGTGAGCTCTTTTGGGTTTTGATGCTATAAAAGTGCCATTTTCTCACAGCAATTTTTATGTTATTTAATGTATTTTCACCAGAGCTCTTTTTCACTTTTCCAGAGCTAAATCGCTCAGTCCTCTCGTGTATATTTTTCGCTGAACCAATCACAACAACTACAAAAATGTTTGGAGGAAGGAATTCTTCTCTTCACCCAATAAACTCCATACATGAATGTGAACATGCACAACATCAACAGTGAAGTGAAGTGTAAAAATCATCTTTGATTTTAATCACTAGCTCTTTGGGATTTTAAACAAAATATTTTCCTCAAGGAAATTCTATTTTTAATTCTCTCCCCCCCCAATGCTTTTCCACAGCTAAATGGCTCTAAGCTTCCATGTATTTCCCCCTGGTTAACCCTTTCAGGACTGGAATTATTAAAGACCTAAATTGATCGCCTTTTGTTCTTCAAAATGGCAACAATAATAATATTTTTCTTTTAGTGCTACATGGTTCCAATAAATTGTAATGTCTTTGAAAAAAATATACATGGTTAAGAATTTTGTCAAAAAGTTGAAAAATTGCCAATGTTGATGTTAAAACAATGATTTTGAACCTCTCAATGTGTTGCCAATTTAAGGATTTTAAAGCTTATTCTTGTTTTAGAAATTCCTGGCATCAAACGCAATAGCGTCATGCAACAAAAATGGTTTGTGCTGAATTTTTTGCTCTTTCTACTCATACATAGATCTGGTACATTTTGTAGAGCTCTGAATCAAAAGTTATTGAGCCAAACCACAAAATGCGGTCAATTGTCTCCCCCTGGTTAATGATGTGTATACCAACCTTGCATGGCCTTGTACTGCATGGGAGAGACATGCTCAAAGCCTGCTGGTGGCACGTCCCAGTACTTGTTGGGCTTCCTACGCCTCTTCCTTGGCTCACGTGGTGAACGACTATATATTTGGAGGGAAACATATATTACATGTTTATAGATACAGTTGAGATTCCCTACACAAAGGTCCCTGATTCGATCGATTCTGGACTGTTTTTCAGAGGAGTCACACATGTAAACAACCACACTTGGCTGCTGCACATCTGAGAAAACCTATCTGATGACATTTAAAGCTCACAGACAGTCTCGGTAGCAAAAATCATACTGGCAAGAAACTTATCGAACATAGTCACATACTACTTTCCTTTTATCATAAGTACGAGATTATTTACATTCCATTCACGATTTCGAACAAATTTTAGTGTAAGTATCTGTAAGCGCTTGCATGGTAACGGCTTTTCACTGCCTCATGCTAGAGCATAGCCACCCGAAGGTTCCCTACACAATAAACCCAGCGCTTCGCACTGTGTGTAGCGTATTCTAAAACAAACAGCAATCCTCATGTGAGTTATTGTGTGGCCATTGCAGGGCCGTTGTTTGAATTTACATCCCCTCTTTTTGGGGCCAGGGATTTTTATTACTTTTCACCTCTCATTCGATAAATATTTAACTTGAGGAGGAAAAAACTTCACAGCATCTTAGTTATGTTAGTACCCTGCTATTTATTAAGTAAAATCAAAGAAATCTCGAGAAAAATTTTTGAGGGCTTCCCAAAACTATCTACTACTTTTAAGGTTAAAATTTAAACATTAACTGAATGACACAGTTCAGGCTACCTAGGGCACAATTTTTTTTTCTCCAGAAATCTAGAGATGAAAATTCAATGTATTTTATTACACTCTGCACACATTTTCACATTCAAGTGGATAACCACCAAAAAGAAATCTGTGGCTCAGTCTTGAACAGGAAACAGATGATGTTGTGACATTGAAGACACTTTTAGAAATCTATATCAACTAGAATGAATAATATCATTATCATTTCATTTTTTTCAACAAAAGATTGTAGGTATCCATCAGGTGTTTTCCTTCTAGATGACATTGTTCCATGTACTGGCAGTAATATCAGCCTTAACAGAATGAACCGACCTTACATTAGGAGCATTTCATACTCATGAGTAATACTAACCTCCTCCTCCTTCTGTCTCTCCTATCCCTATCTCTGTCCCTACTACCTGATCTTGATCTACTTTTGCTTCTACTCCGTCTCCTCCTTTCCCTGCTTCGACTTCTTTTGTCCTTACTTCTGCTCCTCCTCTCTCTTTCTCGATCTCGATCTCTGTCTCGGCTACGGCTCCTTCTCCTCCGATCTGCATGGAAAGAGAGGGGAAAACTCTATTGATTATTGCAGTTTGAAAGGGGGGAGTATGTGGATAACAAGGGGGCTACTTTGCCTTGCACTTGGCATGCATTCATAAAATGCCTTTAGGTATATCTCGTACAACACATTTTTTGCACATAGCTATGAGATTATACTTCATTTGGAAGAAAAATTGTAATTTGCACAAATGTGTGGAGACTAGTTTGTGAAGTAAATCATATAGGTCTGCCCCTACTTACTCACCATAATGAATACGACATAACTTTTGAATTTTGGCCGGATCGCATGCAGGGAGCTCCATCTAGGGAACATGGCTAAGCCAGTGGGATTTGCTTAGTGCATGTACTTATGTAAAATCTCCACTGAGTTTGTAAAAATTAGACCCAACCGAAAAAATAAGTCAATATCCTGAAATCTGCCTCTAACTTAGAGTCTAAGTCACACTACATGAAAAATGAAAACTAATAATTGTATTGGTAAATCTTTATTTTTTTCAGGATTTTCACATTTTCTTTAATACGGGAGGGTATTTTCGGCCAGGAGGACATATCGGCTGGTCCGTCGTATATATGTGTCATGTGTCATGAACTGGTCCCCCCAAAAGGGTGGTGCTGTGACACTTTTTGATTTCATGCTGAAGTAATGTTGGATTTTTTTCAAACCCATAAAAGCTATTCCAACAAATTTGGTATCATTTTAAAGGTCTATTACCACGCCATTTGCCTGCAAAGTTTCATTGATGTAAGATATATAGAATTGGATTCTAAAGTTAGAAGAACAAGGGTGGTGCCAGAAGCAGTGCCACTGGAAGCAGCGCCTCCCATACAAAGTCAATAGGAAAATTCACATTTCCATGCAATTTTTGGAAAAATGCTTATATCTTTGTGAAAATTTGGCAAATGACTACATGAATAAATTTGGCACTTATACATACATGTACAAGCTTATCTGAAGATAACCTTGTACTCCACAATAACTTTTATGGGCCCCCGGCTTATTATTGAAAAGTATGCTCTCTGTTCTACAAGATTCATTATGGACTAGTCAACATGCAAATGCCAGCCGCAGTCATCCCGGCAACATATCATGCAAGGAAAGACCACACACTGAAGTTTGCTGTACCAAAGTCATCAATAGACTCCTGCAAATATTCCTTCTTCCCAAGAACAATCTGGATATGGAACCACCTTCCTGGTGAAGTTGTACATACCATTGGACTCATTGCTTTCAAAGAGGCTGCGCTTCCCATTATTAGAAATCTGCAGCCTCCACCTGGATCTCTTGTTCTCTAAGATGTATCCAGATTTTTTACTTGCACAGCGCACTCTCTTTTTATTGTAAAATAGAGATCTTCACTATGACACCTCTTCACGACATATTGCTTAGTTCATCCCAGTTTAGCTTCTTGGAGCTGCAAGAGGGATTAATTCATCAAGTATCAAGTATAAGTGTCCTATTACTCCTATATATCTGCCCACCCAAGATTTGACCTGAAAATGAACAAGAATTTCTTCAATATTCCTCTAAAGTCTAATTAATGCTTAATTTTATATTATTCCTGATATTCTAAAGTAAAGAGTAAGTTTAACTGAGCTAGAGGAAAAGAAAAGCATGGAACAAAAGGATGATCATGGGCCAGCAAAGAGAATAGTCAAGCATGTCAAGAAGAGCAACAACTGCAACTGGAACAGTACCGGTACGTGCCAGTGCCGTGGACATGGTGGAAGCCCGACTGCTGAGACGACCTGACAACAGCTTACAATACAAGTTACAGCACTCTTCCAGAATCTCGGGTAAAGGTTAAAGGTAAAGATACAATATTACAATTCAACCTCAGAATAATAAGATAAGGAATAAAATGCCTCAACAGTCAACACTGAATTTTACTCCTTAATAGTCTTTGAAAACAAAGCCACATCAATCATGCATGCACACACACACTGACATGACACAGCCATAATAAGCATGCGCATGCACATTGAATAAATGCAACATATAATCCGAGTCCACGCAAAAGCCGAAGGCAAAAGCAAAAATGTTAGCATTGTTCCCAATCATAAATCACATTTGGGAAACGCATAGACGAACATTACCAACACCAATATAATAATATGCAACTGGTTTACCTGACTTTCTATCGTCGTCATCCATACTTTAATAGTTTCTTAATTAAGTTACAATAAATTTAGTCGAGTTTCACGTGTACTTTTCGTCCCTTGAAATTTAGCGTGTACGTGTACGTTGGGGGAATGCTAAATCGTAGATAGTTTCGATTTGAGCGTACGTGCAAACGTAAACATGAGCTTGATTTGGGCGCTAAATGATTGCGTGCTAAATTTCCACTGTAGATAATCTCACAATCACAATAAAAGGTATTTCATAGTAAAACATCAGTTTTTGAAGACAAGTCACCCAACCCTGTCTTGTCAAATCTTAAGATTATCTCCCCCACCCATAATTAACTTCTTATTTTAAAACTGAAGATTTTTGTGCATTATAAACACGCCCTGTGCATTATAACACATCTGACCATTTCAACTATCAAAATCTCACCCTCAATAGATTTTTTTATTCATCATTTTACTTCGAAATAATATTTTCGTGTAGCCTATTTTGCAGCAAGATTGTGCTTTCAGATCTAAACAATCATTTCCTCAGGGTGGGAGGAGAAACCCATCCCACAGCCATCAGTGTCGGATCGAGGGGAGCACGGTTATGGAGTGCCCCTGGCAAATTCTAATTTGGCAAACCTTGTGACTTATACAAAAGATGTGACCCCTATTGTGCAAACGGCAGAAATTTTAGAACCCTAAAAGGTACCTAGAGAAATGGAAACATTTTGTTGCACTAAATATCCGCCACAGGCTACCTTCTATGTTTCCATGCATAGCCTGTTCTGTTAAACTGAACATCCCAGTACACCGACAGCAAATAAGACCGACAATTTCGGTCTAGTGAACGCTCAGGAAAGTTGTCTGAAGGCACACCAGACCGACAATGTCATCGTTAGCTAAATATAATCTGTCGGTTTCATGGGCTGTCCTGTCTGTCTCACTGACCATCGGTCTCTTGGGCGTACAGCTCTTTCAAGAGATAAGAACATTGTTGTGCATTATTCCACAGCCTAATGAATTCAAATCTTAAAATTTTCTCCCCATCCAAAGTGTCTGAACTCTGAACAGTCCATCTGTTTTCTTTTATCTTGCAAGTTTTGTCCATTTAACACGCATCATGCCCCTCGTCGCGGACAAGCCATTTTTGTGAATTGTTTGAGCGATTTCAACTCTGAAAATAAAGTTTCCTTACCCCAACCAATTTATTGAGTGTTAATCAAAGTTTCTTTTAAAATTTTGTGCATTATGAACAGTCCTTGAGGGATAAAAATCTCATTTTCAGAGTGGCCCCTCCCACCCAGTATACAAGTCTATGCATCATTACAACAGAAAATTAAAGAAAGAGAATTACAGCATTATGCATCATGACGTGCCTGTTTTGATTCAAATTTTAAAGTTTCATAAGCTAGGTTGGAGAACTCGAAATGAAGCATTCCCGCTCACACATGGGTGTCGATCCCGGGGGGATGGGGGTATATATCCCCCTCACGTTGTTATTCTCAATTAAGGGGTTCCGTCCATTGGCGTAGATCCGCGTGCATTCCTTCTTTTCATTAAAAAACATTTTGGGATGCTCTCAAATGCAAGTTTTATAGACAGATTTTTGAAAAAGTCCCTGGTGTGGGAGGGGGATACCCCTCCCACCCCCCCCCCCCCCTCCAATCATGAACACGGATCGACACCCCTGCGCTCACATGCGTATGGGGACAGGTTCGCAAGGGGGCTAACGACTTTTGCGTGAATTTCTTCTTTCGACTTTTAATACTGACATTCTTTGTAGTGAAAATATATACAGAAATTACATATTCCGGTACCTTCCTGCTCAAAATATGAGATTATTCGGGCACCTCGTAGTCCACCCCCTGGACTGTTGTGCACGATTTCGCTAGATCGTCTGATTGAGTGTACACCCCATGGCACACACAACACACACACATATGCACATGCAGAAAGATTTTTTTCGGGGAAAGTGAATCACTGGGGTTAGTGAATCACTGGAGTAAGTGAGAGCGGTCAGAGAGATCGAGAGTGGTAAGATGATTGCGCCATCTGTTGGTTATGTGAATTGGGGTTGCGCATCAATAAAAATCGTCCAGGACGTGGACTAGGCACCTCGCTGCCCGAATCAGGGTCCGCGGAACGTTTTTGAAAGTATGAGGTGGGCTGATTTGATTTCACTCTTTAATGAAAATTTTCGAACCTTTTTTTCCCCCGAGGTTTTATGAGACGTGTCTACTCAAAAAAGTGGGGGGGGGGGGGGCTGCAGCCTCCCAGCCCCCCCCCCCTCCGGTTCCGCGGCCCATGCGAATATCGCCACTTTCAGAATCCTCAAGAGGGACCTTCAGCCCCCTCTCCCGTCTTGTATGCCTAGACATCTACCCCTGGTGCGTCAATATTCTCCCAAGGTGGAACCCCTTATTAGGTCCTTATTAGGTCCCTTGTTATTTATTATATACATAAATGACTTCCAAAATTCGTCTGAAATTCTGTCATTTATTCTCTTCGCTGACGACTCTAATATTTCCTTTTCACATCGCAACCCCCAAATGCTCCTTCGAATTGTAAATGATGAACTGAAACTGGTCCAAGCTTGGATAAATGCTAATAAATCTTTGAATGTTAAAAAAACTCATTATATGTTATTCAGTAATTCTATGAAATCCCTACCAGGGAACATATTAATTGACAATACAAATCTAAGCCAAGTGGATTCCACAAAATTTCTTGGTATCTACATTGACAGTGATTTATCATGGAAGGTGCACATCAATTATTTATGTAAATTATTGTCCAGAAATACAGGCATCTTAAATAAACTCAAACACGAGTTCCCTCCAAAAATTTTGTTATCCTTGTTTACCACTCTAATTTTACCTTATCTCAATTACGGAATTCTTGCCTGGGGGAATGGGACCAAAATTCAACTTGACAAGATACTCATCATTCAAAAACGGGCCATAAGAAATATTAATAACGCTGGATTTCTCTCTCATACTAGCCAATCGTTTTTTTTAAGAATAAACTCTTACGAATCTCAGACATTTATGTGTACAACTTAGGGATATTCATGTATCAGTTATAAATGAATTACCTGCAATCGTTTCTGCACTTTTCGTAAAAAGCAACGCTATCCACCCATACCCCACACGTCAAAGTAACTCTTTCCATTTGCCACGAACTCGTACAATATTTGCAAAGAAAACCGTTATATTTTCAGGTCCAAAGTATTGGAATTAACTCCCAAGTGAAATTACTGAAGCCACCTCATTGTTTATTATTTAAACGGAAATTAAAACTTCTTCTTCTAAATGGTTATGCCATACAGGCAGAAGCCGACATGTAATGCTGTCAAAAAGAATCTTTTCAATATAGGCCATTTTCCATTTTCGTATACCACACCTATGCAGTTTATTATGATTGTATGTATTTTCTCCGAGTGGCAGGGGACGGGCCTCGCCTGCAGCGAGCTGATGCGCCTCAGTAGCCATTGTTCTGACTTCTGGGGTGCAATATAGCTCGTTGCGGGCGGGTGTGGTGGCCCGTCGCTGGGTGCTGGGAGATGGTTTTTTTTTTTTTTTTTTTTTTTTCCTTCTTCTTCTTCTGCATATTGATAAAATGTTCTATTTATTTATGCCGAAATGCTGACATCATAATCCCGTTACGTTGGTGCATACGTGGTTACTATATTATATGTCTTTTCTTATGTAGTGCGTTGCTTTAAGCCATCGGTAAAAATTGAGAATAAAAAAAATCATGTCAGCACTTCGGAATATATGCTTCAGAAATTGCCACGGCGTACAGGAAATGTTTATTTACCCTAAAAATGTGAATTGTTATATTATTGCTGTAATGAAAGTGACAAAGCCAATACTATTTCTTCGATTTTGATTACTGTAACACAATAATTTTATTTATATTTATTTACATACTCATATTGCTGTATCATGCATTGCTCGTTCCTACCATTTTAAAAGACTATTACAAATCTTATTACTCTTTGGAGCCTATAACTCACAAGCGTAGCTTCCTCCTTAGGCTTCTCAATATTTCATTATTATTCTAGCCCAGTCTGCTCAATTAATATTGCATGCAAACGCATAGATATGAGGTACTCACCTTCTTTTATTTTCTCTGACAATATATCTCTTGTTTGTTCGTACCATTTATCTCGTTTGTACCAACAATTGTTTGTACCCATTTACATGTATACTGTAAAAAAAAAACACATTGTAAATGTGAAATATGAAACAATAAACTGAACTGAACTGAACTGAACCCACCACGGGTTTATCCAAACGTTTCCATTAAACGTGATACTGTTTGTTTGTTGTTGTTGTTGTTGTTGTTTTGTTTTGTTTTGTTTTGTTTTGTTTGTTTTTTAGTTTTTTTTGCAAAATAGCACGACTTCGGCGGGTTCATAATTATGCTGACTCTCCATGCTTTTGTTTTGTTTTGCTTTGTTTTTCTTCTTCCTTTTAGATATACATGCACATAACAAAATATAACAGCAGCGACTGACCCAAAATTGGCCCAAAATATAAATTTCATTGCAAAACGTTGCGTTTTGATATTATAATACAAAACCTATGGCTGTATTGAATATATATATATGGCAACACATTGGATGGAGTACATATCAATGGTTGACAATAGTTCTAGCTTATACATTATGTGTGATAACAAAGAAGATACACTGTAAAAAATAATATGCCCATTGGTAATTTTTACTTATTTTTCTCATGTAGAATTTACTTCAAAACATAAGTTTTGCCACTTACACACTCGATTTAAGTCTTACTAACTCAAACTATCAATTTAGTAGAATATACGTAAAATTCTAAAGTAAAATAAATATGAAAGAAAATTTAAGTAATTTCAACTTGTATCAATTTAGTAATGTTAACTCAAAATAAGAAGTTATACATATGACTCAAACAATTTATGTTGATTGTACTTATCTTTTTTAAGTGAAGACTGATGCAGTGCGTAATATAAGTATTAACATAATTCATGAATATTCATTAAGACCAAATTCATCTCTTTTTTTAAATAAAACAATTCTTTTTTGTGGTTGAATGAAAATTTAAGAAGTTTAAAATATTTACTAATTCATTTAAGCAAATATAAGAAGATAAGACAATTTAATTGTCACTCAATTCAGAACAAATTAAAACTTGATATTTCAGGAAAAGTGTCAACCAATTTTCTTTTAAAGATGATATGATCGAGTATATATAGAATTCGGAGCCCTTTCAATAGTTGTCAAATCAAAGCGTAAGTAATAGTGTTTATTGGTGATGATGACAGATAATTGGTTAAATCCTAAATCATGTAGATTGAAAAAGTGTCAGTGAATGTTAGATGGGTACACGTTTAAACATGTCATTTTTTTAAAAAATGTTATCTATCATGATTACAATACTTAAATTATTTACGTTAATGTAACTCAATTTAACTGAGTAAAAATCTATTTAGCAAAATAAGTAAATTCTACTTACAATTTCCTGTGACAAATACTTAAAATAATCAAGGCAATCTGTTGACATAATTTTTTGGAGTAATTTCAACGAATCTTTTTTTACAGTGTACGAGGTAGCAAAGTTCCAGTATTACACAATGGTAAATAAAACAAAATTATATACCTACTGGTAGATTCAGAACAATCATATTTGACGCCGGCGCTTACAAGTACATATTGGTATATTGATAATGATATAATTATATAACTGAACATTAATAGAATGATGTAAATTTTTTATACCTACATAATATTATGTAACTCAACAAAGTTTTACGAAATAGGATCATGTCCCACATGGCTTATTTACGGGGGCATGCAGGGGTCACGTGCCCCGGGCGGCACTTAACATGGGCTGCGGAGCCGGGGGGGGGGGGGGGGAGCTGGGGGCTGCAGCCCGCCACTTTTTTGAGTAGACACGTTAAAAAAAAATATCGGAAAAAAGGCTCGAAAATTGTAACTAATGAGTGAAATCAGATCAGCCCCCCCCCCCCACTTTCAAAAACTCTCCGCGGCCCCTGCTTAAAGGGGCACAGAAGACGCTCTAAATAGAAAAAGAAAAGGGGGAGAAAAGGAAGAAAAAATAATGACCCTTAAACATCGATGCACCCTAAACTGCAGGTTAAAGGCATTAATAATATAGTTGGGGGGTTGGGGGTTGAAATACGAACATTTTCTAAAGTTTGGTCGCTTTGCTCCCTTGCATAATGCATAATTTTGGTTCAGGGTATGGTACTTTCGCGACCCAATATACAAAATAAGAGTTTTTAAAGGGTTCATTTTTTTTTAAATGTATGATAATTCTCGTTGTTTTGCTCCCCATAATAAAAGTTTCACCAGTCTTTTGTTAAATATTGATCCCCGAATATATTTTGTTACATACTGAGCCTCACTAAATTCCGCGACAAGAGGGGGGGGGGGGGGGGGGATGGCGTGTATATTAACTTTTCAATTTCTACATTTTTGCGAGTGAGTGAAATGTACAGAATTTATATCTTGGAATCTCGCTGCCCCAATATGTGGATATTCTGCCACCTCGCTGTCCGAATATCAGAACTTTGAAATCTTCAGGGGGAGGGGGTAGGGTTGCAGCCCATTACTGAATGGGGACGCGTTTTGCCCGAATATCAAAATTTCTAAATTTTTGCGAGCGAGCGAAGTTCGCGAGCAAAATAAAAATCTCCGGAGTGAAACAGATATTACATAGAGAATTTACATATTTATCTGGAAATATCGCTGCCCAAATTATGTGGATATTCTAGCAACTCGCTGCCCGAATATAAAGTGGTGGTGTCACAGGCATCATGTCTTTATCTATATACCAGAGTCCCTATCGACTTGTTTATTTAAAAAATGGTGGGGATCAAGGAGAAGGCAAGGGGAAACGGAGTAACCCATGCTCAGTTTTCATCAGGTTCTTATAGAAATTCATTTGGGGATGGGGGCGGATCTGGGACCAGGCCGGCCCGAGATCCGCAAGTTTAACTACACCAGGGATACTTTGGTAGGCCTGTATGGGCGATTTCCGATGAGAGAGGAAAATATACTCGGAGCTTCGTGTCACTTCGATACAAGGACTTCCATCGCACGTGCTAAAACATGTGATTCATATTGGACCACCTCTGAGATAAGACTGGCTTGTGTTTTAAATTTCGCGCGGTGGGAAAGTAATCAAACATATGGAAAAGTAATTACAGAGCCAGCTCTCTGGTAGAGCCTGGGATTAGTTACGTAATCGTGGCGACAACGAGTCGCGGCAGGGCAGTGCAGAAGCGATGGCTAGACTAATCAACCAGAAGTTAACCGTGTTTTGTATTTGGAAATATTTCAGCATTACACTAAACTTGTTTGGGGGAACGAGGTTACAACCAGTTACAAGACTAAGAGCCCGGGACTGGTTAAACCCGAAGTATTCGCCGAGCTCCAGTTCGGTAAACTTCGTGCCGTCCGATCATTTATGACCTTAGTCCGACGGCCTCGCACAACGGGCGTGCTATGTGTACAAGTAAACGAGCCTTTTGCAAATTCCGCACGATTTCATTTCCCCATGAGTTCTCATTAGACTGCCCCTTTAACTACACCATGCAGGAAAACCGTCAGTAATTTTCCGGTATTCATTTTCCGGCATGCAGTGTATAGTGTGCTATATACGTGATATACAGTGCGTCCCCCCAAAAAGTCTCCCAAAATAAATATTTGGTACTATTTAAAGGCAGTTTTCATACCTGTGGATAGCTTTGGATCTCTTCTGTCAAGTGACACCAAAAATTCTGGCAATATATGTTAAGCTCGAGTGAGCAAAAGTTACCTTTGCGAAAGGGTGCGAAATCCAGACTTGACAAGAATTAGTATTTTGTTCTGGCTGGTATCAACAAATTTGAGAACTGTTAAAAAATGACAGTTAGAAATAGTGCCCCCAAATGAACATTTCAAAATGTTTTCAGGAAATGTTCATACTTATGGATAGCCTATAGGGTCTCTCCTATCTCAGTGACGCAAAAACATCTAAGGATATTTTACGCTTGATTGAGCAAATTCCATTCTTGTGAAATGGTTCAAAATCCATGATCGACAAAAATATGTATTGGTTCCGGCTGTTATCAGCAAAGTTGAGAGTCTTGAAAAGTTTTAAATACTTCCATATTCTGATCACTAAAAGGCAGTTTACGAAAGAATATCCTTTGTTTTCTGTATGTCCTGAAATATCCCATCAAATCTTTATGGTTGACTGCAGAAAGCCCCCCCCCCCCCTCCCGGGGGGGGGGGGGGGGGCTTTTGAGGCCTGTACATAACCCGCCTACACGAAAACGGATAAAAAGGGTACTTTTCAGCATATAGGCGCGTAACCCGGATTAGTTATCAAGAAAAAGGGTATGAATTTCAGAGGTGATAAGAAGAAGATCAGCGGAAGGGGGGGGGGGGGGGGATATAGTTCGGTAACGTGTTCCAAATTAAGCAAATTTCTTTTTACTGTTTTTTTTTTGGGGGGGGGGGCTAAAAAAGGTCTATGAAGATGATGATGTAATCCTCAAATAGGATGTAAAATATACGCGCAAGATATAAAATCGCCGTTAATGAAGGGTATAAAAATCGGAGATGTTAGACTTGTTTAGGGTATCATAAAACTACTCCTACTGCAATCCCTGTTTAGGGTGCTTTTCAGAAAGTGATTTATGTGGATGAGGTACTGGTCTCATTGAGACACACTTCTTTCTTCTTCTTAGTTTGGTTTTATTTGGCAATTAGTCAGAATTGACTATTTTTTCCACAAGATTTACTTTTATTTATCATAAAATTTCATATCCCTGAGTGGATAATTTATCTTTTATTCCACAAATTCTCTATAGCCTTATATTCAGACAAATAAGGGTTTCCTCAATTGTGAAGATGAGTTAGAATCAGTTAGAATGAATCAGAATAATCATAGCAGGGGCGGCGCGCCCGGGGGGCCGGGGACACAGTGCCCCCACTTTTTGAAGTACCCAAAAATTGCCCTTTTTAATTTCTGGAAAATGCCCCTTTCTCTCTGATAAGTGCCCTTTTTAAAAACTAAATGTGCCCCCTTTCCTTTCTAATAAGTGCCCTTTCCCCTTCTGATAAGTGCCCTTTTTTCTCCTTCTGCAAAGTACCCTTTTTCAAAATAGATAATTGCCACTTTATCTTTCCAATAATTGCCGTTTTCGCTTTCTGAAAAGTGCTCCTTTTCAAATCTGATAATTACCACCTAATCTCTCTAATAAGTGACATTTTCGCCTCCTGAAAAGTGCCCCTTTTCAAATCTGTTAATTGCCACCTTATCTCCCTTATAATTCTCCTTCTGATAAGTGCCCCTTTTATAATCTAAATATTGCCTCTTTTTCTCTCTTATGCCCATTTCTTCTCTGATAAGTGCATTTTTACTTCTGATAGGTGCCCCTTTCCACCTTGTCTCTCTAATAAGTAAACTTTTCTCCGTCTGGTTAGTGCCCCTTTTCGAATCTAAATATTGCCCCCTTTTTCTCTAATATATGCCCTCTTTTCCTTTGATAAGTGCATTTTTAAAAACTTCTGATAGGTGCCCCATTTCCTTTCTAATATGTGCCCTTTTCCTCTTCTCATAAGTGCCCCCTTTCACCTCATATAAGTGCCCCTTTTAACCTCTGATAAGAGCCCTTTCCTCTTGTTATAAGTGCCCCCTTTTGCCTATATTTCCATTAAAAATTTTTTTTTTTTACAAAAAGAGCCATATCTAGCTTCAAAGAATCGGTGCGGCTTTAAAGGGCAATCCAACCTTGGTAATGAGATGATTTGTGTGAAAGCAGAAAAATAAGAAAAACTGGATGGTAAAAGTTTGAAAGAAATCGGACAAGGAATAAAAAAGTTATGGATGTTTGAAAAATGACATCACTACATCTATGCGAATCTCAAATTGGCAATTTGGTGATTCAATTGTGACATGTTTGTGGACAACTCTCCCATTTGTCGTACACAAAAATATCATTAATTTGCGGTTTTCTTCGAGGCGCTGTTACCCTTGGGGCAGTACTCAAAATATATTGGAGATTGGAGATTGTTATAGGTCCTCATGAAAGAAAGACATCCTACCAGTGGCGGCACCAAGGGGGGGGGGGGCATGGGGGGCATTTGCCCCCCCCCCCAGTCAGAAGCTTTGCCCCCCCAGTTGCCCCCCAATAATTTTCGGAGTGAAAAAAAATAAAAGGGTGGAAAATGAAAAAGAAAAGAAAAGGAAAGAAAAAAGTGAAAAAGGAATGGAGAAAAGAAGGAAAAAGAAAGAAAACGGAAACTTGGAAAGCAGTGGCGGCATCAAGGTGGGGGGGGGGGGCATGGGGCAAATTTGTTCGCTCAGCTCGTGTAAATATCCTCATATTTGGGTAGTTTTATAGCCGAATAATTTCTGTACATTTCCACTAAAAATAGTGTCAAAATTTTTGCTCGCTCGCTTCGCTCGCTCGCAATACAGGCTTATAACTCCCACCACATAATCAGGCCGCGAGATGATCAAATGTCCTCATATTGGGGTAGTTTTATAGCCGAATATGTAATTTCTGTACATTTTTACTACGAAAAATGTCAAAATTTTTGCTCGCTCGCTTCGCTCGCTCGCAGTATTTAACTAACACCTCTTTATAATCGGGCAGTTCAGCTAGATGCTCAAAATGTCCTCATATCTGGGTAGGTTTATAGCCGAATATTCTGTACATTTTCACTACAAAAAGTGTCAAAAGAATTTTTGTCCGCCCTTGCCCCCCCCCCCCACTTTAAAAATCCTGGTGCCGCCACTGCATCCTACTGAGTAATACATTTTGAAAAAAGTGACATTTTAGTCATTTTGTGTGTTGGAGTGAATGGGGGAGTTGTCCACAGCTACATCACAGTGACATTACCTATTCGGCCAATTTGAAATTCCCATATGTATAGTGATTACAACTTTCAAAAATCCATAACTTTCTTATTGCTTGTCTGATTTCGTTCAAATTTTCACCAATCTGCTTCTCTGATTTTTCCTCTTTCTTTCAAAGCAACTTGCTATTAGGGTTGGATTTCCCTCTAAAGGTACCCATATTACTACAACTACAAAGTAAGGGAGCTGAGCTGGAGGCAAAAGGCGTACAATGCCCACCCCCTCCCCCCAGCAAAGGATTTCTCATTCCGCTTGCTCGAATGTGCCAATAATTTACACCAAGTAAGGGCAGTATTTTATTAAATTGTCCTCATAACTCAATCGCTCTTATAGTATATATATAATGAAATCAGGCAGATTGCATAAAATATCGGTGTAATCCTAGGGGACACGACAGGGTTAATGTACAAATTAAAAGATCATACGACAAAAATAATTTGCTGTTGTCCTTTTCATTTTTCATTATACCCTGTAAATAAGGACTTCAGCATTAGAAAAAAAGTGTGAACATTTTTGCTTGCTTACTTCGCTTCGCTCGCTCGCTCACGAATCGTTAGACCATTAGGGTTGCGCCGACACACAACTGCTAATCAGGGAAGCTGAAGTAATGACCAGAACCACAATAAAAAGGAAGAAGGTGATGCTTGATAATAACTATATTAATTAAACTGTAGGTAATACAAATGTCACAAAATTGTCCATTTTCGCTTTATGTTCATCCCTTGTTGGTGCCCCTCCCCCAAAGTGCCCCTTTTTGCTGGTGCCCCCACTTTGAAAGACGCTCCGCCGCCCCTGAATCATAGGATGGGTATATCATGAAAGGAAATATCAAAATTTCACTTTTCTGCATAAACAATTGATGTTACACTGATTTAAAAGTACAGTGTACTTAAAAGTCATTTTCATGTTCGTACTAAAAATGGAGAATTAAATAAAAATTCAAGCTGGCATGTTCAAGCTACAGAGAGTCGAGAGGATATCTAGAGCAACGTTGCCAGAGTTGGCGGAATTCTGTTTTCTGGCAGTATTTTGACAACTTTAGCATCTAACATTATATGCTAGGCATAATTTGACACAATTTAGCACAATTTTAGCAAAATTCTGGTGTTTTTTTTTCTTCTTTTATCAATATGCTGATACCTCCCCCCTTTTTTTTTGTTGTTCGTTCGTCGTTTATTTTTTTTTATTTATTTTTTTTTACTACCGTAGGTACCGTATCTACCCACTGACACCTACCATACCGTATTGGCGCTGAGCTAGCTAGAGCTAGAGATGCGATCATATGTGTGCGCATGCCGACGTGCGAGGAGGCAGTACGGACTATAATAAGATGAGAAGAATAACGAAGTAGTCTGACATCCAGAGACAAATGATTACCTTTATATGATATAGAAAAGTAGGAATAAGTAAATCAGCAGCAAGAATACCATTGTTCATGTTCGCAACATCAGACTCAAAGTATGAACGTGTTGAAAGTTGCAACGAATGTTTTGAAGAAGGGCGTGCGCTCCCAGACGTGCTCGGGGAAGTTTCGGCCGAGATATCGAAGGGTTTGTGGTGTTCGGCCGCCACGCACTTGGTAAGTTCAACTTCAAGACGGGAGTGAGCTGTTTTAGGTAATTGGCATTATAGTGGTTGAGGAAACCACCATTCACTCCGCACAGAAAAGTTTCATTGCGTTACACTTAACTTTACATGCACTGGTTTCCTCATTCCCTGTCCATAGCCACTCACACTTATGCGAGGTTAATATTAACCTCGCACTCTGTACCTTCATACCGTGAGCAATCGCCTCCCATAGCAAGTGTGTGATATCTTGCACATAGACTATGTGTGCTGCAGAGGAGCAAGATCACCAACCAAAAACAGCCTGAAAATTTCACTTCATTAAGATGATAAAGATCCTATCAAAGGATCTGGCATGAAATTAGATGTTCTATCATTCTAAAATGTAGAAGGAAGCATTTTCTCAAAATTTTGCAGATTATATTGGTGTTTTTACCTCTTCAACTCTGAGGTTGTGACAGGACAAAATTGACACAGCTCCATATAGTGATGGTCCCGTGAGTGGTCCATAGCTAGACTCTGCACTTTATTTTTAATTTTGTTTGCTGACGAATGAGAGGTAAATTTCCTCAACCACGATATAGCCAAAGTGATATATCAAGATGAGGTCGATCATGCAAAATCTGCACTGGACTGCAGCAGCAGGCACGAAACAATGTTCCAAAATTTATTTAACTTGTTAAATGCTACCTCCCCTCTCGAGAGAAAAAAAAAGAAAAAAGAATAGAAATAAATAGAGTTTTGAGTTTACAGTGCAGACTTAGATCACAGGATCACTGGCTAATTATTATTACTAGTTATTACTAGTTATTGTAAATATAAGGTCTTTGCATTCATGACTGCACAGAACGCATGTGGGGCCAGGCTATGCAGTCAGTGTCTGACGGCCATAGCCACTGTTGGGTTATCCTCTCCAGTGTAGATATACAGGCTGTATTAAACTGCAATTGAGAGGTCCATTGCAGATGTTACAGAATTCAAAAATAAAGAAAGAATTATACCTCTTACATTGTAGGAATCTTTATTGTCTTGGTCATGTGCACTCACGGGACCATCACTTTATGGGGCTGTGTCAATTTTGGCCTGTCACGACCTCTAAGTTGAAGAGGTAAAAACACCAATATAATGTAGGCAAAATTTTGAGAAAATACTTCCTTCAACATTTTAGAATGATAGAGTATCTAATTTCGTGCCAGATCCTTCGATAGGATCTTTATGATTTGATCTAGTGAAATTTTCAGGCTGTTTTTGGTCGGTGATCTTGCTCCTCTCCTGTACACATATGGGCAAGATATCACACACTTGCCTATGGGAAGCAATTGCTCACGCCGTCACGGTATGAAGGTACAGAGTGCGAGGTTATCTCCAGTAACCTCGCATAAGTGAGTGGGTCATGTGTTATCTAGTTTTGCACTGTAGCCAGACGTCTTGCTCATTTAGACACATACTCTGGTTCTTAGCTTGTTATGAGAGCATAATTTTGTTTTTTAAGTGTGTATATCAAAGGCTAAGTTTTAAAGCAATAATACCATCACTCTAATTCCAGTGTTGCACCACAAACAACAAGCCGAACTGGTGCTATTCTCCCTGCTTTTATTTTTTGCCTGCAGGAAGATAATTACACTACCTTTCACCCTGCTCTTAATTGCTGTAGTGTCGGGTGTGAAGCCTCTTAATCTTTACTGCTCTGCTGTGGGAAATTTCTTTGAGAGGTACATAATCAAAACAAATTTTGCATTTTAAAGAATAAAGCCAGCAACCAGTTCGAACACAGATTTCATTCATATGTCGTCCATGGAGAGACAGAGCGTGTCAGAGAATATGAGTTTGAAGGTGCCCTTTTTGCTCTGAGTTGATGAAAAAGAATGCTGTTAAAAATTAAATTGAATGTGACTGTAAGATTTCTTTTTCCTAATTGTTTCATTTTGGCAACTCTACCAAATAACGTACTATTTGTTTCTTTTACAATATTCCCTATTTTTAACTAAGTACTGTAAGAAAGCAGACATGTATGAATATGGAGAAATTAATACCTCATTAATCATCATGCATGTTGACATAATGTAACTGTTTATTCAGGCTTCAGTGTATTTGATTATTATGAATCACCTGCGGTCGATGTCTTTTAAAATCAGGAGCTAGTCAAGATAATGAATCGCATATTTGTAGCTGGGGATTATTCACTGATTCATTTCTGATGCGTTTCTCTCCAGGTATATCCAGCCCAGCAGCCACTTCTGTACGGCTGTGTCCGACACAGAGAACTCTCTCCTCCTGCAAGATGGTCTCCCCAAGTTCACAGCATTCCATGCCAGCCATGTAAATCCTGGTATGCAGAAGTTGGTCCAGGACTTTGAGAAGGGCATCAGCGATATTGAAGACACGTACAAAGGTACATATAGGCTTCATATAATTTTTTTGTTTTTTTCTAATTTGGCTCTTACATTATGACCCTTCCAGGTTTGGTTTATATGTTGTCAAATTGATCTCTTGGAAGGTGTTAATATTTTTTATGTTTCTATGGCTACATGTTGTATCATACTAATAACTCTTTATGTCACTTTCAGCTGTCAAAAATTAAGTGAAATTCAGTGGTTTCAGCCTCATTTATGAATAAGAGTTACTATGATTTAATATCCATTGTGAATACTAAGCATTGCATGTGTAATATTTACCCAAGAGAAAAATATGTAAAACTTCTATTCCTGCTGATAATACATTGATCAAAGTTTTGTTATATATATGCTGTCAAGGCAATGTAAAAAATAAGAAGTGCTCTGGGGTGTACACAAACAAAGACCCCTATGCGTTCAAATTGATTTGTGTTTTTTGATATCTATACAGAAAGGTGAAACACACTATGCTTGTCTCTTTTGATTTTGCTGCAGTGTTTTTTTTTTTTTTTTTTTTTTTTTACAGCAGTTACAGCTTCCACGTCTGAATTTTATTGTTTACCTTGTTGTCATCAGGTTATGCTGCCAGTGATCTGACCTGGTCTAAGGTATCGGATCCCTTAGAGAGGCTAGGTGCCCCCTTGGAGTATGGATGGGGTATGGTCACGCACCTCAATGGAGTCAGGAATAACCAGGACCTAAGGGAAGCATACCAGCAAGCTCAGCCAGCAGTGGTCATGGTTTCTAGCAAACTCTCACAGAGTGAAGTCATCTATAATGCTATGAAGGTAGATTTCACTACAATACCTTGCATAATTACATTTTTAGTCATGTATTCCATGAAAATGACTCATTTAAAAAATTGATTCAAGGCCTGTAAACCGTATTTCATACACTTTTATGATTGATGAAAATAAACGTGATTATATTTCACATCATTTAGATTTGGCCTTGAAACTAGATACAAGAAAAAGAACACATTTCACTTAATCCGTGACCTTACCAGACATTATGCATTACCTTGAAAACAAAGTACAACACACTTATGTTTTGTCCTTGGTGTTTGAAGCAAAATATTTGGGATCTGCATGTGTTCCATTTTTGGTTTCATTTTGGCATTTTGGGGGTCTGGAGTGAGATTTTAGTTGCCATTGTTTACCAGACCCCAGTTAGTGTTGACTTCAGCAGTGTTTAAACATCAGTTACTGTTGGTGTTTATAATGAAGCATATGATTTTTTTTTTTTAAATTGCAGGAACTGTCCAAGCATGCAGATAGAATGAACTTTGACACCCCACAGCGTAGGATACTTGAAGCAGCCGTCAGACAAGCCAGACATGGTGGTGTTGAACTGACAGGCAAAGACAAAGAGACATTTAATCAGATCAGGCTCCAATTAGCAAAGTTAAGCACTGACTTTAGGTGAGACACACTATGTATATATTCATTGATATGAAAAAGCTCATTTCCCTGAAATATTGCAATTATATTTTGTCTATTAGTTTCTCCCTAATCCTAAGTCTTGAAAAGACAAAGACTAATTACATGTACTGTAAAACTAGAAGTTTTTTTATGCTGAAACTTTTACAAATAGTCAAGATTCCCAAAAGTTTCATGCAATGAAAGGATTGAATTATAGAGTCTTAATTTTGGCTATTTATTATTTATTAGTCTTGCAGCAAAAATGGCCTCGTTTCGCTAAGTTTGAATCGCTAAATTTTCTGGGCTCACAGCAAGCGAAGAGCTACATGTAGTACAAAGAAAAAAAGAGAAATAGGAAAACACTGCTCTCTTGTGTACATTGTATTTGACTGCCATACTTACCCAGCAGTGATAATTATTCAAAGTAGATGAAAAATACAGGTAGGTGGCAACTTGAAGTTCTTCGAGTTTTGCATTGATCTCATCATTCAATTATATTTTTATTATCAAAAAAAAAAAAAAAAAATTAAATCTTTCTAGTAACAATGTACTTGATGCCACCAAGGCCTTCAGCTTGGAGCTCACAGATGAGAAGGATGTGGAAGGTTTACCTGCCTCACTCAGACAGCTTATGGCTGCATCAGCATCCCCTGGATCTCAACAGTAAGTCAATTCATCACAGGATGGAGCAGTATATGGAGGTTGAGCTACAATGTACATGTACTCAAGAGTGGAGACTTTATGGAAAATAAAAAGGAGCGAAGTGGATGTGAATGGGGTTGGTTGTCAAGAGTAGAAGAGCTGATGACAAATGAAGATGAGACTCTCTAGTGCATTGATATAAGACTTACAATATACTGCTTGTATGTTTATTTCAAATGTCATGTAAAATCCTATTTGACCCTAAAAATAGACAAAGTGTATTACAGATGCATTTATGCATAGTGCTGGAATTGACAACTCTTTTCTGATTTCAATCATATCAAGTCCAAAATCTTAGAAATACAACTGTTGTAGGCTTTTTAGAGTTTGAATTTTATTTCGGTAATTATTTTTTGTTACCATGCAAATTGAAAAAAAGCCGCCGCCAAGAAAAAATTAATTAGATTATCGAGATAAAAAAGTTGTGTATAAATTAGATAAGTCAAATAATTTTATTTTCGTATCATTAACATTTTAGAGTAGATCCAGATAAAGGTCCTTGGAAGTTGACCCTTGACCTGCCATGTTTTGAGCCATTTATGAAGCATAGCAGACGTCGTGACCTGAGAGAGATAGTCTACAGGGCTTATGTCACCAGAGCATCTAGTGAGAATCATAACAATAGTGGCATCATAGAAGATATTAGAAAACTCAGGTATGTGTGAGTCTATTTGTATCTAGAATGCATGTAAAGAACCATGTTACCCTAAATACTTACAAGCTTTCAGTTCAATAAAATGAATAGCTACTAGTCAAGAGAAAAATAGTTTCCATATCTTTCAGTATACTGTTTTAGTCAGAATATATTCACAAATATAAGAGTGTAATGTTATATGATTCCAATCAATAGATATATCATATATTTCATTTAAAAAAAGGTAGTTTGGACATACGGGATTAGACCAGTAATCAGGAGATTTGGGAGTTACTAAATAGGCTGATATTTGGTATTGGTATTTGATTGAGGATGGTCAATCAGAATTAAATTGAAAATAATGTACACAAAAACGTAGAGTGGCCTGTTGTACAGAAAGTTTAGTCACAGTCTGCCCCTTGCCACTGACCTACCATATCTTGTTTATTTTAGACCATATTAGACTGATACATGTTTCCATTTTATTTGTCCTACAGGAAGGAGATCTCTTCATTGCTTGGTTACAAGAACTTTGCTGCCCTCTCTCTGGAATCTAAAATGGCTGGCCAAGCAGATAATGTGTGGAAACTCATTCATGACCTTAGAGACAGGAGCAAGGAAGCAGCGAAAAGGTAGGTCCTCAATATCATATGGACATTTTATGATGCATATTTCGCTGACATTAAAGGTCATGTAAAGTTTTGGTAAGCCCTCAAAAACTGTTCGTCAGATTTCTTCAATTTTTGTTGATAAATAGCAAGATACTAGCAATATTAAGACACTGTGAAGATTTCGCCTCCTAAAGTTTAATATTAAACAAATAAGAGGCAAAAACTAATTTATGTGCCGGGACAGGCACGTAAAATCCCAACAAAGGCAGCCTGTGCTATACACTGTAAACACACGTGTAAAACCAATGATGAGTAGCTACACACAGTGCACACACGCTGTCTCTATGCAAAGCCCCAAGATTGCTGTGCGGGGAGCCGTCGGGGTGGAAGGGTCCTAGCATAATGGCAGTGATCAAGCATTCCTTACAGATATTTACACTGAAATTCACCAGAAATCATAGTTGGAATACCAAATGATCTCTTACAGATATCTTTTGATACAAGGAGAACAACATGAGACTATATTTAACATGTTTCTTTCCAATTTCCTTTTTGCTACCAATACTGTACATGAGCTTTAACTCTGGGGTTAATTTCTAACCTAAACCAAATTTTTAAGCAAACTCCTAACTCTGAACTCAACACTATAATACCTCATATAATACTTGAAGCCCCCAGCTTATGTCTTTGATGAAATAAAGCTACATGTAGTATCAAATGTGACTGGAACATAGGTCAGATCACCCATATTTCCACTGGCTCAAATCCATTTTGAAATACAGAGGGGGGGGGGGGGGGTCACCACATGATTTAACTTTTGTACCTGTCCGAAATGTCTGAAAATTCTCTGACAAGCAAAAAAAAAAAAAAAAAAAAAAAAAAGGGGTCATCACATTTTGTGGGGGGGGGGGGGGGGGGGGGGGGGACATGTCCCCTGGCTCCCCCCCCCTGCATTTGTGCTCATGCATATTTTGACTATTTTCCCAAGATATGTTTTATGAAGCTAATTTACAGTATTTGTTAGCCCCCACCCCCCTTCTTAAATAGAGATGTTAGATTAGTTCATTTCAGTTGACAGATACATGTACATGTACATTTACATGCAGCAAGATATTTCAATTTGAAATGCCTGCTAAGGTTTTATCTTTTAAGGTGAAGTCATGGGAGAATTGATTTGTGAAAACAAGCTTTTAGTAATTTAGTTATACATTTCTTTCTTTATATAGAGAGTTGTCTGAGCTGCAGTCCTTTGCATCTTCTAACGGTTTCACAGGAGATCTCAACCTCTGGGATCTCTCATTCTGGGCTGAGAGGCAAAGGGAACATCTCTTCAGGTTTGTACAGTCTACTAGTCAAGAAATGCACAGTTGCATTTCCTTCTGAATATCATACTGATCACCTGATCAAACAGGTGATACAAGCAGTCCAATTTTATTGCAAGTATCTAAGTAATTTACATCAACCACAACAGAATGGTTTAATATAACAGGGTTTAAAACTGAAAATGTAATTACTGGTATATGGAAAATTTATAATGATTGCAATGTATTTCACAGTCTCCAACTTCATCCATAAGACAAAACAAAAGTGAGGAAAGTTTGATAAGAGCTTAAAATTCATGTTGACGGGCTAGTCGGCCATTTCTCTTTTGTAGAATCGCAAAAACCTCACAAAACTTACATGTAGAGTGATTTTCCACAAATGAATTAAAAAAAAACAATTCCCAAGTGTCTCCTGGGATTATTCTGCTTCACATGATTTTATGTAGTGTCATTTTGAATTATAGTAAATGTTATTTTCTTTATTCTTTTCAAAGCTGAATGCTTTTCCACTTATTAATTCAACTTATTTCTCATAACTTTAAGATTACTGTATCATTCCCTATGAAGTACCGTTGCATCGTCTAATTTCTCTCTTCTGTAGCTTCAACGATGAGGACTTGAGGCCTTATTTTCCTCTTTCAAAAGTGTTAGAAGGGCTCTTCAATCTCACTTCATTCCTGTTTTCTGTCCAGATAAAGGTTGGTACCATTATTAATGTATAGGCTTCATCTTAATGATGGTTTTAACATTCAGATATTGTATTCTGATTAAAGTTAAATATTGTGTCATATAGTTTTGATGTCCTGTGTCAGCATTTTAAAATTCCAATTAATTAAGGTTCCCTTCCTTAAGCAGATTTAGGAGAAAGGGTAAAACAGCATTGGCCTCCTCCTTTATTGAGAAAAGAAATGAAGAGAAAGTTTTAGTAGGGCAAGAATCTCCTATATTCCCGTTGCAAAAAATTCCTATAGCTCACCCTTTCAGGCTTAGGGATGGTCGGCGGGATTCCAGAAGTAAGAAGTTTAGGGAAAATATTTTGCTTGAATCCAACCCTTCCACTGAAAAAGCCTGTTGAGGGTCGCCAGAATTCTTGTGGTCATGTTTCTGTGGGAAATTCAGCCCCTCCCCCACCCCCACCCCCTCCCCCCCACCATTCTGACAATATTAGATGTGCCCCTGCTCTTCAATGTGGTGTCCATCTGCATTACATACTTTTCTTTCAGTTGCTACAAGACAGTTTACAAGTCAGTTTTGTTTGCTTTAATTTCACTAGCCTGGGTATGCCCTGACCATTAAAGAACCGTTCTTGTATTCCATATTAAAAAATAAATGAAAGAAAACAAACTTGTGCCCTAATTCAATTTCATGCTTGTTTATAGCCTGCAGGTGGTGAAGTTGAGACATGGCATGAAGATGTACAGTTCTACAAGATTTTCAGTAACAAAGGTAAATCCATAATAGCAGGGTTGTCACTTTTTAGTGGTGGAAATTTTATCGCCCGTGAGTTACTTACGGGCGAGTTTTAAACCCGAACATGTGCAAATCAGCTGATTGCGACATTCCAGCTCGGAGACGAGTACAATGTGTAGTGATTTGATGTTGGGCATGCACGCAAGGGTACAGGTACGGGTACGTGAACAATTTATACGTCAATATGATTCGTATTTGGGAAGGAGCTGCGCTGCGCTAATGGCTGTGTATAGGTGTATACCTTCCAGGAAAATTCTTTGCACTGTTTCATGTAAATTTGCTGATGCGTACGTATAATTTTTGCATTGAATCTGCTGGCTTAAACCACAATTGCATGTTCGTAGGTCAAAATCGTATTTTTTCTTTGTCAGTGGGGAAATTAGTGCTGGGCGGGCGGGTGTGATATTGCATTGAGTGCCAGTCGGAAATTTTGAGTGGTTGAAGGTTCTGACTGGCACCGACCACCGTAGTGACAACACTGCATAATAGCAATTATTTTGAAATGAATATTGCCATCTTTTAAAGTTTTTAATTTGTCTTGATGTTCAATGCATCGTGTAGAAGGGAAACTACTGAATGATGGTTACGGAATTCCACAAGCCTTTCTGACTTCTCTTTGGCTTATGTGCCAAAATTTACCTTCAGCATATAACCTCGTCTCTCTCTCTCTCTGTCTGTCTTTCTGTTGTCCATCCACACTCTTCATACTTGAAGTAGTTGTTTGATGAAGTTCATTTTGTACATTCCATTCTCCAGTGCTTAACTTCTATTTTCATTCATACAAAACATAAGTGGCATGCTGTGACACCATCATATTAACAAGCACAGTACATTGCAAAATGAAAAATAATACAAGGTCATTGAATGTGTTGTGAATATTTAGACATCAATGTAGTCTTTGTGTTTATGTATGTTTGTAAATACAGTGAAACCTGTCTATAAAGACCACTCAAGGGAGACAAGAAAAGTGGTCTTTATGAGCAGGTGGTCTTTATGTACAGGTTCCTTTAATACATGTTTCAATGAAAAACATTTTTCAAGGGAAACAAAGATTATGGTCTCTATAGACAGTTGGTCTTTCTATACAGGTGGTCGCTAAAGCAGGTTTGACTGCAGTTGTTTGTAAACCACTGACTCGTGAGGAGAACCTTTTATAACAAGAACTACATTAGTTTGCTTTTGGCTATCTTCAGGCACTTGTCAGTGGTATTTCTTACCTCCTTTGTTTCTGTACATTTTATCTGTTTGCCTGGAAATTAAATAGATAAAATAAAATAAAGAGTCAATTTTGAGCAATTTTGTTGTAAATTGACATTATGTAGGAAATATAATAGATGTGTGTTGTGCCTGTATCCTTCCCAGGAGAGCACATAGCATCCTTCTACCTGGATCCATACTCCAGACCTGCTGAGAAGAGAGGAGGGGCTTGGATGGATCAATGCCAAGGTAATCTTAATTCATAGATTAATCCATCTGTAGAGCCAGAAGGGCGTTAACTCATACTACTTAACACAGAGTTAATGCCTTTCTTGCTCTCAAGAGACAAATTTATACATAAGGATGGGTAAAGCCTTGTTCACACATGATGTTGTGAACTGCTTAAAAAAAAAATGCTTTTGCATAATAAATGAATTAGTGTGCTACACATTTCTGTATTGTACAAGACACTGATTAGGGAGTATGCTCGGGAGCCTTTGTTGCCCGTAGCTTTTTTTTTTTCACCCCACTTGCCGTTTATTTACTCGTAAAATAGTTTTATTTTGCCATGGCATTTTTTTGAGGCGGTTAATGATGATGAAAAAGCCTTAAGGAAGGGATAGTGAACACCCACAGGTAGATAGATAACACAAGAGAGAGATGTATAAACATCAATCTCAAGTGAAGAGCAGGATGTAGTCAAAAGGGATAAAAGAAGGAAATTATCAATACAGAGGAATAACTAGTGTAATGATAAAACCGTTGTATGTATGAAAGATATTGGATGCTAGAAAAATGCTTGTTAGCATAATATTTATGAGAAACACTGATAATGCCTTTCCTATGTAGACTAATTTTATCATTATTGTTGTCAGTGAATGTGACCAGTGTTTGAAGAAAAAAATGTAGCAAGAATAACATGGACTGATGACAATGTCAATTTGATAATCTGCTTTTATTAATTGGAGACAATCTAGGAAGTGGACCATGGTATAAAAACATGGTTCTCAGATTATAGATTAGATAGTGGACTGTGATATAAGACTAATATAGGAAATTTTTAATAGATAATGAAATTTGGGTTCCAGATAGTGCATTTTCATAACGTGTTTCAGGATGGCAATGTAATACAAACAAGGTACATTTTGTGCTTGAAATTAAACTATGATCTGTGATAAGACTTGCTTTTATATCCATTAAAACAACTATTTCCACAGGCAAGAGTGAACTACTTGGAACCAAGCCAGTAGCATACCTGATATGTAACCAGACCCCACCTCAGAAAGACAAACCTTCACTCATGACATTCAGAGAGGTTGAAACACTCTTCCATGAGGTAAGTTAAGACAGTATTAATAGAAAGATGTTTTTCCATCAGATTAAAAAATCTATACAGAAGAGAGTTTTTTCTCCAAGAAGAAAGAATTTCTAACTTGTGGATATTTTATAATTTTGATTCCATATGAGATATTCTATAAAACGAGTGAACCAAAATTGGCTAAGAGTGGCCAGCTTCCAAGGAATCAAGTACACAAAATTGTTGACCAGAATAGTGTAATGCCTTGTACATGTACTGTCTTTCTATTCTTATCCCTCAGCCAGTATTAAAGTCCACTGGTGCATTAAAGAAGAGTCCCTCACATTGGCTCCTAGAAAAATCAAACAACAGCATTGAACACAAAGCTTGTATTCATGGATTATCCTACACTATTGCACCTGTGCATGTGTGTTTTCTAATCGTAATTTGGTTATTGTTGACATGAAGTTGCATTGCTTTAGGGAGTAAGCCTTTGTGTTGTACAATGAAATAGACAGACTGTATTATGAACCTTTACAACCTATTATGGATAAGGTCATTATGTCTCCAGGAAGAGGTAATCCAAGAGTTAAGCAGAGATTATCACGTTCATTGTTATCCTTGCAATAGAGGGGACTTTCTTGTGGGAAAAGATTTCTCTTTTTGTTGCCTGGTTTTCAATGACATCAAGTATTATGAGCTTAACATTATGCTCATATATTTTTGGGAGACTTACAGTACAATGTACTAACATTAGAGTGGTGAAGGTATGATCAAACATTTTCAGGCTGAGATGTTTTGAATAGTGCATACACTGCATAAATGTTCTATTTAAAATGCTTTAAAATATTCACTTGAAAATTGTGAGATTAAGTAATTATGGAGAAATTTACTTTGTTATTTTTGATTCATTTCTTTCATTTATTACTTATTTGTTTACTTTTTAAATATGTACCGCTAGACATGAAAATGGTTATAATTGTCTACAATATTCACTTTAAGGGGTAAATTACGTAGTGTTTCTCCTCTGGTGGGGGGGGGGGGGGGGGAGAAGGGTGATATTGCCGATGACCCTGTGTACGAGTTGTTATATAGAGCCTTTGAAGCTCTATATGACCATTGTCACGATCACCCTAAGATCACCCCATATCTATTGAACCATCTTTTCATAGTTATATTTCAAACTGGAAATCATGGTCTTTAAATCTGAATGCGATGATACAGGTGTGTGTGTGTTCTGGTTTCTTTATAGTTTGGACATGGTCTTCAGCACATGTTAACCCAAGTACCTTATGCCTCAGCAGCAGGAATCAACAATGTGGAGTGGGATGCTGTAGAGCTACCCTCACAGTTCATGGAGAACTGGCTCTACGATCCCAACACCATCGGTGTGGTCAGCAGCCATTACCAGACAGGAGAGAGACTACCAGATACACTCTTCCAACAAGTTCTCAAAGGTACAACTATATTTCACTTTCCCACTGCATGAGTGGTGAAACTTTTCAAGCCACTTCCAATATGCTAGACCTAGTCATAGTACTAGTAGTAGTAGTAGTAGTAGTAGATTTACTAATTTGGGTATGGGGTATGACTATGTTTAAATAATTGTTTTGCCAGAAATCCACACTTTTTTAGGATTCAAATTTTATGATTCCTAAATTTGATTGATGGGAATGAAAATACCTTCTTCAAGCATTTGATATAAAGTACTATCTGATATCCCCCCAAAAAAGAAAAACCCATGTGACCCAGCAAAATGATTTTTGGCAAAGAAATGTGTTTGAGTAATTTCATACGATGTTCATTTGGGCATCCAAGCATAAATATGATAGGGTTTTCTAGAATTCATATTAGCTTAGCCCTCGATTTCTTTGGCTAAGGTTTCACCAGATTAAGATTAAGTAACATCACTTGTTGACATAATTGTTTATTGTTGATATCTTCTGATTGTTCTTGGTAGCTCGGAAGTACATGGCAGGATCTGCAATGTTGAGACAACTTTACTTCTCTGCTCTGGATCTGGAGCTACACACAAGGTATAATAGTAATGTGAGATGTTGAAAATCATTATTTTTAATCTATGTCTTAAAAACTTCTGTTTTTTCAAAGTTATCTGTGTCATTGTTTTTTAGTTCTGCTGCTGAAGGCTTTTTATCTGAATCTAGATGAAAAATAGAAACGGTACTATTTTCCATTGTGATGTTTTATGTACGTGTATTTATTTTTTTTGGCTTGACGTGAAGTCGCAAAAGGTCATACGAATCTGGAATCATAGGTCCAATGTTCTTACACATTTTGTCAAAAGATGGTCGAGATTTCAATGAAAGTCTTGAAGCAGCATTATGTAAATTATGGTATTTATTATTATGCAACAACATTTGTCATGGAGTGGGGAGGAGTAAGCACTTGTATCTAATTGATTATCTTGAAGATTTTCAAATGAATATACTGTTACCTCACAAGACCTTGGTGAAAGAAAATATAAGGGGCTTAGACCATGATTCAGACCATGAATAACTTGTGACGAGACAATGGCAGAAGATCAGAGACTGCCAAACCTTTTTGTGTGGATGCGAGAGACTGAACCACATGGAAAAGGGCTGTAATTTAAATTCACCTCCAAGACCACAGTGTGAGGAGGGGGGGGGGGGGGGGACAGACAATAAGTGGAAATGGTAGTGATGATTCTGTAATTGTAACTTTATTTCTTCCATTATGACCAATTGGCAGTGATGACCCATGGCTTGATGTGATGTCTAGAATAGCAGATGAATACACCATCCTCAAACCACTACAGGTAATAATTATTAGCAGTATATAGACATTTTTGAAAATATGTGAAACTGACATTGATTTTGTTACAAGCTGTTCATCATGTTTTCTTCAGTGTTTGGGGAACAATGCAAAACCTAGTCATTTTTTAAAAGTAGGTCTTTTTAAGTTGTGAATAAGTTTCACATGCAGTGTTAAACAGTGATATATATATGCGCTCTCTCTAACGTATATTACTAATAATAATACGCAGTTCTTGTATAGGGCATATCACATATTTATTGATGTCTCTGTGAGCTTCCAAAGATCTTTGGTTTATTACCCCGGCTCAGCCTAGCTGCCCTAATGAAGGCGCTGAAGCTTCAAGGAATAAATTCCTAGCGGTACCCATTTACTAGACCTGGGTCGAGAGTGGCAAATGTAGATTAATGTCTTGCCAAAGGACTATAGACTATGTGTTAAATGTAGTTTGCGAAGCTCTGATTCGAGGACTTCATGAACATCTGTAAAAAGAGTTTTGAATTGTTGTTACACATGATATTACATGTAAAATCATTAAAATACTTCAGAAAATTTGTGCTTGGTTTTTATCTTTCAAATTGTATATTGTTATTATTTCAGGAGGATCGCTTTCCATGTTCATTCCAGCACATCTTCTCTTCTGGGTATGCAGCAGGCTACTACTCCTATAAATGGGCAGAGGTAGGCTATCATGTTTTCCATATGATCAACATACTCACTTCCAAAGTATATCTTGTGGTATTGATTCTTGAGTTGTTTTTGTGCAAAAGGGATTTCCAGAGATTATCAAAGAACAAACACTTTTAAAACACTTTTATTCATCATCCTGTATGACTTTTTTTGGTATTATTGAAAGACTGTAAGAGGTGATGACCTGTAAATCAGTGTCAAGTATGAAGTTGTGTTTTGAATATCCACCTATGTTTGTTTTTACTTTTCAATAACTCAAGATAAAACATCCTCATATCGTTGTCTTCCTTTTAGTTGAAGTAGAAGTGCATACACTTGGTAAAATATGTGTACCATATAGAAAGTTTTTTAAAGACTACTTTTATATTACCTGTGCTGTAGGTTATGGCAGCAGACGCCTTCAGTGCATTTGAAGATGTCGGTCTAAGCAACAGAGAGGAGGTGGCAAAAGTTGGAACAAGGTGAGCTTATTCCTTTTTCTTTTCTCTTGCTTTAGTTTAAATTCATACATCTGTATTACTGATGTGGAACTGATACGTGGATGGACATGTACTTTAAAATGCTAGCCTGACTGGTCCACACAAGAAATAATGTTAACTAGAAATCAATCAACATGTTTCTACAGGATTTCAAAATACCGTTATGTTATATTCCGCTACTTTCTGATTATTTCAGATTATTTCCAGGTACACGATTCTGTAGAATTAGACCATAATCTGATTTACTGTTAATGGAAATGGAGAAAACCCTATAGAGCTGAGACAGATCCGTTAACTTTTCTGTTTATGGTTACTTGACGCAATACATAATTTACGCATCATGCAAGCAATGCCCACTTTCCAGACTTTCGATGTACCCAGTAGAAAAAACAGCAATGATTTATTGCGCTTCTGCAGAAACAGACTCATTTCATTCCGATAAGGGCTACCGCTGAATTTTTATTTGTGGTAGACAATTACGTTGCTTACTGGGTTTTCTGTAAAAACATGCTGAATGTCTATGTTGATTTTAGTTAAAAATTGTCATTAACCCTAAAAGGGCCGGGATATTTTGGCTATGCCACAGCCGGGGGGGGGGGGGGGGGGTGGAATCTACCCCCCACCCCCCCCCCCCCCCCCCCCCCCCCCCCCCCCCCCCCCCCACCCCCCCCTCCCCCCCCCCCCACCCCCCACCCCCCCCCCCCCCCCCCCCCCCCCCCCCCCCCCCCCCCCCCCCCCCCCCCCCCCCCCCGGGATCTCGACTGTCGACCGCACGATTGCGCCAAAAATTGGCACTCATGTCGTCCACAATGTTATCTACAAAACTGTATAGTTAAATGCTCCGAAAAAATTTCACATTAATTAATTATGCAAATTTATGCATGAAATCAAAATTTTGCTCTAAATCATTAAATAAAGCTCCAAAAATGCTAATTTTTGGTCTAGACACTCTTTCCAGTATTCTTAGAAAATATACTTGAAAAAAATTCGGTATCAAAATTGATTTCTTATGTATTTTATTGTATTTAAAATTTCTTATGTATTTCTTTGTTTTTTTACCTATTGTTTTTTGTTGTTTTTTGGATGAAATTTGTCGGGGACACTTTCGTGATCATAAACAGCATAAAATCAATTAATTTTAATCAGTAAATGTAAAAATATTCATAGATTTCTAAATTTTTTGCTGAAAACACATTTTGTATTGAAATTATACATGAAATCACGTTTTTGAGCAATTTTTGGTCTGACGTGCAAGTACGAAATGTTGAGTAACTTCGGAACCGCATGCCCGGACATCGCAAATTTGGTGTCAAAAGATGCGTGAAATTCGAAAGAAAAAAGTCATGAAGCGCTGCGGTGACTACTTTGCGTGTTGCGGACACATCGCGAGAAACGTCTGGGGGAGTGGATTCCACCCCCCCCCAGCCCTTTTAGGGTTAATGTTCCAGCCTATTTTTGAAATAATAGAGTGAAACTTGTATATAAAGACTGCTCAAGGGAGACAAGAAAAGTGGTCTTTATGAGCAGGTGGTCTTTATGTACAGGTTACTTTAATACATTTTTCAATGAGAAACACTTTTCAAGGAAAATGAAAACTGTGGTCTTTACAGACAGGTGGTTGCTAAAGCAGGTTTGACTGTATAAATATCCCGAATATTGTAAATACTCGTAGAAGTATTAGTAATGTTGATCTAATACAGGTATCATTTTGTTGATTTTACACAGATTCCGAGATACAGTTTTAGGAATGGGAGGTGGCACTCACCCTCGAGATGTCTTCAGAGACTTCAGAGGTCGCGATACAGAGGTCGAGCCTCTTCTGAGAACCTACGGACTTGCTTGAAGATAAAGACACTGTAAAGGTGATGCTTCTCAATTCTTCAACCAAATGTTTTGACTTAACTCTTTGTTTGAATGGACGTGTCTTACCAGAAACCTAGTGCCCTTACCTGTGTGTGTGTAAATGGCATTATAGATTTGACAGTCAAAATATTGACCATAAAACAAAAGGAAAAGCAAAACTTGTGGTTTCTCTGCTGGCAGAGCATGAAAGCAGTCATCAAATGTTGACTGGCAATCAGAATTGAGTTTATAATCCCTGAGATGGAGAAGCATTGACTCCTATTATACTGATGGGTCATATTTTATTTCCAATTTGAAAATTGAAGAGTCATAGTCTGGATAAGTTCAGGATAGTTCAGTAAAATAATACATACAAATCATAATAAGTAATGTACTAAATTTTTAAAGGAAAGCTTCTGAAATTATTACCTACACTGTATTGTAATGCATTAAAATCAACATTTTATAAATATTGAAGAAATAACTGTTTGAGATAAGTTTGATGGGCAGACCCACTGGAGGTAAAACTAAAGCTCATTAGCGAAAATGATCCTCAGATATGAACAATAATTATCATAATAAGCAAGTTTATAATTACAATGTGCGCATGTACAGATAAAGGTCATTTGTACCAAGTACAATGAACCGTTTATATGCTGTCATTTTGTACGCATCACGATGCGCACACCAGTATGATTTAACATGTTAAACAAGTAGTGCATCAACCAAAATATATGCACGTGTGCATACAAGTTGAGGTCATTTCAGGGTCATATTTACCTTGAACAACTCTTACCATCATCAGCTTGTATACGAATCTTAAGGGAAGGGAGTAGGGCCCCTGTTCTTAAAGTGCGGCCCAAGTGGCCCGCGAAACGATTTCATGCGGCCCGCCAAAAATATCTGAGTAAGAAGAAGAAAAAATCTTGTTTTAAGAACTAGGTTGATACATAATATATCATCCTAACTATTGGTAAGAATAAAAGTATCAAATTTTTTGCTCGCTCGCAAATAGCGTATCATATTTATCTGTTCCCTGCCCTACCACATATTATAGTTTGGGTTTTAAAAAAAAAATCTAACAAAGAAAAAAATAAGGAGTGTGTATTCTAAAATCGTTTAACCGTCCTTAGATGAGCCATTCGGGTATGTATGCATTAACGTCTGTGGCGGGGGATGGGGCCTGGAGCCCTCTCCCCCTAGAATATAAAAAAAATTCCTGCAATCGGGCACCCACCATCTCATTTTTGGGCAGTGAAATGGTCTCTTCTTTGTAATTTTTATATCTTATCTAAATTAGCACATTTGAAATTACATTTTCACAATTCTAAAATGTCATTTTTTTTTGCCAGCAAGGTTCGCTCGCTCGCTGAATAATAATAATAATTAAAAAAACAAAAACAAACAGAAAGCTAATACACAATGTATTCGGGCAAGAGTCGTGAGTCCCATGCGTCTTTGTATGTATATATCATACTCTGTGGCCCGCGACGTAATTTCAAGAATATTTCTGGCCCTCGTAACAAAATAATTAAGAACCCAGGGAGTAGGGCATTATGTGACCATTTTGTCCATAATTATAATTTTTCCACCTTACCCAGATGGCCATGCTTCCATCATTGTGGGTGAAATCCATCCATCTCTGCATGCCTTTGTTTTCTGTATTTGGTCTCTTCCTTTCTGCTGCCCAAGGAACAATTTGAATTTGATGTAAAAAACCCCTATCAGTCGAGCATATTGGTGCAATATGAATATTCTTTTCTCAAGAGACGTAATCATGGAACCATAATTAATTCTAATTCATCAGCTAATTTGACGTGTGTCTTAGACCTGGGCCCTCTTGCATAAAAAGTTGCAATTAAACGCGACTCAAAAAATTAAACGCAAGTCCCAAATACCCGATCCTGATTGGTTGAAAATCAAGTTGCGTTTAATTTTTTGAGTCACGTTTAATCGCAACTTTTTATGCAAGAGGGCCCAGGTCAGTTAAATGCCCTTGAAGCTTTCATCCTTTATCTTCATAAACACTTTAATGTGCCTCAAATTTGGAGCTATATGTTACTCTAGAGTGTTCAGTTGGGGTATGAGACACAGATGAGAGTCATTAGTTATTGACTCCTAATAATCACATTTTATGGTCATCATCAGGAAAGTACCATCAGGAATACATGTGAAGGCAAAGACATTTTGCATAGAATTCAATTTAAAAAAAAGGAGCATTTGTTTCCTTACAAGCCCTTTAATTGCTTTTATCTTTAAGAAGGACTATCCCATTTTGTGTCAGACACAAATGCTTATGAGGTATATTTCTTAGAGACCTACAAAATATATAGTTTGTATAACCAAGAAAAATAATATTGATCGTGTATTATTTCAGATAGTGAACAAATGCTTGGCCTTCCAGTGCAAATGTCATATGAATGTATGCTCCTTGTTCATTGTGATTTCGAACCAATTGTGAATATCAGATTATGCTTTATCATTTATGCTTCAGTTTATGTGGTCTTTTGTAGATTAAAAGAAAACTTGGTATTTAAATTTCCTTAAAAAGTTATTCAAGATACATTTACCTCTTTTCACATAATTGATGAGGATTACCATGACTGATGATTTAAATGATTCATTGATTGGTTGGTCTGTTGTTGTGATTTTTCATTGTGATTGACTGAGTGATTGACTTGAAGAAAAAAAACTCATTTAGTTAATATAAACCCCTCAAAAAGAGTTTTGAAACTCAAGTTTGATATATTATATCTCTCTTGTCATGGCATAATCATCGCTATGTTTAGTATTATTAGAAAGTGTGTTTATTCCTCTTTAAAATGATGCCATAACTGCTTTGATTTTGCAGTCATGGAATGAGCAGTATATCGGAAGAAGGGGCATGGTCAAAAGTGAAAAGTTGCCAAATGCACTGGTAAGCACTTGTATTGTTATGGGGAACACTCTTCTTTCTTTGACATTAGAGAGTGTGATTTTGTTAAATGACTGTGGGGCTATTGTTCCCACCTGGTCATCCATTCTAAAGAATCCTGAAAACAAAATTCATTCACTGTCTAAGTTCAAACATGAAAAAATTGAATTTAAGCCTCGAAATTTTTCTTGTGCTGATTTTTGTCTGCGTAAGCAAAAAGCGAGACATAGGCGCCGCTTTTCCGGCGGCCCGGCGGCGGCGGCGTCAACAATTTTGGAAATGCTCTCATTTCAAAAGTGTATGTTCGATTTCCATGAAACGTAGACACAAGGGTTGTAGAGTATCACAAATAATGTAGAACAAATTTCAGGTCAAAAGTCAAGGTCAAAGGTCAATTAAGGTCAATTGAGTTGAATTGTGTTCAAAAACTTAACCTCAGGTTAAGTTTTTGAATTTTTACTTTATTTCAAACGTATTTGTTCAAATTCTTTGAAACTTGGCATCATTCTTGGTAGGGATTGTCTTCATGTCACCCTCTTTCAAATGAATACCCAAATCTTACATTTTCATCACATTTAAGGTCACCTACTGACAGTTTAACTTGGTTAAGTTTTTGGTAAAATTCAATTTTGTCTCTACATACAGTACATGTATGTACATGTAGTATATTGTACACATGCATTTGACTTCTTCTCAAAACTTTGCTGGTGGTAGATTTCAACCAAAATTGGCAGGGGATCATCCTTAGGCAAGGAGGATCTAGATTAATAAAGATGGAGGTGCCTACCAATATAGGGGGGGGGGAGGGGTGGAGTCTTGGGGGTGGTGCCCCCAATAACACCAATAATGGCTTTACTTAGATTCATATTTGCTTCTTCTTTAAGCCCTGTTGTGAGATTGTTAGCAAAATTTGTAGGTATTATCCTTAGAGGAAGGAGACCTCAATTTCTGAAACAGGGTACCTTGCCTCCAAGGGGGCTCAGGGGCAGCACCCCTTGAGTGCCCCTATTGTGAAAATGAGATTTTTAAAAATGCATGGCTGGGTTCTAACCAAACAAGGGGAGAATAATCCTAAGGCAAAGAGGATCTAAATTAATGCAAACAGGGTTCCTACATGTATCCCTTAAGGAGGGAAGGGGGCCCCCCCAAAGCCTGTGACACTAAATTGACATTTTTCCTTCTTCTGTAAAATGTATTGCAACATGTAGATTAATTGTAACCAAACTAGGTAGGAATCATTCTTAGGGGAAGGAGACTTCAAGTTGTTCAAGTATAGTAGATCATTATCTTCAAGGGGTCTGATGGAGGGGCACCACCCCAAAAGTGTCCCAATGGCAATTATTTCGTGTACACATATTGTGCTTCTTTATTAAAAAACACACAGCTTAATTTCAATGAACTTCACCATCCAATAAATCTTACTTGAAGGGGTTTTAAGTTATACAAATGGGGAACCTGGCTTACACGGGGGCTCAGTCAGGGGCAGCACTCCTTAAGTGCCCCAAAATCTTTGATTTTTCACTAAGTGAAAATTGCGTGATGCAGGCGAGACTGCCCTGGGCGTTTCCCTTGTTTTTTTTTAACAGAGATGAATTCATGTGAAATTAAGTGTATTGCTTGTATGTTTGAACTCTCATGCATGTTTGTTTGAGTGATAATGCACGCTTCTTTTAAAGTTTTAGTGCTTGCATGTTTGTTTGACTTCATCATGTTCATGCATGTTTGTTTCAGTAGAGTGTCTATTTTGCTCATGGAAGATCATCTGAAAACACGGCAGCCCTACAACCCTTCAGAGAAAGGAGAATGCACAGCTGAACAAGAGCAGTGCGTTTTGCAACCTTTCACTTTTGACCTTGTCCCTTATTTTGATGTACTGCTAAATCATAAAAAAATGGGTTACCATTTTAAAGAGGAATAAATACATTTTCTAATGATATTAAACATAGCAATGATTATGCCATGACAACAGAGATATACATGTACATGTCATCGATCATACTTGAGTTTCAAGTTTTTTTGATGGGTTTATATCTAATAGTCGTATGTCGAGAGAGTGGATGATTGATTATGACATATGATAATATTGTATCTTTACTAATTGCATTAGTTTGACACACATCTTTTTTATGTGTCTTTCTCATCTTTTAGAGATCCATTGATCAGTAGATTGAGTGAGTACTTTAGAATAGAGAAAAATAATGATGACTGGTATCTGAAAATGTTTGATTGCATTTGAAGGTTGATTAATTGATAAAATGATTGATTGAATGTTTACCGTCTGAACAACTGACTGATTGATTAAATGATTGATTATTTGATTGATTGTTCAACTCACATACTATTGATCTACAGGTTATAGATTTTACAGTGGAAGATTTAGAAGTAGAAAGGGTTAGTATACAAACAAAATTTTATTTGTAAATTGATATAATTTGTTGAATATTTGCAGAAAACATTTTGTAGTTAAGCATATCAACTAAATGAATCATATTCAAATTCATTAAAGGAAACCAAAACCCAAGGAGAGAATCATTGTTATTGGAAAGTGAAAATTCAGAGAAGCACTTTACAAAAAGTTTCATTAAAATTGGTTAAAAAATGAGAGAGTTATGGAAGTTTGAAAAGTCTCGTTTTACTTTCTATGGGGATCCTCAAATTGGCAAAATTGCTTCAAAATGGCTGATTTTGTGAACAACTCTCCGTTTGTTTTGTACACAGATTTTCAGATTTTCCCCATTATCTTTCAAGGTGCAGTTAATCTCCTTCTGAGCTCAACATATATAATGGGAAAATGTATTTTACACCACATATGTCGAGTTCAGGAGGAGACAAGGAGCACCCTGAGAGATAATGGGAAAAATCTGAAAATCTGTGTACAAAACAAATGGAGAGTTGTTCACAAAATCAGCCATTTTGAAGCAATTTTGCCAATTTGAGGATCCCCATAGAAAGTAAAACGAGACTTTTCAAACTTCCATAACTCTCTCATTGTCCCCGCCGAACGAAGTTCGAGAGGGGACTATGAAACGGGCTCCGTTCGTGTGTGCGTGTGTGTGTGTGTGTGTGTGTGTGTGTCCGTCCGTCCGTCCGTCCGTCCGTCTGTCCGTGTGTGCTCAAATGTTAGAAAATGCTACTTCTCCGTCATTTCTTGGCCGATTTTGATTCTGATTGTTTTATCTGATAGGGCTGGGTGGGGGCTTCCAAACTTCTACACAGAATTTTGAAATTCATTAATTATGCAAATTTATGCAAATTTATGCAAATTTATTCAAAATTGACGAAAAATGCTACTTCTCCTCTATTTCACATCGGATTTTGATTCCGATTGTTTTATCTGATAGGGCTGGGTGGGGGCTATCAAACCTCTACACAGAATTTTGAAATTCATTAATTATGCAAATTTATGCAAATTTATTCAAAATTGACGAAAAATGCTACTTCTCCTCTATTTCACATCGGATTTTGATTCCGATTGTTTTATCTGATAGGGCTGGGTGGGGGCTTCCAAACTTCTACACAGAATTTTGAAATTCATTAATTATGCAAATTTATGCAAATTTATTCAAAATTGACGAAAAATGCTACTTCTCCTCTATTTCACATCGGATTTTGATTCCGATTGTTTTATCTGATAGGGCTGGGTGGGGGCTTCCAAACTTCTACACAGAATTTTTGAAATTCATTATTCATGCAAATTTATACAAATTTATTCAAAATGGCTGAAGGTTCATAATGTTTTCATGTTTTATATTTCAGTTGTATACATGCATTGTTGGTATTCTCTTCTTTTGCATGCAGTAACATTATTATTTTATTCACTAAAGTTTTTCACTGAAGTTTTAAGGTTCAGGCTAGTTAATTTCCACAGATCTGCACTTCCGGCGGGGACATTTATTACGCACTGCGTAATTTACTCATTCACTTGTTTTTTAACCAATTTTAATGAAACTTTTTGTAAAGTGCTTCTCTGAATTCTCACTTTCCAATAACATTGATTCTCTCCTTACATGATCATACATGATCAGAAAGAACAAATAATTTTGAATAACTTGTGCCCAATTAAAGGTTCACTTCGTCTTTTGGCTTCGTCTACATTCAGTCTCTTTAAATTATATATGGTCTCATGGCTTTCTGTTTTTTTTTGCCTTGTGAAACTGCAATATCATTTTGGGAGTCCCGCTTGTGAAAACACTGTTAGAAGACTTACGTGTACAGGAGAAAATTCCTCCAATCATTCCATCCCTCCAACCTTCCCTCCCTTCCACCTTCCCTCCCCCGGCACCCCGCGAGTCCAAAACGTTTTCTCTGAGTTCTTGCTTCATTTTAAAATACCGCCATCTACAATTCTTTTTGGACAAACAAACACAAAAAAAGGTTTATTGTGTCGATGGACTTCGTGGACGCTGATTTAATCTCGTTTGGAATGTGAAGTATAAAACTTTTACCATTGCATTTTATTTGGATTTATATCTAATTCTACGTAAATTATATCCTTGATAGTTTGATTACAGTGTATATTTACTTAGAATTCGAGTGTCAATTTAATAATGGAATTACATGGACGGATGAACTCGTATAGTATATCTGGCGGGGGAGGGGGCTACGTTTAATATCACGTATAACATTAGATAGACTAAAGTACAGTTAAAAAGTACAGTTAAACCTATTCTTTCTTAGGGTCATAGGCCATCTCCTGAAGAAACGTAATAAGTAAAACAAAGCACTCTTATAAATCAAGTTACCTATAGACAAACACTTTTATAAATGTAAGGGCAATCAGTTCTTTTTTTTTCCTCTACCATAATTTATACGGATGTGCTTCGAAAGACATAAAATTCTTCCTTTATCACCCAAATTTACAAAGCTTTTCAATGTGCGACACATGTAAATCTTGAGCTGCTAAAGATTTGATATACTGTGCACTTTGTGTGATTCCTTTGGATATCAGATTCGTAATTCTTAATGCGCGATGGAAAACTTGTTATTGAAACTCTATTTGATATGGACAGCCTCCCCCCCCCCCTCCTCCTCCACAACAAAAGTACACC
>CM046836.1:44395256-44652756 GCA_025618425.1 Heliocidaris tuberculata
ATAACTCCTCCCCTCCTTATGAAAAAAAAGAAAAAGTAATGACTGGACCCACACAACGCGAATATGCAAATATTCATAGCCGTAGTTGTAGCTCAAGACTAGACACCCCACCCCAATCGCAATGTGCACATGGAACATGTGTGTAGAAGGAGGAGGCAATCTTGCGCTACAAAATCAAGCAAAGAACATTTTCTTTGATTGATTGTACAAGTTAATGTAAAACTGAATCAGATTGTGCCATTAATCATCGATTGACCCGATTCTTTGAAACGCGGTCAACTTTAAATAGTGGTCACAACCGGTACTACAATGGACAGGGTGCTTTGGAATGCGATTCACACAGTGGGATATATTGATTAAGGTGACTTTTTAAACTTGGAAGCAAACAGTGTCCTTCAGGGTACATCCGATGTTAGATAGTGATTTTTTTTAACCCTCCATTTTCCGAAATGAAACATTACTTTTTCAGTTAGTCAATATTCGTCACGAATAAGGAATGTTACCAGTCATGTCATTGAAATCAGTACAAAATGGGAAGAAAACTTGAAGGATAGTCTAGTCTTATCTAACCGTCTCCTCTGACGGTTGGTTGCTTTGCATTCCGATGGTTTACAATGCTTGACGCTCCGGTGCATCACCTTAATAACAGAGCGAATCTTTCTTTTGTCCATGCCAAACCCCACGCCCAAGACATTTATTGTGTGGCTTTCAAAGAGCTATCTGCATAATAATAGATCCTTCTCAATGAAACCCATGCAAGGAAATTCGGATGCTTTTTTCTCCGCTTTCACTGAATAGCCAAGATGGTTTTAGCTAAGCCTCCGGTGTTATGAGAGAGAGATATTTACAAGTAGTTTGATAGCACTGCGTAACACCGATCCAGGCGTAACTATATTCTAGAAGTGTCGTAAGAGCCAACTCAACATGGCTTGATATTTGGGTTGAAGTAAAATTACAGGAAAATATATATTTCATCAGGTCTTTGAGATCTACTCCTAGAATTCACAATCTTGGAAAGGAATTTAAAGCCGCAAAATAAGTTAACGCGTGGGACCAACCATTAGTTGGTTGTTGGTGTGACAGCCTGAACCCGGATCACTTTCAGTGCAGCCCTGCCCATGTCCTAAGACATGCTCTTCAAGACTAAAATAGCATCATCAGGATTGATATTATTATAGCATCAACTTTATCATTGTCCATCTCGCTTGTGGTAGCCCAGGAGAATATCTTCTGGAAGAGGAGAACATTATACGTGCCCCTTTTGGCACGACAGGTGGAAGAATAGAATCAAACATGGAAATAAGGACCAGTATCAGTGACAGATTATTATTATTGTTATTAACGTCGATATGCGTTGTCTCGCTCTTGGAGCGGGGCACAGAAGCCTACCCAACGGGTGCCCCCATCTTAGCTTGCCTGGATATGATACCCACCGGACATGGGATAGTTGGACAGACGTCAACGAGTCCCTATGCGTTCTCCGTGGATGTGACATCGTACTCGCCAGGAGAAACCGTAACAGGTGATGATAAAACACAAAAATACGATCCTTAATGTAACATGCATTGAGATGGTTCTTATAGTATCAACCAGACTCAACATGTCAATTTTTATGTTTGAATTATCGCTTATTGTTCTTTATCCAATCATTCGGAGTAACGAACAGGTCAGTTTCAGTGAAAATTTTGAAAGAATGTATAATTATAGAAGAAATAATATATTATTATCTATATATTTATATGTAAATTACAAAAGTGTTTTGATTGTGCCATAATAATCAACTCCTTTGATTGTGGGCATCAACGGAAAGACAAGATTGCTTCTTATTCTTCAACAAATTTTGTTTTTGTTGACTTTTGATGTTCAATGTTCCTCCGGCAGATATTAATCATTTAGTTTTGCTAATCATAATCCTGATGCCCCCTAGAATAGCTACATTCCTTTCATTGATTATTAAACAAAGCAAAACAGCAATAATAACACCAAATTACTATCAATATAATTATATTCATTCTCGTAAGACACTACTTTTTGCACCCTCCTCTAAAGAAAAAAAATATATTAAAAGAGATATAATACAGGCTTCATAATGGTTTGCTAAATAGAGTTCAAGGTTTTCTGGAGAGAGAAGCAGTTGTAATGGTCATGATGGTTATAGTGTAAGGATTAGGGTTATTAGCTGAGGGTAAAAAAAAAGGAACTCTTTCCTCTTCTTTTGTTATCACTTTTGTTTATAATGTTATTTTATTTGATTTGTACTGGAATTACATTTCCTTCTGATTATTGATAATGATATTGATGCAAGAATAAAGTCCATAAACTAGGATTAATTTTGAATGACCGGTTGTATAGAATAGATTGTGAGTCATTACCACATGGGCTTATCTCCGTTTAGAACACATTTGTCTATCATATATAAATTGATAAATGCCACAGTGTGATTTATCCGTCCCAATGAGTAACCATGACAACTGCATATGATCATGGGTCTTTTCGTAAAATATAATCAAAGTTATCAAACAAGAACGTTTATGAAGGTCAAATGAAAGAGGACATCTCTCGTTTCTTTGAACAAATTACAACTATTCTTGTAAAATCGAATTTAGTTATCGATCGGGTGTTTTGAACTGTTGGGTTTAGGTGAGGTGCAGTTGTGTGTGTGTAATAGGGTTTTTTACAGACGTGTATCAATCAGATATTATTTGCATCTGGGGACCGACCTTTAACGTAATCATCCGAAAGACGTGACTCAGTTTCGAACCCGGGTCCGCTGAATCAGTTTATAACTTCCACTGTTAGCTGGATTACAGGCGCACGCCACAACGCCCAGTTGGGTATTCCAGTTGGGTATTCCAGTTGGGTATTCCAGTTGGGTATTCCAGTTAGTTTTTAAACGATTTCAGAAACCTAAAGCTCAAGAAAGAACGGAAATGATAACCATTAATTACCTAACGAAAATGGCAAAAGAATATTTGAGATCCAGCTATCCACTTTCAGAACTCAACTCAAGACATACCTATTTCAGATTGCTTACAACTAGTCATATATTCTCGTCTTTCCCAGTTAGAATCATGAACAGACATTTGGTAGTTCTTCAGTCTCAACAGCACCTTTTATTAGGCAACTAGATATTGGCGCTTTATAAATACCCTGATTGGATTGGATTGGAGATCCATAAGTTACCGACAACATCAAAGGTTTGAGGATACCTGATAATTGCAGGACGCTGATATTCTTTCTATAGTAAGGTCAGATCTTACTGATTAATGTTATAGCAATAACAAAAAACAAAAAACAAAAAACAAAAAAGAAAGAAAGAAAAAAATCACGGATCAAATTTAAAAAAAAGTTTGTTCCAAATATCCGACTGAGGAAACGTGATTGATATCAGTATCCCATCATTCTTTATTTTACTGGTTCTTCGTCATCTAATGAAGATAACATCTCCAAGAAAAGCTCATGTATCAAAAACTGAATTAGATGAAGTGATAAGCAGTATACTATCGAATTGTATCGTTAAACTTGAAAGAAAAAAATGGAGATCACTGTCATTAAAGGATATTAAACAATCTTGGTTGTACTGTATGGTACGTGATACATTCTGTACAAAGAGCGCATGCCATGATGACGGGGTTTTCATGTCCTTTCTTTTGAAATGTGAGAAAAATACAGGAAACGGGTTTTCAATGTCCTTTCTTTTGAAATGTGAGAATAATACTGGACATTGATTTCCTTATAGAGGTGATTACCCCGTGATGTTTTGTCTATTCTGTCGGTTTCAAATAGTAAATGCATCAGACGTGGGAGGCAACAGCGAACAGACGAACTAAATAACATGAAATCTTACTTCTAGGAAAAGGAGAAAAAATTTCAAAAGTCTCTGCGTTTATGATAGTAAAACATTGTTATGATAATTTCGACATAAATTCCCAAAGGTGATTATCTTTGTAAATCTTCTAATTATGAGTGGACGCCGAAATATCAAACTATATAAGCTTTTGATTATTTCTGCATGTAATTTCTGTTATATGGCTCAAATGTGATCGCAATGCATAGGCCAGTTACCAGCGGGTCTGAAAGCTATTTACTCTGAGGTAAAACTAATATGACGTAAATTTCACCGTATATTATATGGCCGATTATACTAAACCATCTCAAGTTATATACCAGGTACTCCTGTCATTAGATATAGCTGTAGGCCTACTCTTGAGGTGAGGGCGAGATCTGTTTAAGGTTCAAAGCCCTGACTTTTTGTAACGAATATTGCGAAGAGTGTCTGAAGAGATTAGGGCTATTCTGTGCCAGCTGAGGATTAAAGAAAGAAAGAAAGAGAGAGAGAGAGAGAGAGAGAGAGAGAGAGAGAGAGAGAGAGTCCGGCGACGTGTTGCGAAAGTCTCAAATTTGGTCTGTTACGACACAAATTTTATATAAGGGCACACACGGAAATGTCTCCAACCCAAGGCAGGCTACGCAGGTACGATTATTATCAAAAGGTCGGGATATCCAAATGATAGTACATATACACGTTTGTACAATAAATCTGACGTTCACGTCACTTCTTTACGTTAACAGATTAACGTCTGCATGCAATCATTTTTGTAGTAGCCCCATTGTAAACATGATTTACATGAAACATTTTTCTGCATTATGATATGGCAGCATTTTATCGTGAATTAGTGTATATGAGTATATCCAATAATATAAATCATCTAACAAGATTTTTGTATGTGTACGCTTTGAATATCAAGGTTGCACATGAGTTTTTACCTTCTTTAATGATGGATTGTTGAATTTTAACACTGTCCATTTATGGAGTTAAATACCAATGCCATGAATCATATTTTATACACGCCAAGTTAAGATATTCTTCAATAGAAATTAGCCCTTTGTGCATACTGCTCATGTAGATTATTGGTGAAAAATAAATGAGCCGTGACCATGATATCAGACATCATATTGAGGAAATTTGTTTGTTTGTTTGTTAATGAAGTACATTTATAGTACGTTTATGTCGTAAGGGGCACAGAGATTTTCCATGCGGTATGTGCCTATTTTCTGTTGTTTTCACCACAAAATGATGAATCAATCTAGGTGAACAGTAATTGACTCTGATAGTGCATGTCTACCTAATGGATGACCTAAAATCTATCTTCATGAAATATTCACATGATTAGTGGCACTTGAAATAATTTTCAAAATGTCTCTTTAGTAAAAATAGAACTTCTTATATGGCGCATAATACTCATAAAGAGTCTCTATGCGCTTTACATAATAATAATATACGTCTAATATACATTTAATCAAAATTTACAGGACAATTACAACAACAAGTATATAATGTTCTCAGAAATATCATTCTACACCCAACACATAAGAGAGAACCTTCGAAATTTACAAAAAGGCATAAGCAATTAATTCAACAAATTACATTGTATACATGCAGAGTCGCTATATTGTTTTTTTTTTTTTCCAGAATGTCTTGAAAGAGGGAGAACAATGTGGATTCCATTTAGCGGACTCGTGTAAATTATCTGGACGAAATGATCCCGGGCAATCACTGAAATTAGCCCATATCCTCATTAATTATTGGACAACCATATTAGTAATTTACTTCTTCCATATTGAAGGATGACTGTGGCTATTATGAGTAGAATGAATAGACCTGTTCACAAAGTTATTCAAATTAATGGATGTTTCTTTCCTGGGGACCTACACGTAGTAACGAGGTATTCCATTAACCTGTTATTAATGAATGAACTACTTGGAATCCACTTTGTATACATTACTTATTGCTATGTCTAACAAGCCTCTGACAAGCTTTCATGTTGTCAAAAACAACCTTTGTTTTAAAAGTATGCGTAAAATTTGAATGTATTTGTGAACAGGTCTATCATGTCTATTGAGATGAAATGAAATTGATTCTGCATTGTGTGTGCATGCTTTATGTCCTGACGTGATGATTTCTGTAGGTCATATCGGCATTTTTTTAGTAGAGTATCAATGTTCAAAAACCTTTAGTAACTTGAAAATAGAATACAGACTGTGGAAGACCTAATGTTTGGTTCCATTTTTTTTTCAAAGGTACGTAATCAAATAAAGTTCACCCAAGCTTCTGTATGATACCGAATAAATCATTTCTCAAGGGCACAATTTATTTCTTTGTTTTCCTTCTTAAAGGACAATCCAACCTTTATAATAATTTGAGTTGTGTTAAAGCAGAAAAATCAGAAAAAGCAGTCTGGTGAAAGTTTGAACAAAAATCGGACAAACAATAAGAAAGTTGTGATATTTTGAAAGCTGAGTTTTAATCACTTTACAAAAGGGAATTTCAAATTGGCCGAATCGGTACGTTCACTGTGATGTAGAGGCGGTCAACTTTTCCAATCGCTCCAACGCAAAGATTGACTAAAATATCAAAATGTATAACTTTGTAGGATCTTTTTCTTTTTGGAGGACCTATAAAAATATGCTCTCTACAATATATTTCGAGTGCGGCCCCAAGGGAAAATGCGGTCAGGAGAAAACCGGAATTTAATGATCAGTTTGATGTACGACAAATGGGAGAGTTGACCGTGAATACGTCACAATCGATTCATCAAATTGCCAATTGAGATTCGCGTAGATGTTGTGATCTCATTTTCAAACATACATAACTTTCCTATTCTTTGTCCTATTATTTGTCCGATTTCTTTCAAACTGTCACCATCATGTATCTCTTATTTTTTTCTGCTTTCACACAAATCAGCTTTTTATAAAGGTTGGATTGTCCTTTAATGTTTCAAGCGACGATTGGTTTAAGGTTATACTTTGAGAGCTGTTTGCTTTGGGGTTCTATGATATGTTAAGGGTCTGAACATATTTTGAGATCCCCCCCCCCTCCCACACACACCCACATAGACATCCACATGAATGCTTCATTCTCTAAGAATGCACTGTTTACGACTCATCATTCGCGGCGCCAAGGCTACACAAATCGACTCTATGGATCTAGCTTTTCAACGGCTTATGGTTCATTTGTGTTTAGGTCTCTTGTCATTACACGTCTTGCTGTATAATTGAGTAGTCACTCTGTGCAGAATTGCATGGTCAGACAGCTTGTATGTCCGTGTGGATAGATAACTCCGTCACTGACATAACTGTTTCCATTATTTTGGAAAAATTGAATTTTCACTCACATAAACACCCATTTCATTCTATATGAGGGCAAGTTCAAAGTATTTTGTCACATACGTTTTACCGACCACATAATTATCTGGTCTTTCGTAGCGTCTCTGATGCAAGAACTAACGCCTTGTAAAACTGCATGCTCAGACTTTTTTCTATTATACCCATCTGGATGAAAATGACGAGTTCATCACGGATAAAACCTTTCAGTCTTTGTAAAACTGCATGTACATTCATTATTTTGAATAAGGTTATTGTAATGCTGTAATAAAATGTGTTTTTTATGTGATCTGTGTTTTCTATATAGAATCCTTTTAGATTATTAGAAGGAAAGCAGGAAAATACCTACACTTTTCAAATAGAATAAAAGTAGCCCACAAATTAACCTCGTACACTTGAAAATATTCATTTGCAATCGTTTATGGAAAATAAATAGCTTGTTATTTATTTCACTGAAAAATATATTTCTGTTAAAAAATTATTTTTTCATACGTCCGTGTGACAAACGTATTGAAATTCTATGCCAATTTTTTTTTGGTTTTTTTGTTGTTGTATGTCTTTGCATTGTATCTAAGTTGAAAAAAAGGTGTTTCTAATGCTATGTAGAAATCAGTTTAAATCGAAAGCACAAGAGACTGAAACTAAAATAATAATTGAACAATAACTGATGTGAATGACCAACCGCACGAAGAATCCTATTTGATCTAGATTTGAGAAGTGCTGCAAATGTTTGAATTTTAGAATTGTGTTACATGTTGATATAACCTCACTCAACTTTACATATCTGTGTGAAGCGAACTTCATGAATATTAATGTGTTTGCCAGTTTACAGCAAGAAAAATAAATCCGCAAAGAATACTGGGGCAAACCGTTTTATTTGCTGACAATATTTGTACATGCGAACAAAAAACCGTGAAAGTCAAAGCATTTGTAACGTAGTAAGTTTGTACAATTGACCACAAGTTGGAATCGTATACGCTCCATTTGCATGTTCTACCTGTACACGCCTATAATGAATCATGATAGTTCTGTTATATTTTACCACCCTTTCCCAGTACATGTATATTCTATCATTACACATATACATCTAAGTAATTTGGGTGGTGACCTGAATTTTGATAATAATGCTAAAGAAGAAAATAAAGAGGCGATATTCAAGACTTAGTCTTCTACATGAAACTTCTGTGAGCGATATCATTGTTCTACTAGTTACTACAAATAATTCAATTAATTTCTGCCACCGAAATTTCAGCGCACCTTATGAATATTCCTGTCTTTTTATACAGATCGTCCCTTTTCTTTGGACTTAATAATCTGATCATAAAACTGCTTGAATATCTATGCATTCCGTTCCCTCTTAAAAGTAACAGTACAATTGCCATTACGAAAAGATTCTTTATGTCAAACGGAAGAGGATTAGAACTGGTTTGGGTTTATTCCTGTTGGACTCCGTGCATTGTTTGGCTCTGAAATCGCGCAAGATCTATTGTGTTTCGACCACTTCTATACTCTGTACTGTCTCCAGTATTTCACTGCTTTGTGGGTTTTCTTGTGGTATGGGACAGGTATAATGTAGGGGTGTGTGGACCCCTACTGTGAGGGAACTTTCTCATTCAGTATTCAAGAGAAAGTTGAGTTCTCGTAAAGCTGAATAATAACATTTGAGATTTTTCATTCCTTTTATGCCAATGTTGAAAAAATATATGACAGTAGGATGTAATGTCCACTGAAAAGGAATGCTCTTCAAGTGGCCTTATGTTCGAAATATGACCCAATATAGTTGAAAAGTTTGGACCGAAATTTCATGTCAAATATGAAATAAAATGACAAATTTAATGCCTATTTTTGTTCATAAGTTCAGAATACTTGATATAGCGTAAATGACACCGAATCACCAAGTATCTTGGGTTTGCCAGGCCAATTAAGTATATAATGTTAAAATAAATCTTTATATTTCAAAAAATATTAATGTGGGTGTACATTGTTATGTACTACGTGTGCAAAGGAATTACTGTTTGAATTAACTAAGCGTGATGTACAGTCTTCCCATAATTTTGTACAGTTCGGGCTAGTATGATGTTATCGAAGCAGTTTTGAGTCTCAGCATATTTTGTATATTTCTGAATCAGTGTCAACACAAATCGTTTACTTATATTTGTTCATATATTTGTTAATGTCCATTATACTTGTGTTTTGTATTGTAAAATAAAATAATGATCTACATGCAATGAAGTTTCAAAATAAATACCAAATACCAGTGTATACATTAATGTATCTTGATGGGAACTGCACAGGGTTTTTTTTCCCCGCACTTTTATTGAAGTTGGTATTTGTTTGCTATTAGTCATTACGTGTGGGACAGTAATAAGATTCAATATAATTTATTTTAATACATGTATGGTTATTCTCAACACCAGTCCAGCCATCTTGCAGCAGTATTATTTTACTTATGAGTGAAATCTAATAACTTGTTTTATTATAGTGCGGATCAAAGGAGATGAAACGTTACGAGGTCTTTTAATGCAAGCCAGACCAGTCGGATCACCTCGACCCGTCGGCCAATGGATAGATCTCCCGGATACCTTTCAAACTATCGACTGTATATCGACAAGAGATTCGGTTACACACACGGAGAGATCGGATAAGGATCTATCGGAGCTAACGTTTGTATGGCAGGCACCATCAAGCGAGGTTGGCGATATTCAGTTTATGTAAGTACATGTATATGGCATTTCTTTATCATCAATTTATCAGGAACTATATTTGCTTTTAAAATCAATAACCAAGTTTCATCTAACATGTCTAATTTAACAATTCTTATTGGAGGAAAATGGGAGGAAGAAATGGAGTGCGAGAGAGCGAGAGCGAGAGATAGATATAAATAGAGAGAGAGAGAGAAGGAGGGAGACAGAGAGACAGAGACAGAGAGAGAGAGAGAGAGAGATGGGAGGGAGAAGGGAGAAAGAGAGATATATCTTTATCATCTGTCAACAGTGCTTAGTATTAACATTATTCAGCTGAATATAAATAAGAAAATGAACACACTCAAGTGTTCTTGGAATACAACATACATGTAGTCCTATTCATTTGTAATAATAATAATGATAATGATAATAAAGATGATAATAATGATAATAATAACAGTAATATTGATAACACTGATAATAATATTTACAGTAATAATAATAATGGTAGTAGTAGTAGTAGTAGTAGTAGTAGTAGTAGTAGCAGTAGTAGTAGTAGTAATGATACTACTACTACTACTACTAGTACTACTACTAATAATGATAATAATGATGATGATGTTAATAATATTTTTTTTAATATATTATACACAGTGGAACATTTGTGCAAGAGCGGATTATATTCTGGGTCCAAGTCGCATCGACAACAGTGACAAAGACAGGTAAACGATACTTTTCCCCTTCAATTTTCTGACGTACTGATTATGCAAAAGGAAATGGATACTTGTCTCCTATTCAAAAAACAACAACAGGAACACCGAATGTCGGGCAGCATTACAGCAGTAATGCCTCACTTGCATATCAGCAAATTTAGAAAAAAAAAATTCATTTCGCTATTATTTCTGTATTTTATGCGCTAAGGCCTATACTTGGCTTTTCATGGACTATATTCCTACATTTCACAAATGCAATTAAAGGCAACAATAAATACATACGTTTGGACTTAGAGTGACTTAATGATAATTATTCGGCCTTATTGTGTTCTGTAATACAGTCTGAAAGGAGTATTGTGGAAATAACTGTAATGTAATGGCTGAATCTGAAATACTCTTTTTCTCCTTTTCTTAGCGACAGGACCTTGTTCCTCCAATCCTTGTCAGAATGGTGGCCAGTGTTTTATGAGTGGTGATGATACTGTTTATACCTGTTTCTGTCCAAGTGGTTTTACTGGAACAAATTGTGAAGTAACATCACTTTCAGTGCCCACTGTTTCTGCTACTGGTAAGGAAACATCTGGATATGTCATTCATTAAGAATCTATTTTATTAGTATTTACACAAAGGAATAGTGGTCATTTACATATGAACAGGCTCGCCATAACAGCTTACTGAAGACTTTTTGGTAGCTTCTTTACTTACTCTCGTTTTTAAAAGCAAGAGAATGTCGCCCCCTCCTATCGCTTATGGCTACAATGTACATAACAGCAAATCAGTTTATGGTCGATACCACTGGCTGGAAGTTTTGTTGTGTGTATATTTATAGAGACATCTTCCTGGGTATTTCTATAATTATTCAGTATTCATTATATACACCTGTTACCGAATACTATTTTTTTTCAACTCAATTTACACATTTCTGAAATGCAATACATGTAACTACCTTCCATTAAAAAATCTGATTTTATGCCTTTTGGTGAGCGATTGTAACTATTGAAAGTAATTCATTTGAGTTTAAACTGATGAAAACGATAAAGGAAAGAAGAGGAGAGAGAAAGGGAGAGAGACAGAAAGATAGAGAGAGATAATGAGATAAAAATGACAGGAAAGAACATTCTTTAAAAGCCCCAAAACGGTAACGTGTGTTCAGAAATTTAATTAATAACTATTCAAAATTCAAATAATAACTATTCCGATTCTGGTGCAACCAATCATTCAGTTACATAATAAATTACACGATGCTACAACTGCCTAAATCTGTAAAGTCCAAACTTCTTTTTTTTCTTCAGCTACCAATCCGTGTTTTTCGGACCCATGTGAGAACGGTGGTCGATGTTTCAGTAATGCTGACAATACAGAATACACCTGTCTCTGCCCAGCAGCTTTCTCAGGCACAAATTGCGAGGTGGCAAATTCAGCAGCCTCTACGACAGCCACGTTAGTAACTACTCCAGGTAAGGGAATATTGCAATTTAAGGGCAAAATATATCAACAGCCCGCGAAAGGGCTAAGGGGGCTCAAGCCCCCCTCCCCCCCCCACTATTTCAACCAAAGGGATTTGTGTCTGGTTTATGGATCCCACAACTTTGGGATATTCGCTCACTTTGAGCATCCCATTTCTAAAATCTTTCCAAAGTGAGTGAATGAATAGGTGCTTTTGTAGTGCCTATTATCTCTAAAACCTATTACTATAATCATTGTCTTTATCCTATGAACAATATATAAGACAAACAAAAACGCAACATAAAAGATAAATCTTCCATGTACATATTATAACCTTTTGTGAACCATTTTAGTGTAAATTATGCCAGCCATCTATTAATCAAATATTCTCTTCCTTGATCAATGCAGCAATCAGTAATCCATGCCTGTCGGAACCCTGTCAAAATGGGGGAAGATGTTTTGCTCAGGCAGACAACACGGCTTATCGATGTCTTTGTCCAGGAAACTATTTTGGTACAAATTGTGAAGCGATTGCAGCGGTACAGCAAACAACGGTTGCTCCACGTAAGTCAAACTGGCTTCCAGACACGAACAAACAAAACAAAAACAGGTTCTAACCTATGTCCTGCCTCTCTCTTCTCCATCCCAGAAAGAAGCAGTCCTAAGGCCTATACTTGGCTTTTCATGGACTATATTCCTATATTTCACAAATGCAAATAAAGGAGTCATTGAATACATAGAGTCAATAAATACATAAGTTCAGACTTAGAGCGATTTAATGATAATTATGCGGCCTTATTGTGTTCTGTAATACAATGTGAAAGGTGTATTGTGGAAATAACTGTAATGTAATGGCTGAAAATATCATAATCTAAAATACTCCTTTTCTCCTTTTCTTCTCAGCGATAGGACCTTGTTCCTCCAATCCTTGTCAGAATGGCGGCCAGTGTTTTATGAGTGGTGATGATACTGCCTACACCTGTTTCTGTCCAAGTGGTTTTACTGGAACAAATTGTGAAGTAACATCACTTTCAGTGCCCACTGTTTCTGCTACCGGTAAGGAAACATCTGGATATGTCATTCATTAAGAATCTATTTTATTAGTATTTACACAAAGGAATAGTGGTCATCACAGATAAACAGGCTCGCCATAACTGCTTACTGAAGACTTTTTGGTACCTTCTTTACTAACTCTCGTTTTTAAAAGCAAGAGAGTGTCACACCCCTCCTATAGCTTATTGCTACATAACAGCAAATCAGTTTATGGTCCATACCGCTGAAAGTATTGTTGTGTGTATATTTAGAGAGACATTTTCCTGGGTATTTCTATAATTATTCAGTATTCATTATATACTCCTGTTACCGAATACTATATCTATTAAATGTTATACGTTATTCTTTCTGATTCATTCATAGTTGTCAATCCATGCATGTCTGAACCATGTCAAAATGGCGGGCAATGTTTTGCTCAGGCAGACAACACGGCTTACAGATGTCTTTGTCCAGAAAACTATTTTGGTACAAACTGTGAAGCGACTGCAGCGGTACGGCAAACAACGGTTGCTCCACGTAAGTCGATCATAATGGTTTACAGTCACTAGATGAGATAAAATTGTATATACCATTATTAACTGATGTTTTACCTCACTCTTCTTCATGTGAGAAAGAAGCATATAAATGTACTGCTCTTTCCCTTTGACTATACTCCTATATTTCATAAATAAAAGTAAAGTAAATACATTTGGTAGGAATTAATGATAAGTTTTGGCCTGTAGTGTTTCCAGTTGTTTGATTATGTTATAAAATCTGAAAGGGCATTTTGGAGGAAACTACCTCAATATAATGACATAAAAAATCATCTCCATCTTAATATATAGCTTAATCTTTTCTTTCTTTTTTCTTTTTCTAGCGACAGGCCCTTGTGCCTCCAATCCTTGTCAGAATGGCGGCCAGTGTTTTATGAGTGGTGATGATACTGCCTACACCTGTTTCTGTCCAAGTGGTTTTACTGGAACAAATTGTGAAGTAACATCACTTTCAGTGCCCACTGTTTCTGCTACCGGTAAGGAAACATCTGGATATGACATTCATTAAGAATCTATTTTATTAGTATTTACACAAAGGAATAGTGGTCATCACAGATAAACAGGCTCGCCATAACTGCTTACTGAAGACTTTTTGGTACCTTCTTTACTAACTCTCGTTTTTAAAAGCAAGAGAGTGTCACACCCCTCCTATCGCTTATGGCTACATAACAGCAAATCAGTTTATGGTCCATACCATTGGAAGTTTTGTTGTGTGTATATTTATAGATACATTTTCCTGGGTATTTTCATAATTATTCAGTATTCATTCCTGTTACCGAATACTACATCTATTAAATGTTATACGTTATTCTTTCTGATTCATTCATAGTTGTCAATCCATGCATGTCTGAACCATGTCAAAATGGCGGGCAATGTTTTGCTCAGGCAGACAACACGGCTTACAGATGTCTTTGTCCAGAAAACTATTTTGGTACAAACTGTGAAGCGACTGCAGCGGTACAGCAAACAACGGTTGCTCCACGTAAGTCGATCAGAATGGTTTACAGTCACTAGATGAGATAAAATTGTATATACCATTATTAACTGATGTTTTACCTCACTCTTCTTCATGTGAGAAAGAAGCATATAAATGTACTGCTCTTTCCCTTTGACTATACTCCTATATTTCATAAATAAAAATAAAGTAAATACATTTGGTAGGAATTAATGATAAGTTTTGGCCTGTAGTGTTTCCAGTTGTTTGATTATGTTATAAAATCTGAAAGGGCATTTTGGAGGAAACTACCTCAATATAATTACATTAAAAAAATCATCTCCATCTTAATATATAGCTTAATCTTTTCTTTCTTTTTTCTTTTTCTAGCGACAGGCCCTTGTGCCTCCAATCCTTGTCAGAATGGCGGCCAGTGTTTTATGAGTGGTGATGATACTGATTATACCTGTTTCTGTCCAAGTGGTTTTACTGGAACAAATTGTGAAGTAACATCACATTCAGTGCCCACTGTTTCTGCTACCGGTAAGGAAACATCTGGATATGTCATTCATTAAGAATCTATTTTATTAGTATTTACACAAAGGAATAGTGATCATCACAGATAAACAGGCTCGCCATAACTGCTTACAAAAGACTTTTTGGTAGCTTCTTGACTTACTCTCGTTTTTAAAAGCAAGAGAGTGTCACACCCCTCCTATCGCTTATGGCTACATAACAGCAAATCAGTTTATGGTCCATACCATTGGAAGTTTTGTTGTGTGTATATTTATAGAGACATTTTCCTGGGTATTTTCATAATTATTCAGTATTCGAATACTGTATCTATTAAATGTTATACGTTATTCTTTCTGATTCATTCATAGTTGTCAATCCATGCATGTCTGAACCATGTCAAAATGGCGGGCAATGTTTTGCTCAGGCAGACAACACGGCTTACAGATGTCTTTGTCCAGAAAACTATTTTGGTACAAACTGTGAAGCAACTGCAGCGGTACAGCAAACAACGGTTGCTCCACGTAAGTCGATCAGAATGATTTTACAGTCACTAGATGAGATAAAATTGTATATACCATTATTAACTGATGTTTTACCTCACTCTTCTTCATGTGAGAAAGAAGCATATAAATGTACTGCTCTTTCCTTTCGACTATACTCCTATATTTTATAAATAAAAATAAAGTAAATACATTTGGTAGGAATTAATGATAAGTTTTGGCCTGTAGTGTTTCCAGTTGTTTGATTGTTATAAAATCTGAAAGGGCATTTTGGAGGAAACTACCTCAATATAATTACATTAAAAAATCATCTCCATCTTAATATATAGCTTAATCTTTTCTTTCTTTTTTTCTTTTTCTAGCGACAGGCCCTTGTGCCTCCAATCCTTGTCAGAATGGCGGCCAGTGTTTTATGAGTGGTGATGATACTGCCTACACCTGTTTCTGTCCAAGTGGTTTTACTGGAACAAATTGTGAAGTAGAGGAAGTTACCTCAACTACTCCTGCACCTGTCGGTTAGTTTTTACACATATAATGTTGGTCTAGCTTTTAATCTTAAATAAAGACTGGCCGTAACAGCTAACTAAAGACCATTGGTTCATTCTTGACTTAATCTTTTGTTTATAATCATTTAAAGATTTTACTCTTCCCTTTTAGAGGAATAAGTGAATTTCCACCTATCACGAATATTGATCATACTGCAGCATATCAGCTTATAGCTACATCAACAACTCGGTTTCAATTTCAGTACATATACTTAGGTATCATGTTTGTATCATCATATTATATTAATCACTGTTCTCATACACAATAGTACATTTTTTAATTACATCATTCTGTTTAATTCATAGTTGTCAATCCATGCTGGTCAGACCCGTGTCAAAACGGCGGGCGTTGCTTCGCCCAGGCGGACAACTCTATGTACCAGTGTCTATGTACAGGGGACTTCATCGGTACAAACTGCGAGGCTTTAACAGTCGTTCAACAAACAACCGCTTCGCCATGTAAGTTTTCAAAAATTTTCTGTACCTGGTACATGCTTGTAAATGATACATATGTATCGAAGTCCTTTTAAAAGCGTAGAAAAAGTAAAAAGTAAATAAAAAATTACAAGAAAGTCTGAAGAATGGTTTTGAAAAATCTATACGAATGAGAAAAGTTTAAATCAAAATAATGAAGAAGTACAAGAAGAGGAAAAGGAAGAATGGAGAATACATAGTGCTCCCTTAATCAGTGAATATTTTATTCTGTTATAGGCAATGTATGTAGCTGCAATAAAGGCTTTACAAAATGAATTATTTAACTAAAGGAATCGTCATTTCCAAAGTCCCCATTCTCTTCTTTCTCTTTCCAGCTGGTAACCCTTGCATGTCGGATCCCTGTCTGAATGGTGGACAGTGTTTTTCAAATGCTGATGATACTGCTTATACATGCTTCTGCCTGGATGGTTTCATCGGGACGAACTGCGAAGTGGTAGCAATGACAGAAACCACTACTTCAGCACCAGGTATTCACTTTAGATTTAAGTTCTTGATTCCTTTCTGAACATGGATACTTTAAAAAAAAGCGATGATGTCCCAAAATATTGTGTACTTCAGTACACCAATCGCAGAGGATGTAGCAGTTGATATCTTAATTATTTGATCTTTGTTTGTCCATGGTGCACTTAGTGAAATTGATATTCAATGAAAAAACACATAGATATGCGTCACATGAACAATAATAAGAATAATAATGTGTATCAACATTGAGGGACATTTTGCTATAATAGATAAGTCAATCATAGTTTCTGATTAGGTTAATGTGAAAACAAACTATGAAAAGAAAAAGCATCAAAAAGCATATGATTGATTCTGAATGCATGTTCTAATATTTAGCTATCAAATGTAGATAATCGTTTCAAATTGTATTTTCTTCCGAACAGTTATCAACCCGTGTATGAGTGAGCCCTGCCTGAATGAAGCTGCATGTTTCTCAGCAGCAGACAGTTCTTCATTTTCGTGCCTGTGTGTTGCTGGGTTTGAAGGTGTGCTCTGTGAAACGGCAACGCAAACGGGTAAGTCAAAATTCAGTAATAATTACATTAAAAAAAGCAGTGGATCCCAAGGATGGGGGAGGGGAGGAGAATGCGCCTCTCTTTATTTTGCAATTCCCATGGAATATACCAAAGGATTTAAAAGCACTTCCTCTTTGTCAAAATCCTGGGTCCCTGACTGTAAAATGTTCAACATAAGAATATGAGATGTAATTCTGTATAAAAAACAGATAGTAGGATTATTAAATTCTTTTTGTTTCAGTTAATTTTAAGGCTAACTAAAGGTATACTTAATTGTACAGCCCCAATTCAGAACGAAAGCTCACAATCATGTCAGTTACTAATTTTTAGAAATTTTCAGTGCATGAATTTTATATACTGATATCTCAGTAGAGAGGCGGAGAAAAGAAACAGTAAGGGGGTAAATAGCATGACAACAAATTGATAGTGCAGTTCCAATCATGTGTGGATAGAAGCAATGTTAATGGTTTTCTACCGTCGTTCTCTTCGCTTTTTCTCGCAGCTTCACCTTGCGATGATGAACCCTGTCAAAATGGTGGCCAATGCTTCATATCTGCAGATGGAACTGGTTATTTTTGTGCTTGTCCAATGGCTTTCACAGGCGATAATTGTGAGACAGGTAAAGCTTAATTAACCAAGACAATAACAAATCATTTGGCATCATTAAATATCCATGATAATAGATTAAAGGCCAAGTCCACACTAATATCAAGTTGATTTGAATAAATAGAGTAAAATTAATGAAGCATAACAGTGAAAATTTCACTGAAATCGGATGTAAAATAAGAAAGTTACGGCTTTTTGAAGTTTTGCATTATTTCTTGAAACAGTGATATGCATAACATGGGCGGTATGCAAATGAGTGGACCGATGATGTCACACACTCACTTTTCCTTATGTGTTTTATTACATGAAATTTCAAATATTAAATTTTTTATGGATGTGATAATAAAGAATCTCTCCCTTGTATCAAAATAAGTTACAATAATGATGATTTTACATGTTCCATAGGGAGTCAAACCATGTTTTACATTATTGAAGCCAAAAATTGAGATATATTATATTCAATATAATATATTGAAAGTGAGTGTGTGACATCATCGGTTCACTCATTTGCATACTGCCCATGTTATGCATATCACTGTTTCAAGAAATAATGCAAAACTTCAAAATGCCATAACTTTCTTATTTTACATCCGATATCAATGAAATTTTCAATGTTATGCTTCTTTAATTTTACTCTATTTATTCAAATCAACTTGATGTTAGTGTGGACTTGGCCTTTAAACACTGTATTATAGATAATAGTTTTAAGGATTTTGTACTTGCATTGAGATATATGATTAATAGCTTAAGAAAATAATTTTCTATTGTTCTAATGGCAATGTATTGACCTCAAAATAACATTCTTAATGGTCCAAATCAATTTTGCAGCCGTGGATCCATGTGGTAGCTTGCCATGTGAAAACGGCGGTACATGTTTCAGCTCATTGGATGGTCTCTCCTACTTCTGCCAGTGTCCCGATGGTTCCTCTGGATCCAACTGTCAAACAATCACCCAAACGAGTAAGTATTCCCTCGAATAATATATCAGGAATGAAAGTGTGATACCGGTTCTATGTAACGTCCAGCAGATAAGATCGAGGATAATAAATATTGTAACATTGGTTACTCAAGAGTTAACACAATCGTTATATAAGGCAGATGACTGTTGCAAACCCATACGGATCAATTTGCATGACGTTGATTTGAATCGATGGAAATAGGAATAAACTTTTCCATTTGGCCTCCTACATTGTCATGAATTTGATTCTTTAACAATCAGCACTCGCTATTTCATTTTGAAGTCATGAAGGGAATTTCCTCTTAGAGTATGCTTTAAAAGAATTAGTTATATAGGGAGGAGCAATATGAGGATCACAGCATAAGTTCAGTTTTCTCTCCCCAGGAACAGCTGGCACCGAATAAATATTAATAGATAATGATGATACTGACAGCAAAAACAAACGATAATAATAGTTACTGTAGTAATAATAATAATACAGGGGCCGCGGAGCGTTTTTGGAAATAGGAGGGGGGGGGGCTGATTTGATTTCACTCATTCATGACAATTTTCTAACCTTTTTTCCGAGATTTTATGAAACGTGTCTACTAATAAAAGGGGGGGGGGGGGGGGCTGCAGCCCCCAGGTTCCGCCGCCCATATAATAATGATAATAATAATTATAATGATAATAATGATAATAATAATAGCAATAATTTTAGATTAACTTTGTGTTGCTTACAATATTGTAATTTTCATTGACTGTTTTATTTCATTTTATTGATTCATATTCTATTTTCTAGCATCTGCTTGTGACTCTGCACCTTGTGAGAATGGAGCAGCATGCTTTACATCTGCTGATGGTAATAGCTATCTCTGTTCATGTCTCTCGGGATTCTCAGGCACAAATTGTGAAACAGGTTAGTGGAATGAATAGTATTTCACTTCACATTGGAAGTGTGACATATATTAAAAACTTATGTTATCAACCATAGCTACAATTTTCTACTTCTTGTTTTTTTCAGCTCAATTTATACATTTCTAAAATGCAATACATAAATATCTACCTTCCATTAAAAAAATCTGATTTTGTGCCTTTATGCGAGCGATTGTAACTATTTAAGTAATTCATTTGAGTTTAAACTGATGAAAATGATAAAGGAAAGAAGATCTAGAGGAGAGAGAGAGAGGGAGAGACAGAAAGACAGAGAGAGATAATGAGATAAAGATGACAGAGTACGGGGGGGGGGGGGGGTGGTAAAACACCATGATTCTGCTACTTTATTTAAATAGCTTGTTAGCAGTATGCTATTGGTGACGACTGAAACCCGCTTATCTTCACATCCAAGCCAATATTAATCTTTTGTAATGATTTAATTTCAGTTGAGAGCCCATGTGCCAACAACCCATGCTTGAATGATGGGACATGTTTCAGAAGCTCTTCAGACAGTGACTCCTATTTCTGTGTGTGCCCGACTGGATTTGCAGGACCACATTGTGAAGCCAGTAAGTGTAGAATTTGATCGTGTGATGAAACATTGTATAAAACAGAAACAGTCATTTAGATGATCGAATTGATTATGCTGATGGTCAAGAGAGGGCACCAAGACGAATATTGCCATGACAAAGATATTATTGATATGACTGGACACAATTTAACCTGGGGATTGTCGATTGCTTGTACAATGTAGCTGGTAGTACTCTTGCCGATAATTTCAAGATAATTGGAGTTCCAGAGGGAACTACCAGACATTTTTAGTGTGGCCATCAGTCAATCAGATAAGAACTGGCATTGTTGTTTTGACGGGCTAACTTGATTATGTCGTTCACTGCCTCTTTCATTGAGATTGATTCCATTCATCGTATGTATACATTTTGTGGCACATCACTCAGTCAGCACCAGGCGATCATATGCTAGATCCCCCTATTTGCACCCTTCTCTGCTGTTTGTTACTTCATTGGTGATGCTAGGTGTCCGAACAGGTGTGGCGCACTCCACGAACGGTCTGCTTGTATATCTTGTCACGGTGACCATGTCGTCATGTTTTACATCATTCCTCTTATTGTTAATATACGGGATAATGGCCAGAGTGAAGCATATATTGCTAACTGAAACCTTTGGTTCAGTTTGAGCAAGGTCACGGTTTGATGGTGGAGACAACATCCAGATCAGGCTTCATGTCTTTTTCACTGCATATGTTGCTCCAATCCTGTGACTGTAGGCATGAACGCACTCATCAACACAGTACAATCACTCTATTTTGTGCCATCGGATATTACACTGCAATCAAATTTGTTGGTGATACAAGAATTGTGAATAGAATACAATTTACATTTCATCCCTGATTTGCATACAAATAGAATTGAAAGGAATTTCGAACAAATATTCTGCTTTTCTTCATACAGTACAACAAATTGATCCATGCGAGTCGAGTCCCTGTCAAAATGGAGCTACTTGCAGTCAGGATGGTGTAGACTATCAATGTGATTGTGCTCTAGGCTCTACAGGCACCAACTGTGAGCTTGGTAAGTATTATATTTACATCATTTTTCATTCTTCTTCCCCTCCCTCGATTAAAAAATATCAATCCTCTGTAAACACAAGAATTTACACCAAATCATGTTCTTAGTGTTCAAATTAGCATTATAACTTGCTTACCCAATGGCTGCAAAGTCACAGCAGAGGTCTTTAAAGTTTAATGTCCTGTGTTTGAACGATTCTCTCCTCCTTGAAATGTGTAAAAACCTGAAGTGACCTGTCCTGTTGATGTAAATTAGGGCTGTATGGGACCATGATGCTTTTCTACAATCACATCTTCCTTTAAATTTCAATAAACCTCTGCTAAATGAATCCTGGTGAAGTTATTTGTCAGATTTTTTTTAAATTAAAAAATATCGTTTTCACATAAATGATTAAATGTATTGTAAAGATTTCAAATATAAATTATGCTTTCTGTGACACAGCAATTCAACATTTAGTTTTGACTGTATTCTTTATTGAAAGCAACATTCATTTTCATACATTGAAATTTTATTTTCTATATCTATTCACAGATATAACAGACTGTTCGGCAGATCCATGCCAGAATATTGCTATATGTCTTGATCTACCAGATGGCTTTGTTTGTATTTGTGATTCTCAGTTTTCTGGAGTGTACTGTGAAGGTATGTGAATATAGCAAAACATATATTTTGTTGATTTTCTATCTAAATTATTACTCTATAAATCATCTTAATTTTTGTAATCCTCTGTGATTTCTTTCTTTCTCATATCACTGAGGCCCCATTCACATTATCTATAATTATAAGACCAGGTATGCTTTCAAAATTGTATGTATGATATCATCATTTTGTATGACACTGATCAACCACCATTTAAAAAAATTAAAAATATGATGCATAGATTTGAGCACGTACAGTATTTTGCAAGTAGTTTTAGCATTATTATTCTATTATTCATATGTAATCATTTTTATTGCAAGTAATAGTTTTAAAAATATCATTTAATTCTTATCCTTATTATTACTATCCACATTTTTATTAGAAGTTATAATTGATTTCAACTGGTTAAAAGATGACATTAGATGAACTTTGTGATTACATGTTCTTTAATCTTCTTCTGGTTTCAGTCCTTACACCCTGTAATGCAGACCCATGCCTGAATGGAGCCACATGCTTCGTGCAAGATAACTCAGCAAATTATCTGTGTGTCTGCCCGATCGGATTTACTGGCACAAACTGTGAAACAAGTGAGATACTTTGCCTAATGTGATACATTTTAAGTACATTCTACAGAGTTTCCCTCTAAAATAAAAGAACTTGATATGGTTTGGGTGAACCGCGTTTACCGAGGATCTTAGTGTAATTTGTATCATTTCTCAAATTGTTAATATTAGTAAATCATGCCAGTAATTAGGATGGACTTTTGTTATCAAGTAAAGCAATTTACTTTTTTGTACCAAAGGATAAAAATGCAAGACATAATGAGAATCTGTTGTTATTTTCACTTGAGCCATATTCTTTTTATATTTTAATCTATTAATATGTGAATAATTAATGAATATACTTTCTTTATAGTTCCTTTGACTGCTCTTGAGGTTTAAATCTTTTGCAATTTAGTTCACACACTCGTTACTGTGTTGTTACAACCAACCTTTAATTAGATTCAAATTAATCCATGATTTTCATTGCAATATCATTTATTTTAGTCAAGTACACAGAGGATATATGCCATACAGTATGTTAGACTTATATTGGTTTAAATTTCATGTTTACCAACTTCTCCCTTTTATATTTGTCTTACAGCTGTAGCAGCAGTTTGTACCAGTGACCCCTGCCTTAATGGTGGTGTCTGCTTTGAGTCTCAGAACAATGGAGAAGGATACTTCTGCTCTTGCCCCATGGGCTGGGAAGGGACCAACTGTGAGATACCCTCAGACCTCTGCGACCCGGACCCCTGTCAGAATGGTGCCATCTGTGTTAACATGCAGACATCTTACATGTGCCAGTGTGCCGCTGGGTTCCGAGGGGACAACTGTGAAACGAGTAAGAAAGAATAATTTATGTATTTATTTATGATGATGGAAGGTGAAAGTTTACTCATTGGTTATAACTATCACTACATCTGCATATTTTAAACACATTCCAAGGAAATAATAATAATAATAATAATACTGGATATTTATATAGCGCTCATATCCACCATGAATGGTGTTCAAGGCGCTCCAATATTACCCCGGCTCTAGCTAGGCTACCGATTTCGGTGCTCACAGCATTCAAAGAATTAACCCATTTAACACCTGGGTGGAGAGTGGCAAATGTAGATTAATGTCTTGCCAAAGGACAGTAGTGCCATGCCGGGGTTTGAACCCACTACCTTCCCATCTCCAGTCAAGTGTTTAAACCACTCAACTACGACACAAAATGGACAAGCAGGAATACAAGAACAGTATTGTGATAACATGACCTAATAAATCATAAACTGTTGATCTTAACATAAGAAAGTTTATTTTCATTGAAATAGAACTGGCCATCAATGTCCAGATCATAATCATTTGCATTTGTAACCTCTTTTTATTACGTATTTTGATAACGTTTCAAAATGTTTGTAATAATGCTTTCATGATTATTGAAATAAAATGATCATATTTTGCCAGTAGTTGTACATTAATTAATTTTTGTTTAAGTACATTAATAGTTAAAGTCATTTTATACATGTAGGCTATAGCTGATATTACATCTACTTTAGTACCTTTGTCTATGCTTCTCATGAAACAAAGTTGAATACATTGTTTATAGAACCGAGTTGAATATAAGCTAGTTTATCAGGCTTTATGGGTTATCCTGTCAATGCATATATAATTTCACTGTTCTACCTTTATGTTTTCACTGTTCTATATTTATGTTTTCAATGTACATGTATCTATACTTGATTAATTAAATCAAACGTATCAATCAATTAATTAAATCAAATACATCAATCTAGCCCTTCTAGCCTGTGCAAGCAGCCCATGTTTAAATGATGCAGTTTGCTTTGATGGATTGAATGGTGGATACTTGTGTCAGTGTCCTGTGGGATATGAAGGAACCAACTGTGAAACAGGTAAGTCATACACCTTCATATCAGTACAGCACAAAACATATCAGCACTGGTAATGCCAACTTGTACAAGTGTCAAAGTAATTCATTCTAACTTTTGAATGGTTTGGATTGATAAGAGACCTTTAAAAGAAAAGCATAGAAAAGAAATAGGCATCGTGCAAGGTAAAACAAATTAAGGGCTTGTAAAATCATTAATTTACTTCTAGCATTAGCCATTTAACAGTACTTCTTTTTTTATAAAGAATATGTTAGGTCATATGGTATTTAATGATTGAATTTGGGAATGATACTCTTCTTGATGCATTGGTGTTAAGATTTTCACATTTGCTTTGCATTATACAAGTAGTTATGTAGAAATGCAGCAGACTGTAGACTGTAACTATGCAGTTCTTATATATAAGCTAACCACAAAAAATACTTTCCTTGTAACAGAAATCAATGCCTGTAACAACAGTCCCTGTCAGAATGGAGGAATCTGCTTTGAAGGAGCCTATGTGAATGAGTTTGTTTGCATGTGTCCTACCGGATGGGAAGGGACCACTTGTGAGACCCCTGTGGACCTCTGTATCCCATCCCCATGCCAGAATGGAGCCACCTGTACCAACATGCAGACATCATATTCTTGCGAGTGCCCTTCCGGATTTACAGGACAGAACTGTCAAAATGGTAGGTTGATCTGCTGCTTTTTACCCACTTCCAAGTCAAACCATTATTTTGATAACTTAGCCTTTCCCTAGCATAAGATCAGTATGAGCAGTATATTTACCATGTAGCTAGTCCATATATGTAACAGCCTTTAAAGAGTAGACATGATACATACGTATATATCACATGTAAGTCTACCCTTTCAACTAACATGTACTTGAAATACCTACATGTATGTAGTATTTACAGGGATTTTGTTCCTTAAGTAAATGAATAATCTATATGTCATTTAGAAGACATTGTTTCATGAATTCTTGTTTGATGGTTTTGGTTACAAAATTGTATTTTGTTGTATCTCTGTCTAACTGTAGCTGAGTCTCCATGCACTGCAGAGCCTTGCCAGAATGACGCTGCTTGTTTTGTTAGTGCCGACACAACCTCATATCTGTGTCTCTGCATGCCAGGCTGGGAAGGTGATGACTGCAGTATGGCAATAGATGCCTGTGATCCAAATCCTTGCTTCAATGGTGCCACCTGTAATGACCTTCAGTCATCTTTCACCTGCACATGCCCTGATGGGTTTGGAGGGGAAAGTTGTGAGACAGGTATGAGCTCTTAGAGTAATCAGTCAAGACATGATGTGCGGACATGCTGTCGAGTTTGGTGAACTCTATATGTGACCCGGTAGCAACCGGTATGAAGGGATTATCAGATTAGGCTGAATTTTGGCATGCTGCTTGAGGAGGACCTATTCATTACTCACTCCAAAAATAAATTTAATACCTTTAGAGGTAAAGTAGTAATTTGGCATTGAATGAAAGTATTACAAAAGCTCTCCAAACATTCATTATCTTTGAACTTAGTGAAAAAAGGAGTCATTTTAAAATGCCCCCTAAACATATTTCTAAGTCGAATTACGACTCACAAACTTGAGACATGATAGAATGATAGTGAAACTACCCATTTCTATCAAAAACAGAAAATCGACTGATCCAAGCAAATTTACTATTTTGGGCTGTTTGCTACGTTGTGGTCTGTGCGACTTATTGTAGGTTTTGAGGCGGCAGGTCACATATAGACTACATCTGCATCATCGTAATCCATGCTATCAACAATCTGTTTCTGATTAGGGAAAGCTTCTCACTTTTTCACTTTGAAAAAAGAAACAACCATTTATTGCTTTGTTTGGGGGGAGGGGGTGGCAACTCTTCTCTTTTCTATTTCGATTGGGTGTCAGGAATCTTTTGCTTGTAATTACTAATGTGTAAAATGCATTTGATCTATATCTATTATGGAAATATTATTTGAACCAAAAAGGAATTCATTGCATGATTTTACAAGGTATTTCCCTGTTGATTCTGTCTGAATAAAGTTTTACTTATGACTTACATGTAGGCATGACTGTCACCTAGCTTGTAACAAGCAATATCAAGTGACAATGTTTAGCATGGGATGACTATGTCATATGATAGAAAGGCAGTTCCATTTCAAAATCATTGCTTTATTTCACTTTCTCTTTTCCTGCATAGTCCTGGTAGCATGTGCAACCAACCCCTGTCAGAATGGAGCAACCTGCTTTGAAAGTTCCCAGTCAAGTGGAGGATTCTACTGTCTATGTGAAGCCGGATGGGAAGGATCGATGTGTGAGATAGCCATAGATGCATGTGAATCCTCACCATGTATGAACGGAGCTACATGTAATAACCTTCAGACATCGTACACCTGCTTGTGTGCAGATGGATTCGAAGGGATGATGTGTGAAACAGGTAAGGGATATTTTCCTTACTTTTTTATCCATGGTACTTGCTTTTGTAACATTTCTCGATCTTGATTGACCATTAATTAGGCTTGAATTTGACATGTCAGTTCTGACAGTACTCATTTCTTTTTAGAATAATATTTTATGATTTGATAATGTGTTTTCCTAGGGATTCTGTGTGCCTCATGAATTATGTATGACTGTCACCTTGCTTGTTTCAAGTAACATTAAAAAGTGATCATGATTAAATTCAACAGTTGTAATGCTTTTGTCAACTGTCTGTCCATGCATACATATCTACAGTATAGCACACACTATCTTTCTTTGTAAAAATATTACCCCATATTTCACACGGTAATGTTTCTGTAGTCGTATATATTAAAAAGTTTTTTTCTAAATTAAAAACTTGATTTGTCTTGCCTATCCATGTAGCAATAACTGGGTGCACAAACAACCCATGCCAGAATGAAGCAGTTTGTTTTGTGTCCGGGGATGGTGACCTATCCCATATATGCCTCTGTCAGCCTGGATGGGAAGGAGTGGATTGTGGGCGGCCTACTGACCTGTGTCAGCCTACCAATCCATGTATGAATGGAGCCACCTGTGTCAACCAACAGACTTCATTTTCTTGTCTGTGTCCACAAGGCTTCACTGGATCACTCTGTGAAACAGGTAAGTCAAATAATTACACATGGAATGAACTCCTTAGCTCTATATAAATAATTGCTATCATTAGATACACCATTTTCCAGTACCTTAACGCAAGAAGTTTGTGACATGAAGTGAGTTTAAATTACATGAAAGTCCATTTCTAGAGAGCAATACATTGAAAAATACTTTCCTCTTTGTCAGATTTTTCTTTTTCTGATATAGAGGAGCTTATTAGATTTTATACTATGCAAAAAAAATGTTGATACGTAACAGATAACAGGAGCCATTTTCTGTTGATCTCCTGCCAGATGTGATTTCTTGAAAATGCCTGCGTTTCAGAATTAAATGTTCTTGAACTTTATGAATTGATAATTTGTACTGACTGATATCATGTACATCTTACATAGATCAGGGCAGTATTTTGATAAAGTAAACATGTAAAAAGTTTAGATTAATATGTTTTCTATTATTTATTCTCTACCCTCTAAAGTATTGGAATCCTGTTCCAGCATGCCTTGTGAAAATGAGGCAGTTTGCTTTGAGGCATCAAACAATAATGGCTATTTCTGTCAGTGTTCAACTGGGTTCACTGGAACAAACTGTGAAAATGGTAAGATGTGACACAGAACATTTTCTGATTGAATGTAATTAAAAAGTAATTACTCTCTTCCATCAGAGGAACAATTTTCAAAACAATAGTTTTTTTTTTCTTTTTTAATGATGGTGAATATGGTTCAAAATAAAGTGAAAAAAACATGTATTAAATTTCTCTGCTTCGAAGTGATTGAATTTCCATCATGTCATACATACAATAAAGATTTACAAAAAAAAAAGAAAAAATCATGTATCAGTAAAGAGGGGATGAAAAGAAATTAAACATTCATTTCTTTTGCTTCACCTGCTTTCCCAGTCCAAATGGCCTGTGACCTCCAACCCTGTGAAAATGGAGCTATTTGTTTCCAGCAGGAGACACATGAGTCTGAGTATTACTGCTTGTGTGTTGATGGATTCCAAGGCGATAACTGTGAGGTCGCTGTAACTCCATGCAGTCCTGATCCTTGTCTAAATGGTGCTGCATGCGTGGAAGATGGAACACAGTTCACCTGTCTCTGCCAGTCAGGATTTTCTGGAGATCTGTGTGAAAATGGTGAGGGTAATTTTCATTTAGGTAGCTTAAAGAAATGTAGTAGCATGAAGAGACGTACCCAGAATGCAAAAGGCATAATAGTTGGTGAATGAAAATTGTAATTTGACTATCTGTATGACGGTTAAGGTAATATGCTTCATCAAGGTAGTTGAGGTATTTACCAGCTCCTTGTCCTAACATTATGGGTTTACCTCTTTTGTTCTAAAATTATTATTAAAAATGCATCTTTTGTTACAGATATGTCATTTGGTGCCATTATATTTAACTAAGTTACCTTATGAGTATGCATAATGCTTTGAAAAACATAATATAGCTAAATTGAATCGCATGACTGTAGAAAATGAATATACTTCATGAGCATTCTATATTTAGCAAAACCAGAACCGCTGATAAAGGATTTCAGTTCAGAATCTAAAGACTGTTTAACTCATCTATTGATTGTAGTTGTTGGAGCCTGTATGAGTGAGCCATGTCTGAATGGAGCCGTTTGCTACGAGGATGTCAACAGTGAAAATTTCTTCTGTAGCTGTACTGCTAATTGGCAAGGATCTACATGTGCTGAACCTCTTCAAGATTATTGTGATCCTAACCCCTGTTTAAATGGAGGAGCTTGTACCAGCCTACAGAGTACATTCCGGTGTGATTGTCTGGAAGGCTTTGCTGGTGCCCTATGTCAGCTGGGTACATTCTTTCATTTTAATACCTTATAAAGTATTTTTTTCAGTTTTTTGTAGCATTTGTAATTAGTACGTTTATTTTACACTGATTTTGGGCATTCATCCCTAGGTAATGATCTGTATATTTGAAACAATGAATCGGGTTATTTATTCTGAAAATCAAATATTCTTGAAAGCTATGAATAGAATATCTTATAGATATAATAACTATTATAATGAAAGTAATTTTGTGTTACAACATTTATTCAAAAATAACAAAAGAATAAGTTGAATGTTGTTTTTTATGAAGTTGAATTAGATGTTATAAAATACATGAACAAAAAATAAAAGTACATAATATATATTTTGTTAAGATAATTCTAAAATCGAAAGTTCTCAGACCAATTTTACATCAAATTCTCCAACCCTACCTAACGTTTATAAAATGACTGCTTCATTATTATCAGTGACTACAACTGGATGTGATATTGACCCATGCTTGAATGGAGGTATCTGCTTTGCAGGCGGTGATTCTACAAGCTATTTCTGTCAGTGTCAGACAGGATTCACAGGGGATAATTGCGAAACAGGTATTTGCTTTCATACATGTATTGTGCCTGACATCTTTAGTGTCTTATTGTCGGCGACCATGAATACATGATTAGTCACAACATTTCAAATAGATTCGTCATGTCTAGCTTTAGTAGCAAGAACTCTAGCTAGTGTGAATCTTTAAAATCACTATCATTTCACTTACTTAGAAGTCAGTATTAAAGCAAGTAAGATGTATTCTACATTCTTCGAAGTTTATGATTAAAGTGTTTTGTGAGCTCATTGAAAATAGATGCTTGAATATGATACAAGTCTATATTCATTCTTTTATAATTCCAAGCAAATTGTGTAGTCAGTATTATATTTTTGAAAAGTATCTTATTGACGTGACGTGCATATTGCTGTGAAAGCATAACTAAATTGATGTGATTTCTTCAATGGCTTGCAGTGGGTTTGCATTAATTAGCAGTTACCCGTTTCACAAAAATTTTATTCATTTTGTTATTATAAATGTCTTTTATCTTTATCTACAAAATGGGTTTTCAAACTTTAACATTCCTGTTCACTTCCACCTCTATCCTGAGTTGTGTTGGAGACTTTAAATAAGATATGATAATCCTTTGTCGCGGGAAGATTTCACCTTTTATAATTTCAAAATTGTCTGCCACATTATTCAAACTGGTATTATATATTTTCTCGTTTATTAGAAATGTTCCCATGTGATAGTAGCCCATGCCAGAATGGAGGTACTTGTTTCGAACATATGAGCCTTGACAGCTATGTTTGTATGTGTCCATCAGACTTTGAGGGCACAAACTGTGAAAATGGTACTTTGTTTTTTTAATTTGTCATAATTACCGGGAACATCCGGTGGTGGGAAATCATATACATATTTCATTTTTTTGCTATGTTCAAATGAATGTTATGACTGTTTCTATGAAATCTATATAGAAATGGAATGGAAATCTATTCTTTTGATGGTGCAATGCTTCTAGATTTATACCTGTGGTGATAGCTGCCCTATTTTTATAGCCTAGTCAATTATAGAGATTCATCTAAAATAATGTAAGAATTCCATGCATTGCCTTCATATTCTCAGATCATTCTGGTGTCGGTTAACACCATCCATTTCTTTTTATTAGGTCATTTTATTACTTCCATTATGTGGCACAGTAAGTGGCGGGAATTCCTTTCATACAAGTTTTTTTTCTTTCTTTATCATCTGGGCAATATTCATGTTTCTCCACATGTTACAAATTATATATCATTCACACCCTATTCATCACATATAGAAGTCTTTCCTTGTGCTAGCAACCCCTGTATGAATGGAGCAACCTGTTATGAGCATTCAGCTGGGAGCAGTTATGTGTGTCAATGCTTGCCTGGTTACGAGGGCATGCGCTGTGAAAATGGTACTTTTAATTCCTCATTAGTGACTATATACAACTGGTTGTCTAACTTGAAGTATAGTCCTTGTATATTGTAAAATATCTCTAATTTTTAAACATGATATATACTGCATTTAGGTTTATCCATGATTTAAAATTTCAATCTACATGTATTCATTTTGCATCTCATATGAACAGATACGAATGAATGAACTACATGTAATTAAATTAAATAATTAAACCAATCATTGATTAAATCAATGTTAACTAAGTATTTTTTTATTATAATCATGCATCTTTGAATCACATGTATAGGGACTGCAGGCTACATGCAATAAAACTGTGAAAACAAAACTAATTACTTGGTAATGTTTATGATTAAATATTGAAGGTTTATTCCATATTAATTCCAGTTTCATAATATCCACTGAATATACTTAGTTTTGAATACTCAAAAAAGTTAATATTCCCATATATTTTATTGCATAATAGTATTCTCTGGACATTGTTGTTCCAGATAGGGAAATGAGATTAGAAGAGATATCTGTAGAAATTCTTGTGATACAAAGATGATGACCGTGCATTGATAGTTCAGGAAAGATCTCAATTTAATTTCTATGGTCCTTTTATAGAAATCTTGCCTTGTGCCAGCAACCCTTGTCAGAATGGAGCTACATGCTTTGAGCATGGCAATGGTGGTAGCTATGTATGTCTGTGTGTCACGGGATTTGAAGGAACCAATTGTGAAACAGGTAAATACTAATTATCTGATATCATGAAATACTTACATGGACAAATTTAATAGTGTACGTTGTAACAATCTTCATCGTACCTCTGGCTCTGTATACTTTGATGGAGGTACATGTACTGTTTCATTTATGTTTATGTGAATAGACAAATGTATTTCATGCAACTTGGAGGATACCTCTTATCCACGTACCTGTTTTCATATTGTTGTAGTTTAATCAGTATTCTTTGGTTCCAGTGATATATTGATGTTGATCATACAGACCTATACTACAGACTTTTCAACTTTGATTATCTTATGGATGTGAGAAATTTTATTGATTCATTTTCTCATAGAAACCCTGGCATGTTCAAGCAGTCCATGCCAGAATGGAGCAACATGTTTTAATCAGAACAATGGCATTAGTTATGCCTGCCTCTGTCCCGATGGTTTTGAGGGAACAAACTGTGAACAGGGTATGTTTATTAATTTGTATTACAAAAAGCTTGGTATTGAAATGTCTGAGCTACTTGTGTATCATAGATTACACCAAATGTATATACTGTAATGGTGAAAAAAGATTATAGAAATGTGGCATAGGGATAGGCCTGTCTTTAAAATTTCTCTCTTTTTTTTGGGGGGGGGGGGTAGGAAGATAAATTACATCTTTAATCTCCATTGATTTATCCACTATATGAGTAACAATACTTGTTTATCGTTTATGTATCAGGAGACATAGAGAGTAAGAAAACGAGAGAGAGAGAGAGAGAGAGAGGGGGGGGGGGAATAAAAGTAAACAGAAATCCAGGGATACATGATGAAATGCATCTTAAACTGTAACATGTATGTCAAAGAGAAACAAAAGGTTATGTATAATTTAATTCTGGCCTTTTTCATGAATATCGCTGTTTATTTTTGGGGAAGATTGATCTATTTCATGTTTTTATATTTCCAAATAATTTCTTCATGAAATCTATATTAGATCAAAGACTTATAATTTTCTCTCCTATTCATTAGAAATAATGGGATGTGACAGTAACCCATGTCAAAATGGAGCAACCTGTTATGATCAAAATGGTGGCGGCAATTACGTCTGTCTTTGTGCTGCTGGCTTTGCAGGCACAAATTGTGCAAATGGTATGCATTTCATTTTGATGAATTCTGATTGGATCTCTAGGTTGGTCATCTCTCTCTCTTTACAGACAGTTAAAACAATGAGATATGAATGAATTCCTCATAATTATGTACGTGAAGTAATTATATGTTTAGGTAAAGGGAACTACGTCATTCACAAGCTTTGCTTTCTGTTGTACAATAAACTTTGTAGATTTTTTTTGTTGCATTTATCCAATGTGATTTGAAATGAAAGCGATTTTAATAATTGTGTTGGATTGATCTAGAAATAACACTATATGCATATATTCTTAAAATACAAATTGCCTTGGTTTTATAGCCATCATAGGTATGAGAGCATTGACAAAGGAAGACATAGGAACACTAAATATTCCATCTTTTTATCAATCTTATTTTTATCATCTTATTTGATGTGTGCTATTATAGAAATCCTTGGCTGCAGCAGCAATCCCTGTATGAATGGTGCATCTTGCTTTGATCTCAGTGATGGCAGTGGTTATGTCTGTGCCTGCTCTAATGGATTTGAAGGAAGAAACTGTGAAAATGGTAATGCTATACTAGCTCATCATCATATATATGTAGTAAAGTCATAGTGCAACCTTTGTTTCATTCTTCCCAATCACAAATATAGGTTATTTATACTTAACACTTCTTACCAATGTCTGTGTAGTCTGATGAGTGCAAGGAAGGTGTTGACTATGGAAAGTATTATTACATAATGCGCTTGTAGCTCTCAGCCGATGATGTGTTTTTGCTGTTCATTGAAAGCAAATTAGATAAGAAGATACTCTTTTATTTCAAATATTATTTCAGAAATCCTTGCTTGTGCCAGCAATCCTTGCATGAATGGAGCAACCTGTTTTGATCACAATGGAGGAATCGGTTATGCTTGTCTCTGTCCTGCTGGCTTTGAAGGAACAAACTGTGAAAATGGTAATGTCCTGTACCTGTGTATTTGTAGCACTATACATTAGTGTATATGCATGTTTTGGCATGTACACCCTATCACTATTACTCACTTACTATTTCTTTTATTTTATGTTAATTGTCTCGTTTGGTCTCAGTCATGATCTATATTTGAACGTATATTGATACTTTTGCTCTGCATGTTCTCTTATGAATCTATATCAGAAGCCTACTAGGGCCTACATGTTCCTTTAACTCTAGGGTGGTTTTTAATAGAATTCCATTCTTTCATTTAAAACTGTTTTCAGTGTTTTTTTTACATTCACAGATTGTTTAATTATTTTCCGTACTTTCCTCTTTCCTTCTGATAATTCTATTAGAAATCCTTGCCTGTGCCAGCAATCCTTGTCTGAATGGAGCAACATGTTTTGATCACAATGGAGGCAGTGGTTATGTCTGTCTCTGTTCTACTGGATTTGAAGGAACAAACTGTGAAAATGGTACATAAATAGCACGTTCTTTATTACCGTTTGTACAAAACTTTGTAGTCAATCTTAAAGCCACATAGTCGTGGGTTCTCACGGAGAATTTGACACCATTCGGGTGTCTACCGTATAACAGGTGTTGTAAATCACCGAGAATTGACTTCACTTTTAATGACAGACAGTTCTTATGTAATGCATTGTGCCCCCTCCTACTATAGTGTAAGGAAATGTCATCATCATAAGTCTCCAGAGCTCAAGTAATTTTATGGTGGGACAGACCCATTGTCAAAACCATCTCCCTGATTTCGCTGGGAAACCTTACACACATTATTGGTAATTCAATCCAAATCTGGTGTCAGCGAATTATGATGCATTGCACATGGAAACTGACGAACATGGCTTTATCAGTGTAAAGAAAGGTTTTGTTCTAGTTTTATATTAAAAAAAGATCCCCTTTCCTATAATATATATTATAAAACATAGTCATGATTGTTCTCTTTCCTATGTTCTTCAATTTTCTAGTATAATCTTTGCCTTTTCTGAAAAAGTGTAATTTTACAGAATTGCTTAACTACTAGAAAATTAGACCCTTTTCCTCTGCACTCTGACTCTACAAACCATTGCTGTCCATACATCACAACTGATTCATTCTCCTTTGCATGTAAATTGTTTTCATCATGATATAAATTCTTGACTGTGGCAGCAAGCCATGTTTAAATGGAGCAACCTGTTTTAATCACAGTGGGGGCAGTGGTTATGTCTGTCTCTGCCCTGCTGGCTTTGAAGGAACAAATTGTGAAAATGGAACAAGAATTTGCTTCCTTCATCATCTCTTCATAATGGTTACTATGTGAATATATCCTTTGCTTATGTGTAGTTTTCTTGCCTTTTCTTTCCTCTCAATTATCTGACACATATGCACTGGTAAAATGATATCATCTGCTGCTTTTCACAGTATACAAGTGTCTATTATTATATTTTATTTTCTTCTTTATTTGTTTAAATGCTATAATCTTCTTTCTACCATCTGTTTAATACTGATGTAGAGATTCTTGCATGTGCAAGCTATCCATGTCTGAATGGAGCAACGTGTTTTGATCAAAATGGTGGCGGTGGATATGCCTGTCTCTGTCCTGCTGGCTTTGAAGGAACAAACTGTGAAAACGGTACTCTTTTCCCCCGTAATATTCCTTTGTTGCTTGTCTCTAAACTTGTGCCCTATGGTTTTAGTGGGGTAACATATTTATCTTATAGATGGAAAAATGTGATTTGAGATGCTGTTCCTTAAATCTATTTATTGAACATATTCCTTGCTTGTGTACATGTAACTGTGCTGCTTTATTTCCTTTCATCTTTTTCTTTTCTGATTTTATCTGTTTTGTGACTGAAACTCTTTGTTTCTGTTTTCTGATATTACCTTTAAGAAATGATTGCCTGTGCTAGCAATCCTTGTCTGAATGGAGCAACCTGTTTTGATCAGAATGGAGGCAGTGGTTATGTCTGTCTCTGTCCTGCTGGCTTTGAAGGATCTGAATGCGAGAATGGTACATTCATTGCTTCTCATTTATTATTTAAGGATTATACCCTCTTGAGTGATTTAACTGTCATTTTTATTTTCATGTGCTCTATAAATATCTGTAAAGTCTCATGTATTCTTAATTTAAACTAGCATTACTGTATTTCTTTGTTGTCTCTTATAGCATAAGCATAATATGAATTTTCATGTTAAACTATTCTTTCCATCTTTTCCTGTGATCTTTTGACCTTGATCCTCTGATTTTTGTTCCATTTTTTCCTTTCCATTTTTCAATACTCTAACAGAAATTCTTGCCTGTGCTAGCAATCCTTGTCTGAATGGAGCAACATGTTTTGATCACAATGGTGGCAGTGGTTATGTCTGTCTCTGTCCTGCTGGCTTTGAAGGAACAAATTGTGAAAATGGTACTTAAATCTGCATCCTCTTTGTTACATCCTTCTCATGTGAATTATTCAGACTTGTACTTCCCCTGTAGTATACCAACTCTTGTTTAATGAAGTTTTCAGAATTAACCCTTCAACTGAGCAAAGAAATCTTCATTTGTCTCAATATATTTTTATTGCTTTTACTTTTTTTCCTAACTGAGATGAGCGTTTATGATATTGAGGGCATTTTATGGGACATTGCAACTAATACTCAGTTGGAATAAGTATTTAAAGATACTTCACTTATGATGCGATACAATATACCTTGCAAGAGCAGTATGTGAAATTGAAATATATATATATATATGTATATATAATATTTTTTTTTTAAAGGGAATGCAAGTTCAGGTCGTTTTCAGAGGAAACTTTTAAAGGGTTATTGTAAATATATGTAGCTTGACAAATAGTCAATACCAGTATTCATATCATAGGACTGGCAAAATATCAACATAATCATGAAGCCTAAATAGTACGTATACACACTGTACACAATAGACTTAACCTTTTACAACTTATCTCATGGTGGGTCATCTTCATCTTTTCAAATGCATTTCATTTCTAATTGTTTTTCCATCAAAAATCTAGCAAACACTCCTAAACATTTTGGTACTATTAAGAAATCAATACGAAAATTTTCTCTTTGTCAGCACTAGAATTCAAGGTTCACATTTTTGTAACTTCATATTGATGTTTAATCTGCTCTTACTAAATAATGTGTTATCCTTACATTTGTCTTCCATTGTAGTTGTTTCTGTGTGTGCTAGCAATCCATGCATGGAAGGAGCGACATGTGTTGAGAATACAGCTGACAACACCTACACCTGTATATGTCCTGAAGGATTCCAAGGAACAAACTGTGAATCAGGTAGGGTGAAATCAGGGGCGGCGCTACAGGGGGGGCAGAGGGGGCGACCGCCCCCCCTATGATTTTTCAAGTAGTGAAAAAAGAAGAAAAAAAAGAAGAAAAAAGAAGAAAAGGAGGAAGAAAAGGGAAGAAAAGGGAAGAAAGAAGAAAGAGGAGTATTAAAAAGAGAGGTCTTAAACATATAACTCTATATTACCCCTGTTATTTAATGGAGAAAAAATATGACGTCATCTTTAGGTCGTCTTGCCCCTCCTATCAAAATACCCTGGCGCCGCCCCTGGGTGAAATATGCATTCAGTGAATAATATTGTGCTTTATTGACTGCTCTTCCCATTACAATGTCATCAATGATTTGTATACTCATACTAATATCGTAACAAAGAAACATCTTGATTATATTAGTGCATAGATAGACCCCCTTCTATATTGTGCTGTATCATTCCTGTTTTCTTCATGCATGAGTTAGTAGAATAGTTTATCTGTTGTCATCACTTCTCGCTATCCTTAATATCTTTGAAATGTACAAGCACATAAATCTTTCACTACTATTAGAAATCATACCTGCATGTGCAAGTGACCCCTGTCAAAATGGAGCAACATGTTTTGATCATTCAAGTGGTGCTTCTTATGCCTGCCTCTGTGCATCTGGATATGAGGGAACAGACTGCGAAAATGGTACTTATTAAAATCAGTCTGTGTTTATCTTCAAATCAGTGTTTATATGTGTATATCAAATCTTTTTTTACTATGAACCTTCCATGTAATTGGAACATATCTACTCTTATAATAGTATAACCTATAACCATTTACCTTATCATTTTTCATTGAATCTTTTTACTTCTTGGATTAAAGCCCTTTGTTTTGCAAAATGGTCACATCCTTTGCACTTTTCGATTGCTTGAAGTTGTTTTTTTTTCCAACTTCTCTTTCTTTCATCCTTCCCATTTCATGTTGATTCTATTTTTTCAGAGCTACTGGCTTGTGATAGCAATCCCTGTATGAATGGAGCAACTTGTTTTGATCAAAATGGAGGCAGTGGTTATGTCTGTCTCTGTCCTGCAGGCTTTGAAGGAACAAACTGTGAAAATGGTACATACCCTGATTTTTTCCTTTAACATGCGTTAATTTTCTTATGCCTTACACATTGATTTATCAGAATTCATGATTGATATGTTATGATGATTATTATAATCTATTGATCACTCATTAATCATAGTGTGGGCCTTTAAACGTGAAGCCGAATCAGAATGGGTCATCAGATGAAGCGCAAAACATTCTGCTCTTTCATTTCTGTCTTTTGTATAAAACTTTTAAATTACATTCTCACTATTATCACTTTTTGTAAATATATTCTGGGGTGTATTTTGTCCTTTCTGTTGCAAGGAAAAATTTTGAAATTTTTCATAATAAAAATTGATGTAGATTTCAATTTTGATTCAGCTGGTATTCCTGTATTAGTGCATGCCTCTTGATGTACCAAAAGCACTACATATCTTGAATTTCTTATTTTATATATCTAGCCTACTGTTAATGACTCCTTCTTTTTTACTTGATGCCTTATCACTCTGAATCCGATATTCATCATTATTTGATTGCCATGGTTCCTTCAGAAATTCTAGCAAGTACTAGCAATCCTTTTATTATAATTTTCATAACACCTTTTTCAAAATCTTTGTACCTCTTGAACAATTTTTCTTTAGAAATCCTGGGATGTTCAAGCGATCCTTGTCAGAATGGAGCAACCTGTTTTGATAGCAATGGAGGTAGTGGTTATGTCTGTCTCTGTCCTGCTGGCTTTGAAGGAACAAACTGTGAAAATGGTACATATAGACTCCCCTCTATTTTTATTTTCCGAGTTGTTTGTATTTTACTGATAGAAGCAATTGCATCTCTTCTATGTATATGATATATATACATATTAGCAATCATTCATATGCTTATGCCCCTTCTTTATCGGAAAGTTTGATTGTAATGCCGCAAACTGTCAAAACGGTACTTCATCTTTATTGACTCCAAAAGGAAACATGCATCTTGTTCTCCTCTTTTTTCCTTTGAAGTAAATTCAGTGGACCATTTAGGGAATATTTTATATACAATGTCAGCATTTTGTTTTGTAAGTAATCATGTAATATGCCATTTGTTCACTTTTTTATTTGTTCACTCATCTATTTTAAAACAAATTTTCTGGCTCTTTTCTTCCCCTTGTGTGTTTTACACATTCCACTTTTCACTATTTCCTGCTTCAGAAATTCTTGCCTGTGGTAGCAATCCTTGTCAGAATGGAGCAACCTGTTTTGATAGCAATGGAGGTAGTGGTTATGTCTGTCTCTGTCCTGCTGGCTTTGAAGGAACAAACTGTGAAAATGGTACATATAGACTTCCCTCTATTTTTATTTTCCGAGTTGTTTGTATTTACTGATAGAAGCAATTGCATCTCTTCTATGTATATGATATATATATACATATTAGCAATCATTCATATGCTTATGCCCCTTCTTTATCGGAAAGTTTGATTGTAATGGCGCAAACTGTCAAAACGGTACTCCATCTTTCTTGACTGTAAAAGGTAACATGCATCTTGTTCTCCTCTTTTTTCCTTTGAAGTACATTCAGTGGACCATTTAGGGAATATTTTATATACAATGTCAGCATTTTGTTTTACTTCAGAAATCCTTGCTTGTGCAAGCAATCCTTGTCTGAATGGAGCAACCTGTTTTGCCCACAATGGAGGCAGTGGTTATGTCTGTCTCTGTCCAGCTGGCTTTGAAGGAACAAACTGTGAAAATGGTACTCCCTCTTTCCTTTTCTATGGAATATATTTTTTAGTATTACTCTTGACAAAACCTTCTTGCACCTCTGTTGAAATTCTTACACATGGCTCCAGTAATTTATAAATTTAGCCAGCTTTTTTAAGCAGTCATAGTGTAGCTTTTATGTCTATTTTTTGTATCCAGCTTTATTCAAATATCGATATTTAAATCTCACTAATAGCTCTAAGTGTGAACGCCCCTACTGTAATAAAAAGGATATTCAAATTGAGATTGTTGGGAATAGTTTTGAAGATGAAGCATTTTACACTCTCTGTCCTGCTGGATTTGAAGGAAGAAACTGTGAAAATGGTACTCCTCCTCTCTTTTTCTATATGTATATCCATATTAGCAATCATTCATATACTTATGCCCCCTCTTTATCAGAAAGTTTGATTGTAATGGCGCAAACTGTCAAAACGGTACTTCATCTTTCTTGACTCCAAAAGGAAACATGCATCTTGTTCTCCTCTTTTTTCCTTTGAAGTAAATTCAGTGGACCATTTAGGGAATATTTTATATACAATGTCAGCATTTTGTTTTGTATGTAATCATGTAATATGCCATTTATTCACTTTTTTATTTGTTCACTCTATTTTAAAACAAATATTTCTGGCTCTTTTCTTCCCCTTGTGTGTTTTACACATTCCACTTTTCACTATTTCCTGCTTCAGAAATTCTTGCCTGTGGAAGCAATCCTTGTCAGAATGGAGCAACCTGTTTTGATAGCAATGGAGGTAGTGGTTATGTCTGTCTCTGTCCTGCTGGCTTTGAAGGAACAAACTGTGAAAATGGTACATATAGACCCCCTCTATTTTTATTTCCCGAGTTGTTTGTATTTTACTGATAGAAGCAATTGCATCTCTTCTATGTATATGATATATATACATATTAGCAATCTTTCATATGCTTATGCCCCTTCTTTATCAGAAAGTTTGATTGTAATGGCGCAAACTGTCAAAACGGTACTCCATCTTTCTTGACTCCAAAAGGTAACATGCATCTTGTTCTCCTCTTTTTTCCTTTGAAGTACATTCAGTGGACCATTTAAGGAATATTTTATATGCAATGTCAGCATTTTGTTTTACTTCAGAAATCCTCGCTTGTGCAAGCAATCCTTGTCTGAATGGAGCAACCTGTTTTGCCCACAATGGAGGCAGTGGTTATGTCTGTCTCTGTCCAGTTGGCTTTGAAGGAACAAACTGTGGAAATGGTACTCCCTCTTTCCCTTTCTATGGAATATGTTTTTTAGTAATACTCTTGACAAAACCTTCTTGCACCTCTGTTGAAATCCTTACACATGGCTCCAGTAATTGGTAAATTTAGCCAGCTGTTTTAAGCAGTCATAGTGTAGCTTTTATGTCTATCTTTTGTATCCAGCTTTATTCAAATATCGATATTTAAATCTCACTAATAGCTCTAAGTGTGAACGCCCCTACTGTAATAAAAAGGATATTCAAATTGAGATTGTTGGGAATAGTTTTGAAGATGAATCTTTTTACACTCAGGAGCATCATCGAAATCCTCCTTCTTCTTTGACTTTCTTATTGATCTGTTGATCTTAGAAATCCTCCCTTGTGCTTCCTACCCATGTCTAAATGGAACCACCTGTTTTTAGCAATCAAATGGGAGAAATCTTTTTCCAGTTGGTTTTGATGGCACAAACTGTGAAAATGGTATAACTTCTACTTTTGTTTTTCCTTTTTGTCTGTGCTTTACCTTTTGCTATTTTTGATTGTTTGTGTACAAGTTTTAAATTGCAAAATTGAAGACCACCTTCTCATTTTTCCATCATTAAGAAATACTTGACTGTGCCAGCAATCCTTGTCTGAATGGAGCAACTTGTTTTGATCACAATGGTGGCAGTGGTTATGTCTGTCTCTGTCTCGCTGGCTTCGAAGGAACAAACTGTGAAAATGGTGATTTTCCCCTTTTCTCACATCTATGTTGTATACCTCACAATGTATTCTAGCCATTTTTCATTACACTATTTTTCTTTTAAACTTTTCCAATAATATATGAACTGTAGTCATCTTGAAAGAGAATATATCGGTAAATGAATCTGTTTACTATATGAACAGCAAACATCCATCATCTTGATTTATGACTATCAAAACTAGACCCCCTCTCTCTCTTAATTCTATATTTTATTATGCCTCAACATTCTTGTAAATGTGCATCCCTCTGTGTACCTAGACTTTCATTTTCACCTTTCACTAATTTTTCGTAGAACTTCTTCCTTGTGCTTCCAACCCATGTGTGAACGGAGCTACCTGTTTTGAGCATTCAGATGGGAGAAGTTATGTTTGTCTTTGCCCTGCTGGTTTTGATGGCGCAAACTGTGAAAACGGTACCTAATTTTCTCTTCCTAATTTTCCATTTCTGTCTTTGAATTACATTATATTGCAGTGCATTCTTTGATGTACTGTACAGATAATAATAGCAATTTTGAAGACCGATTTTTCTCCACTTAATTCTACAGAAATCATTGCCTGTGCCAGCAATCCATGTCTGAATGAAGCGACCTGTTTTGATCACAATGGTGGCAGTGGTTATCTCTGTCTCTGCCCTGCTGGCTTTGAAGGAACATATTGTGAAAATGGTACTCACTCTTTCTTCTTTTCTCTAAATTTTCAGTATTCCAACTTTCTTTTGACCTATCTTTCAAGCTTCAATTTTTACTCTCATAAAACTTAACTACATGCATATATGTGTATACTTTATGAATAAAATTGGAGTGGAGATCCAGCAGAAGTTTCATGATTTAGTTCCAATATTTTTGATATAGTTTAGAAATTATAAGTAATGAAAAAATAATTAGGTTTTTTGATCTCTGTTTGTAAAGTTCATCTCCTTCAGCTCACCACATCTACTGTTATTATATGTTTACTATTAATATTTTTCCTCTCTATTTGTTCCAACTCACGTACAAAGATATATACCATTACTTATGTGTCATATTTTATACACATATGAATGCCAAAGCACTATTTTGCCATCATTTGACAAACAGATAGCATTTCCATAAGAAATGTACTTTCCACTGGTATTTCTACCTTCTCTCAAATTACTTGCTTTGGCATTTGTATTTCTTGTCATAACAGCTCACTATTCTACCCTTCTTATGTCATAACAAATTTAAGAAATTCAGCCATGTGCCAGCAACCCTTGCCGAAATGGTGCGACATGCTTTACACAATCTAGTGGAACTTCCTATATCTGTCTCTGTCCTGCTACTTTTGAAGGCCCAAACTGCGAATTTGGTACTCTTCTTTGCCCCTCTGTTCTTTTTTATATTTATTTATCATCTAAATCTGCCACTCCGTCATCTAAAGTTAGGTTGTTTCTTAAGGAATATTTATATCGTAGATTGACTTAAAACATTTTGTAATTTCTGCCTTAATTTCTTATATATTGCAGGATTATTTAAGCATCATGCACTCATTCTGATCATGTCTGACATAATCTTTGACTTTATCCACCAATGGTGTCAGAAATTCAACTCTATCTTGCATGGTACACCTTGTCAAAAAGAAGCAACTTGAGTTTTAGGGTGCAAAGTGAGATATTGGAAATCATCTCTTTTTTATCATACAGCCTCTCCTATTCCTGGATTTCTCAATTTAGTAATTTTTCATTCAATCTAGATCAATTTTACTCATCAAATTTAGGAATTGAAGTATGTCACAACGAAACGTATTACAATGTATTTATTTACTTAAAATTTGTATCTCTACTTCACTTTAAAGGGCAATCCAACCTTGGTAATAAGATGATTTGTGTCAAAGCAGAAAAATAAGAAAAACAGGATGGTGAAAGTTTGAAAGAAATCGGACAAGGACTAAGAAAGTTATGGATATTTGAAAAATGAGATCACTGCATCTATGCGAATCTCAAATTGGCAATTTGGTGAGTCAATTGTGACACTTTTGTGGACAACTCTCCCATTTGTCGTACACAAAAATATTAATTTGCGGTTTTCTTCGAGGCGCTTTTACCCTCGGGGCAGTACTCAAAATATATTGGAGATAGCATATTGTTATAGGTCCTCATGAAAGAAAAAGATCCTACTGAGTAATACATTTTGAAAAAAGTGACATTTTAGTCATTTTGTGTGTTTGAGCGAATGGGGGAGTTGTTCACAGCTACATCACAGTGACATTACCAATCCGGCCAATTTGAAATTCCCATATGCATAGTGATTACAACTTTCAAAAATTCATATTTTTCTTATTGCTTGTCCGACTTCTCTGATTTTTCCTCTTTCTTTCAAAGCAACTTGCTATTAAGGTTGGATTTCCCTTTAAACGCATTTGACTATTACCGGTATCTTTGCAGAGATTCAACCATGTGCAAGTAATCCCTGTCTGAATGGAGCAACCTGCTTTGAAGCAGGTGGTGCAAGCTACTCATGTCTCTGTCCAGCTGGCTTTGAGGGAACAAACTGTGAAACTGGTGAGTGGAGATTTATTATTTGTAAGGTTCTAAAGTCCTTCAGTGACAAAAATGTTTCCTCAAAGCTTCTACAGATGATGTTACGTCTTATAATGTGAAAAAAGTACAATGTAAATGTTATAATATTTTGTATTATTTTTGTAGCAGTACAAGTATATGCTGAATAAATGACTTTTTAAAAGATTTATACCTGTATGCATTTGCAAATTCAAGATAAAATGTTATATTTTATAATGTTTTCTTTTATCGATTTTTGACATCTTCCTTCTATAGAGCTCTCTGCTTGTGACAGCAACCCATGTGTCAACAATGCTACATGCTTTACACATAGCAATGGCAATGCATATATGTGTGTTTGTCCAACTGGATTTGAAGGAAAGAACTGTGAAAATGTGACAGGTAAATGACATGAGAATTATTCAATCTTGATATCAAATGACATTTGTAAATTCAAACTTACATGTACGTCAAGCTTTCTGAATGCATGAATTATCATGCTTCTTCTAATTGAGAAGCCAGTAGTTATAGTACATGTTGTGAGAATTATAAACATAAACCATTGAGCCTGCAGCATTAGATGTAGCAACTAAAATTGTGTAAATTTTATTTCTGCTGTTTCTACTCTTTGAAATTATGTTGGAATTTTATAGTTTCCTATGTGTCATATATAAAGTGTAATCCCCCAAACTATTCTTTAATGCTAGCCAACAACTATATATGTACAGTTATACAGAATTCACATCCAAAAATGATACTTTAGAAGCTCATACTTGATTTTCTCTTTATTTTTGTCATACTTAACGTCGATATACATGTAGCCATGTCTGCTTGTGAGAGCAACCCATGCCTAAATGGAGCTACCTGCATAGATCACGAAGACTTTAGTGCCTACCTCTGTGTTTGTCCAACTGGCTTTGCGGGCACAAACTGTGAAAACGGTAATATCGGTGAAAATCATTTTTCTAAGATATGAACAAATTTAAAGGATACTTACTCTTGTTTTAACATTCTTTGTAGAAAGGAATATATGTTCTTGTATTATCTGTGTTATGAACATAGCATGATCCAACTAATTTTGTCATTATCTGTTATATTCCTCAATGCTCTTTAGGACCTCACATTTGTTACACATTACTAAATTTATTTTTTATTTTTTGGAAATATTTTTGTTATTCAAATAACATTCGTTTTACACTTTTTCCAGTGGCAAAACATGCTTCTTACTGCACTACAGCAATTAGTATAATTAAAATTACATGTATGAACACCACAATGTACATTTTTTTCTCTTGTATACAACCTTTATGTTAAAATGTGTCTGCAGAAATCACAATGTGAAAATGAAAAAAAATGTCATAGTGGTAATTATATGTGAATATAAAATTAGTAGCTATGTATCCCTATATAATCTTTGTCATATCCATGTAAAATTCATTGTAACATTTCATATCTGTTGTTCTAATACCATGTTCCATAATATTGTTATATCCTCAAATGTGATGACATAATTCCATAGAACAATATTTAGGCCAATAATATTTGTCAGCTAATACATTTTTTTTTTACTAAATGATACATACATTTTATATATAGCATGTTGCAGAAGTCTCAAGTTGTACCAAAAATCTTTCCTAAAGAGAGCATCATGTTTTAGTTTCCTCGTACAGCGTCTGGAGTGTGATGTGTTCTGTTTTGTATAGCTAATTTCTGATAATGAGTGTTATAAACATTATACTTTATGACTTCACCAAGTGCCAAGTACTATGGCTACAACATGTTCATAATGTTGCTGCCCGTCTGTTTACATATACAAGGAGATCCTCTTCATATCACCAGTTCTCAAATAACTTCATTGGTTTCCTGTCAGGCTTTGAAGTCCTTCTCACCACAGTACATTTCCTCTCTAATCATCCTCCACAAGCCATTTCGCTCTGGTCTTCATTCTTCCAATGCATCTTTCCTGCTTGTCCCCAAGTCAAAATGATCATGGGGAGATAAGAGAGTTCAAGTCAGCAGCTCCCAGGTTGTAAAACAGACTCTCCAAGGCAGTGAAAGGTTGTAAAACAGTAAATGACTTTAAGAGAAAACTAAAAAATCACCTTCTGACAAATATTTTCTCTTGAACATGTTGTATTGTAAGAACCTTCAGTGTATTTTTAATTAATCTTAGTTTGATTGTAAGTGCCTTGAGCACCCTTTTTGGGTGGATTTGTTTGCCTGTCTGTATTATTATTATCATAATACAAGGAGGAATAATAAGTTTTTGCACTGTTCTGTTAATCTGCCTTTAATTTTTCAATTGCCTACTCAGAAATTCTTGCCTGTGCAAGCAGCCCCTGTATGAATGGAGCAACATGTTTTGATTCCAATGGAGGCAGTGGTTATGTCTGTCTCTGTCCTGCTGGCTTTGAAGGCACAAACTGTGAAAATGGTATGTAATTGAAGTTAATTTTTTTTTCCAGTTATGAGAAAAATAAGTGTTACTTTCATCTTACATGTAGTATGAATTGTTTCCCAAGTTATCTACATGAAATTTTATATCCAGCATTAACATGCTATTCTATATTTCTAATTTTTCTACTCCTTCATTCTTTACCCAGAAATCCTTGCATGTGACAGCAATCCTTGTCTGAATGGAGCAACATGTTTTGATTCCAATGGAGGCAGTGGTTATGTCTGTCTCTGTCCTGCTGGCTTTGAAGGCACAAACTGTGAAAATGGTATGTAATTGAAGTTAATTTTTTTCCAGTTATGAGAAAAATAAGTGTTACTTTCATCTTACATTTAGGTAGGAGTTGTTTCCCAAGTTATCGACATGAAATTTTATATCCAGCATTAACATGCTATTCTATATTTCTTATTTTTCTACTCCTTCATTCTTTACCCAGAAATCGTTGCATGTGCCAGCAATCCTTGTCTAAATGGAGCAACCTGTTTTGATTCCAATGGAGGCAGTGGTTATGTCTGTCTCTGTCCTGCTGGCTTTGAAGGCACAAACTGTGAAAATGGTATGTAATTGAAGTTAATTTTTTTTCCAGTTATGAGAAAAATAAGTGTTACTTTCATCTTACATGTAGTATGAATTGTTTCCCAAGTTATCTACATGAAATTTTATATCCAGCATTAACATGCTATTCTATATTTCTTATTTTTCTACTCCTTCATTCTTTACCCAGAAATCCTTGCATGTGACAGCAATCCTTGTCTGAATGGAGCAACATGTTTTGATTCCAATGGAGGCAGTGGTTATGTCTGTCTCTGTCCTGCTGGCTATGAAGGCACAAACTGTGAAAATGGTATGTAATTGAAGTTAATTTTTTTTTTCCAGTTATGAGAAAAATAAGTGTTACTTTCATCTTACATGTAGTATGAATTGTTTCCCAAGTTATCTACATGAAATTTTATATCCAGCATTAACATGCTATTCTATATTTCTTATTTTTCTACTCCTTCATTCTTTACTCAGAAATCCTTGCATGTGACAGTAATCCTTGTCTGAATGGAGCAACATGTTTTGATTCCAATGGAGGCAGTAGTTATGTCTGTCTCTGTCCTGCTGGCTTTGAAGGCACAAACTGTGAAAATGGTATGTAATTGAAGTTAATTTTTTTTCCAGTTATGAGACAAATAAGTGTTACTTTCATCTTACATGTAGTATGAATTGTTTCCCAAGTTATCTACATGAAATTTTATATCCAGCATTAACATGCTATTCTATATTTCTAATTTTTCTACTCCTTCATTCTTTACCCAGAAATCCTTGCATGTGCCAGCAATCCCTGTCTAAATGGAGCAACCTGTTTTGATAGCAATGGAGGCAGTAGTTATGTCTGTCTCTGTCCTGCTGGCTTTGAAGGAACAAACTGTGAAAATGGTATATACAGACTCCCCTCTTTTTTATTTCCCAAGTTGTTTGTATTTTACTGAAAGAAGTAATTGCATTTCTTCTATGTATATCATGATTTCACTTCTACTACACTTGTACTGTACTGTACTCTACTTAGAACCTTGTAATCTTTTAATATCCATTTTATATCAGCTAGTACCCAACTCCCTGACTCTTTCCTGCTTTGTCTTCTATCTAGAAATTCTTGCCTGTGCCAGCAATCCTTGTCTGAATGGAGCAACATGTTTTGATCACAATGGTGGCAGTAGTTATGTCTGTCTCTGTCCTGCTGGCTTTGAAGGAACAAATTGCGAAAATGGTATTTTATGCTTTCTTCAAATTTCTACTGTTTACTGTACTACATGTCTTTTGTGGTCTTTTTTCTCATAAGGGTTCTCATACCTTTAACTACACTCTTCTTATTTTACTGTATCTATTTATATCTGTAAGTGTATGTAATCAGTGTAATATGCCATTTGTTCACTTTTTTTTTTGTTCACTCATCTATTTTTGAACAAATATTTCTGGCTCTTTTCTTCCACTTGTGTGTTTTACACATTCCACTTTTCACTATTTCCTGCTTCAGAAATTCTTGCCTGTGGTAGCAATCCTTGTCAGAATGGAGCAACCTGTTTTGATAGCAATAGAGGTAGTGGTTATGTCTGTCTCTGTCCTGCTGGCTTTGAAGGAACAAACTGTGAAAATGATACATACAGACTCCCCTCTTTTTTCATTTCCCGAGTTGTTTGTATTTTACTGATAGAAGCAATTGCATCTCTTCTATGTCATCATATTATGATTTCATTTCCACTACCTTTGAAACACTGTACTCTACTTTAAACCTTGTAATCTTTAAACATATATTTTGTATCACTACCTGACTCCCTCACTCTTTCCTGCTTTGTCTTCTATCTAGAAATTCTTGCCTGTGCCAGTAATCCTTGTCTGAATGGAGCAACCTGTTTTGATCACAATGGAGGCAGTGGTTATGTCTGTCTCTGTCCTGCTGGCTTTGAAGGAACAAATTGTGAAAATGGTACATATCCACCCTCCTTTCTTACTCTATTTCCACTTTTATCACTTGTATTTTAAACATTGTATGGATCGATGCCTTTATCCTCTTCTCTTCTATGTGAGCAAATGCAAAATTCACTACACTAGTACTCTGTGTGTTCAATCACCTTTTATAAGAATCTTAAACAATCATTATTTACTAGCATACTCCTCTCTTTCTTTTTATATCCCTTTTTTTTTCGCTTTTCCTTCACTTTTTGATATTACTATGCTACTTCTCACTGTTTCACTCTTCAGAAATCCTTTTATGTGCCAGCAACCCATGTCTGAATGGAGCAACATGTTTTGATCACAGTGGTGGCAGTGGTTATGTCTGTCTCTGCCCTCCTGGATTTGAAGGGACAAATTGTGAAAATGGTACATTGCTTTCTTCCATTATGATCTCATATTCTTTCATCTGTGCATTTTATGTGCTGTTTGTGTTTTATTGATAAAAGTCATTGTATTTCTTTTATGCATATATGATTTCACTTTCACTACAATTGAAAGACTGTACTTTGTTTAGATCCTTTGAAATCTGTTATATCCTTTGCTTACCTTCCCACTTTCTGTCACTTTCCTTCTTTTTCTTAAATCCAGAAATTCTTGCCTGTGCCAGCAATCCTTGTCTGAATGGAGCAGCGTGTTTTGATCACAATGGGGGCAGTGGTTATGTCTGTATTTGTCCTGCTGGGTTTGAGGGAGCAAACTGTGAAAGCGGTACACAACATTTCTTTTCCCTTTAGCTCTTTTCTAATAAAAACTTCCAGAATGTTGCTTTTATACTCGTGTCTGCTGTGATAATATTCATTGATTAGTATCATTCTTTCATTTGGTTTGAAAAATATTTCGGAGGTCTGTTTCAACCTTTCGTTCTTTTACATCGTTCATTCCATTCTTTTTCATGAATGAAGAACTTGATAGGAGCTGAGAACTTCACTATACATGTACATACCTATAGGCCTAAGGGTATAATGTCTGGTAACTTTCTGATATTCTTTCTGCCATGTATGTACTTCTTCATCTTAGATATGCCCTTTTGTAAACTTTTCCTCTGTAGAAATTCTTGCCTGTGCTAGCAATCCTTGTCTGAATGGAGCAACATGTTTTGAAAGGAGTGGTGGTGGCAGATATGCCTGTCTCTGTCCTGCTGGCTTTGAAGGAACAAATTGTGAAAATGGTGCATGACTATTCCTCTTCTTTAATACTCTCCGTAATGTTAAATTAACATAATCTCCTTTAATTTTTTTGTTTTACTCTCTTGTGAAAATATTCTGTTAGACGTCTCATTTTTTAATTTGTATTATAGGCCTATTCATTTATTTATCATTTGTCCTACCTGTATGTGCATTATTTACATATTTTATTCTTCTCTATCTGACTATGTAGAGATTTTGGCTTGTGCAAGCGGTCCTTGCCTAAATGGAGCAACTTGTTTTGATCACAATGGAGGCAGTGGTTATGCGTGTCTCTGTCCTGCTGGCTTTGAAGGGACAAATTGTGAAAATGGTACATGATGATCTTTATACCTTAGTCATATACTTAATATCTGCTTTGCTGTTTTAAAGTGTATTTTGTTATTATGCCTACCCAGTATATACATGTATAACCATCATCCTACGTTCATACATTTTTAGTATAAAGTTCCATTCATCCACTACTTCTTTGATACTTCATAATCCATTAAAAAGTCACACCTCATATCTATGAGTATCTCAAAGCTATTTCCATCTCCTCAGTACATTTCTGTAAAACTTTTAGATATTACTCTTAAGCAGGTACCAATTTAAAAAATACACCTTGGTAGAAAGTGGTAAGTGTAAACTAAGATCTTGTCCAAGGACATCATTGGTCGGTGAGGGACTCGGACTTCAAACCATGTTTTCAACATGGTGCACTTTCAAAATGTTCCCTTTTTAAGGTACCATGTCAGTTTTTTTAGCAAGTGCTACATGTAGGAAGCAACTACGCATATAAAGACATATAAACATTCCAAGCTGCCTTTGTCCTCTTTGCCTTTTTCTTTCTTCCATTTGTTATTGCTAAGGAATAACTATCATGAACAAGCAATCCTTGTCAAATTGTTCTACCTGTTTTGATCAAATGGTGGCAGTAGTTATTTCAGTGTCTGTTCTATCAGCTTTGAAAGAGAAAAATATGACAGTGTTTTTCATTTGTACTGTTTTACCTTATATTCCAACAGTATGTTGTTACATGTGTATAGAAACACATAAATGTCTTCTTGGGAATGATAGTAAAGATGCCAGATTTTTATTGAATGTTGTATACTGATCATTAATAATGTCATATTTCTCTTAAGCTCGACCAATCTGCTCACCAGGTTACATTTCTCTTTATTTTGTACTTTAGAAATGCTCCCGTGCGATAGTAGCCCTTGTCTGAATGGAGCAACCTGCTTTGAACAAAATGGTGGCAGTGGTTATGTCTGTCTTTGTTCTGCTAGCTTTGAAGGAACCAATTGCGAGAATGGTAATTGTTACTTGATTTATTGATGTTTTTTGTTTGAAATATTTTTTTCCCCTCAAATTGAGGTGTATATTGCAACAAGTCATTTCCCTTTTACTTGCGATTTGGTACAACAATTGGAAGAGAATTACCTGCATATGATATATATATATATATATATATGTTGAACAAATGACAACTCTTGAATATCATCAAACCCTTTCATAGATTTAATATTATTTTTCATTCCATGCGATATGTGGAATTGAAATAATTTCATGGAAACTATAAATAATGTGAGTAAAGGTTGGATGGGGTAATTCTTAATTTGTGTAATTTGTGGTATTTTCAATTATTTCTAGATATTTTGTATTTCCTCTGTGCAGTTGCTTTCTAACTAATCTATTCATCTCATTGAATGCCTTACTGCTCAGTTTTCTTTATTCACCTTTTGAACAACCAATGTAAACTAGTGGTTACGGCATTTGCATTGCAATGTAATCCTCTGCAGTAATTAATAGTAGGATGAAAAAAAAATGTGGAGGATGCGCACAAATCTTCATGTGTGTAAATATGCCCTGGCTCTTTAAGCTTGTGCTCTATGTATTTCGATTTGGAATTACAACTAATTTGATTATACTAAATGGAATACAATATTTTCCTATTTACTATTTTGGTAACAGAAATCCTGGGATGCACCAGCAATCCATGTCAGAATGGAGCAACCTGTTTTGATCACAATGGAAGTGGGGGTTATGTTTGTCTCTGCCCTGCTGGCTTTGAAGGGACAAACTGTGAAACTGGTAACACTTGCCTTCATTTTGAATATTGTCTGATCGTTTTGTTTATTTTTGCAACTCAGAAAGATATTTAGTATTTACATTTTTGTGATTAAGACCAATCTTTCTGGCTCAGTGTTAGGCAGTAGGACCCATAGGTGAAAAATTCAAAGGAAATTAATGCCACTTTTCTGCAATTCTCTTAGAAATACACACCACATAATACATCTTGGAGATATTTATAGTTGGTGAGTCCAGTTATGACTCATGTAGCAGCATTATTGTAGAAATCTTTCTACTCATTATTAGATAAGTTTTGATGTCTTTTTTGATTTATTTTGTTGATTTTTTGATGTATTTATTCGTTTTTTCATTTATTTTATTTATTTATTTTTTTATTTTTTTTTTTTATTTATTTATTTATTTATTTATTTATTTATTTTTTTTTTTTTTTTTTGGGGGGGGGGCGTTCAATCATTTTAGAGAGCTACTTCATTGCAACAAGATAATACAATGTTTGTATCTCTTTCATTTTTCTCTTCTTGTGTAACCTATATTTACTTTTTTCATTCATCATATATAGTTCGATTTTTATCCTATTAGGTACATGTATTTATTCATATGTAAGGAGCATATGGACATAACTTGTAATATTATCTATTTACTATATTTGTCTTTTTCTAAACAAACAACATTTAGAACGTCTTGCCTGTGCCAACAATCCGTGTCTGAATGGGGCAACCTGTTTCGATCAGAATGGGGACATTGGTTATTTCTGCCTGTGCCCAGTTGGCTATGAAGGCACTGATTGTGAAAATGGTACTTACCGTTCTTCTACCCATTAAAAAAAAAAATCATAACTGGAAATTAATGGTAAAATTTATGTTATTGTGTAAATTCAGAAATTTTTTTAGACATGCAATTGCTACAGGCCCTATAAATCTATTAGGAATAAAAGATTTATATTCCTGTTCCACATTGCATCCATCATTCTGGACAACTGGGACAAGTATGTAAGAATAGAATGGAAAGTGCTCAATATTGATATTTTGAAAACTTTTTTTTGGTGCATTTAATGTAATGTTGGAGGTAGCAATCTCTCCCATCTCGCACTTATAACTTTTAGCATTGCCAAAAACCCCATATAAAAGTGGAGTACCGTACAAAATCAAACTAATGTGACTGTATTCCTGCTGCTTTTTTCAGTGGGGAAACTGAAAAAAAATTGTTTAAAATTTGTGCTTCATTGGAAATATCACATTTTGTCTCCTTACCATCACATTTATATTATTCATGTTTTACATAGAGGATATGTATGGTTGTCATTCACTATCATCCGTCCCTAATCTTCAAACTCATTCATTGAAATATTACTAATGTTTTAGGATTGTGAAACGGGTACTGCTTACAATGAAAGTTTTAATACTAGGTATTTGTGTGCCTTGATCTGTAGTTCTAATTTTGAAGTGATGTGACAAAACTTTGCATTGGCTAATTCTATTTGTGATTTACATTACTATTTCATTTTAACAGAAACCATATCACTACTATATTTCTGACAGCAGTGATATTAGCTGAGTATGGAATAGTAATGGTCGCTTGTTAACCTATTTGTAATGGTGCTTGTTCTCTGCTTGTCGTATGGTTATTGCATGCCTAATATTTCCATGGAATAGACTAAATTGCTTGAGGAGCTGGATAACTACTTCATTGCTGGTGTACATGTACATGTATATCCAAAATTTGACTTATCAAACATCACTTATCCTTCAACAGAGTTTCCTAAATCATAAACTCTTGATTTTTTAATAAAAACATCCAGATATAGATTCTTGCTCCAGCAATCCATGTATTAATGGAGGAATATGCACAGCTGATGCTGATAATGAGGTCGCCTTTATTTGCCAGTGTGCCAATGGCTATACAGGAACTCATTGTGAACTAACGAGTCTGGCTTGCTCCAGCAATCCCTGTTTTAATAGTGGTGCTTGCTTGGATGGTATTGGGGATTATTACTGTCTCTGCATATTTGGCTGGTATGGCACACACTGTGAACTTGAACTTGATGAGTGCAGTGCAGCCCCTTGTCAAAATGGGGCAACTTGCATTGACCTGCTTGGAGATTACTCCTGCACATGCCTGCCAGGGTGGGTGGGAGATACGTGCCAGACACAAGTTCTTGAGTGCTACAGCGAACCTTGCCAAAATGGCGCTCCATGTATAGACTTGGATGGAGGATACACATGTCAGTGTGGGACAGGTTACACCGGTTTACACTGTGAGACTCAGATATCAGCATGTGAAAGTAGCCCCTGCCGAAATAATGGGATCTGTGAGGATATTCAGGATGATTATGAGTGTCAGTGCCCTCTGAGATATACTGGAGCACGCTGTGAAACTGAAATAGGTAACTGTAAACCGGATCCCTGCCTTAATGGAAAAACCTGTGTGGACTTGTTACAGGGCTCCTGCTGTCTCTGTAGCTTCCAGTTGTCTGGTCTACTTTTAAACTGATATTTTCACTAATAATGTTTTTTTGTTTTATATGTGCACCAGGTTGTGTTAAGGGTACTGTATAATGTAAATTATTTTTGAATACTGCATGTATTAGAGGGGATTGTTTTGGTATATTGGAAAAAGGTGTGGACAGGGGATGGATTACAAAAAGACATGATACTGGAAATCTTCTTTTCACTTTGGCATGAATAATCCTGATGCATTACTGTGGACATAACGTTTTTCAAAGTATTTTCCATTTCCCAAACTGCTTTTTTTGTGATTGGTGTTCCTGTAGCTTCTAAACTAGTGTAGATTGTAGATTTACTTGTTTTAGATGTAGATGTAACCACGTAGTTAGACTAATGACTAATGATTATCACCCCATTCATCATGAATAAATTCCTTAAGCTATCAATTCTTATTGATGTAACCAATAGCAAACACTGACATGTTTTTATCCCCATTTAAACAAAACGTTAAAGGTAAGAGTCAAACTTAGTACTTGTTACAAGTTTTTTGTCACATGATGAAATAGTTGAATGCATTAACCTTGTAATTTCCACTGTTATTATTTTAGAAATATCTGCATGTAACAGCAATCCATGTCTGAATGGAGCCACTTGCTTCGATGGGGTACAAGGAGGCTACATCTGTGTCTGCTCAATGGGATTTGAAGGAGATAATTGTGAAACAGGTAATGCTGCTCTTTTTGAGAAAAATAAAAGAAGAGTCTGGTGACATGTAAATTACTACTGCAAATATGAATGTAATGTATAATATTCTTTTTTTTAGTGGTAAATGAAACTCTGTTTTGGAGGACACACTTTTGTATGTGTCTCGGGTTTCGTACATTTGCACAATCAAAACAAATAGTGTGTATTTGTGGGAAGCATCGTATTGCCACAAATAGACGTATTTACACAACCATATCATTATTTGGTCATTCTAGAAATGAGAGTCTGCAATAGCAATCCATGTGAGAATGGAGCCACTTGCTTTGAGGGAGCACAAGGGGCATACTTTTGTTTCTGCCCAGCAGGATTTGAAGGAGACAATTGTGAAATGGGTAATGCATGAATTTTATTTGTCCTTGTCAATACCAGTTCTCTCTTCTATTTTTTGCATGCTATACAAGTTCATGGTTATTCTAGGGCAAGTGTATATTTTATCATTAGAATTATGAGACTTTGAACTTTACATTATTGTGTGATATCACAATTTTCATACATGGCGTTCGTATTATTATGTTTGTATATTTTCTTCCAGAAATTGGAGCATGTGACAGTGGCCCTTGCCGGAATGGAGCTACATGCTTTAATGGAGCTTCAAATGAATATGTGTGCCTTTGTGCAGATGGATTTGAAGGGATAAATTGTGAGACAGGTAAAGAAATATTTTTGAAGATCATATGAATTACTGCTTATATTCAGTACATTATTTCTCTGTTCTGTAGTGTGAGAATAATAATTATAATGATATTTCATTTTCTTGGTATACTGGTATACTGTATAATATAGGGCAACTGTACGTGTTACCAAAATTCTTCAAAATTTTTTACCCTGACTGTAACGATGCTGTCTTTATAAATTGTACATTTTCTGATTGATGTGATGCCCGAAATTAATAAAAATTTACATTTATTTTTCATTTTTTATGAAAGACACAAGCTTATCTCTTATTTCCTTTGTATAATTCTCCACAGAAACCAGTGCCTGTGATAGCAATCCATGTCTGAATAATGCTATGTGTTTCAACAGTGCTTCAGGAGGTTACATATGCATATGTGCTGAAGGATATGAAGGAGTGAACTGTGAAACAGGTATGTTAATTCCTTTGTGTAAGCAGTAACCAGTACAGAGATCTCTATCAACCAAATTGTCTCCTGCTGTAATATAGAATTGAAACAGTGAAAGAGTACCAGTAAACTTTCATTCAACTCTAATAAATGTGGGATGTTAAAATGATATTTCAACAGTGCTTACGATTGCAATGACAAACCATACCTCAACCCTTCTTACCTTTCAGTATAGTCAAATTCAACATGGCATGTGTGATAAGATTATTAAAACACATTGGTTATTTTCACATTTAATTATTTAAAGAAAAAAGATAATATTCCCTTTGTGAATATTACAGTGTTTGGACTTTCATTTCTTTTTGTATTAGAAATTATTCTATGTGCTAGTAGCCCATGCCTCAGTGGAAGCACCTGTATAGAGGGCTCTGGACAGTATGTCTGCCTCTGTGCACCAGGTTACGAAGGCACCAACTGTGAAAGGGAAATTATAGAGTGCTTCTCAAACCCTTGTCAAAATGGAGCAACATGTATTGATTTGATTGATCGCTATGAGTGTAGTTGCGCACCTGGTTGGATTGGACAGGACTGCAACATTGAGATACAAGAATGCACAAGTAACCCTTGTTTGAATGGAGCAATATGTGCAGATATGGTGGATGGCTATCGCTGTATCTGCTTTGTTGGATGGACAGGGGTCCACTGCGAAACTGAAGTTCTGGAATGCCTCAGTGATCCATGTATGAATGGGGGAACATGCATAGAGTATGTCAGTGGATACCAGTGCAGCTGTGCTCCTGGATGGACAGGTACCCATTGTGAGACAGATATCATGGAATGTATTAGCATGCCATGCGTGAATGGCGGGACATGTACTGATCTCACAGATGGCTTCACCTGTCAGTGCGCCAGTGGTTGGACTGGCCACACCTGTGATGTGGACATAGAAGAATGTGCTAGTAATCCATGTGCTAATGGTGCCAGTTGCCTAGACCTGATCAACGAGTACAGCTGTCAGTGTGTCCCAGGATGGACTGGCACTTTATGTGAGATTGAAATCCAAGAATGCATCAGCCAACCATGCAAAAATGGAGGAACGTGCTTTGACTTGATCAACACGTACATATGCGTCTGTGCTCCTGGCTGGACTGGTAACGAATGTGAGACTGAAATCTTAGAATGCTCCAGCAACCCATGTCTAAATGGGGCAAACTGTACAGAGCTCATTGCTGGGTACCAGTGTGAGTGCACAGCCAAATTTGAAGGAGTCAACTGCGAAATGGGTACTTTTGTGTGATCTTCTTTTATTGACGATACGCACATTGGTTTGCGGTGAATGCTACTGTACTGTGTTTCTTCCTGCTATTTCTGCATTTTTTCTTTTCTGCGCAATGAATGGGGTTTCTATTTGCTACATGTAGATGTTCTGCACTTGGTCTTTTCTTGCTCTATGTATCATACCATGAAAATGATCTTCCTTTGCTTGCATCATTAAATTTAAATAATTACTACCTTTTTCTGGTGCTTATTTTTCTTCTTCATGATTTTTCCAGTAAAAGGAGCTATCTTCATGTGCAAATCATATTTTTTCTGGATTTCTATTGTTTCTGGAGTTCTCACACTTATTGTATTGTGATTACAGCTCTTTTAGCAATGTTTTAATCATGTTTTATTATTCAAGGAGTAATTTGCATGATTTATATCTTGAATCTGTGCAAGGATTCTGGATGAATCTTGTTTGGTCATCACAACTTGATATGGTTCATCAAAAGATATAACCTAGAATTCTCTCCGAGATATTCTTTTACGTTTTTTTTTTGTTCTTTGTTCCAGAAATTCTTTCATGTGACAGCAATCCGTGCCAAAATGGAGCAACTTGCTTTGAACATTTTTCAGAGGGCAGATACCTGTGTTTGTGCCCAGACGGTTTTACTGGGACAAACTGTGAATTAGGTAAAATGCATAGAGAAAATTATTTATATTGATCTTGCTTGATATGGTATAATTGTCCAATTCTGATTCGAGCAACTAGTTTCATTCTGTGTTCTTTTTCATTGCCTTTGGAAGAGTACCAGCCAATAAATACTCAGGACTTTCATATTTTAATGCAAAAGATAGGAACATTAGATATTTTGTTTATTGCTCTGACATCATTAATTCACCTTTTAAAAAAAATAGTTTCATTTCCCCTTAGTAAAGACAGAAATCTACAATACCTATGCATGTATTAATGAAACATAATAACAAGCATTTAAAACTCTTTTACATGTATGTGTGGATGAAAACACTGATTGTAATTTTGAATGATATTTAAATTAGGAAATTGAAACAACCTTTGAGAGTATATTTCCACACAAGAATTTGGTATTATCTGATTGATATGCTGAGTATATCTCTTTGACACCCCGTCCACAGAAATCATGTCTTGCGCCAGTCAACCATGCCTCAACAATGGGACCTGTTTTGAGCAAAATAGTGGCAGTGAATTCTTCTGTGTCTGTCAGCCTGGATTCACTGGCATGCAGTGTGAAATAGGTCAGACAGATTTGATGTTCTTGCAATGTATCTGTAAATTGTAACTGTAATGTAAATTTTTAGTACTGTGTGGTCTGTAAATAAGTCATATATGTGAAGTTTGATGTTTATGGTAGATTGTGAAGTACACATGTTTATGCATTCATGTCCTGTCACTCAAACCATACATGTGTGTCACTATTTGTTTTCCGTTGTTCAGTATACGCAATCCCTCATTCAATCCAACATTTAACATTTTCTTAACATCTAAGCACCCATTTTATGTACATGTTTGGAGTATATCTTAATTAAAGCAAAAAAGAGAAAAAGGAAAGGGTGCATAAAATTTTTTGATCAGACACGAAATGTAGCCTTGCATGTTTATGTTTTTTTTATATTACAGCTATATTACCTGCTTTCATTCACTTCATATTTTTATGAAATATGTATTAGAATGGGCATGGAAAATATATTGTTCCTAATAAATTTTATAGCAATTAGCAAATAGAACTTACCAAGTAGTTTTCATATTCAAGCAGACTCATTCCGAACATGTATGTGTCTGTGATCATATATAACCATTTGTTTTGTTTTGTATGTAACAATATCTAACACTTTTAACAGACCTGAGAACTTGCCATACAAATCCATGTATGAACAATGCCACATGCTTCGAAGGATTCGAGGAGGGCAGTTATTTTTGCCTTTGCACGGATGGGTATAGCGGAACCAACTGTGAAACAGGTTAATAGTCATGAGTAAATGTATTTTTCATATGTACATTATTCTAATTGTTATGTTTTTTTATTAATCATATTACGTTTTTCAATGGTGTTATGATGTGTATAAATCTTTGCAGTGTCCAAGGCTTATGTGATGTATGTTGTGAAGTTTGAAGGAATCAGTATAATGTGGTAAAGGATTGGTTTGAATTTGAGCAAAGACCAAACCTATATCCAGTCAGGCCATTGATTTGCTGTCAATTTGGAATATATATATATATATATATATATATATATATATATATATATATATATATATATATATATATATACACCTAGATTCAACTAAAAGGTGAATTTTTTTTTTATTGTATATACGTATATCAGCGCGAAATGACTTTACAGAGAATTAATGAATTCAAAATGTTAGTATATGTTTAGAATTCATTTGATTCAATTTGCATTTATGGCAAAAAGAATCATATAATAACTACCTTTTGTGTGCGATAAGGTATTTTTAGTAAATCCCCAAACTGTGGATATAATCAAGAAAAACAGACATCGCCCTAAGTCCAACTCAGGACGTTAGATACCCAAGAGTTATACATATATAGATTTTCCATGTTATATTATACGAAAATTAGTTCTCCCTACCGAGCAAAACTTTGTAGTAATATAAGTAATTTGGTGCCCTCTGCGTTTATATCGATAGAATGCCTCCTACCCCTACGGAAATGGGAAAAAACAGTGCTGAAAACGTTAAGGTGAATCGAAAAATTTGACCTTCCGTCGAATATTTTGCAAAAAAAAATCGCCTAAGTAGGAATTATGTATATATATACACACTTTTGATAACTGAAGGTAAAGAATAGTAGGCATAGCATAACATCATGTATCTAAACTAAAAACCTTACATGGTAGAGGCATTTGCTTTGTAATTAATTTTGACTTTTTTCATGTGTGAACTAATCTAATTTCATTTTTTAATTTAATCAAAACTATTGTTGAACAGAAGAAAATATTTTTAAATTATTTACTTATCTATTATATGAATATAGACATTGCCTCACCTGTGATCCTTGGATGTCCTCCCAATGTCACCACTGGCAACAACCCTGGCTTCCCTTCTGCTGTTGTGTCATGGTCGGAGCCCACCTCATTGGACAACTCTGGGTCTGTTACACTGACAACGGATGCTACCAATAATGCTATGTATCCCATTGGGGTCACCGAAGTCACCTACATTGCCACAGATGATGCAGGAAACACAGAAATGTGCAAATTCTACATCACTGTCCAAGGTATGAGCAAGCAAGCAGAGTTTGTCTTTTGTTATCTCTACTCCACCGCAATACAGCCATACAGTACCTGAAAGGCTTTTACACAGGCATTGTGCCATACACAGCAAGGATATTGCTAACTAATTAGAAGCCAAATCATTTGAATAGAATAGAAGAGTTGCTGTGATCTATAGGGAATAAGTTAAAATGAATATCAATTAGATAGTCTGGTTTTAGTTCTGTGGTGGTGTAGCCCTTTGGCAAGACATCCCTTACCCTTCCAATCTTACCTGGAGAAAAATGTGGAATCTGGTATGATCATGAAAGCCATTGCAATTGGATTTGACATTTGACTTCATGGTGACCATATGGTAAGAATACTCTCCAGGAAGTCAAGATGGTGCACATCTTTCGTGGAGTAATAGATCCAATGACATCCTTGATACATATATGGTTGTTTAAAATGCTGCATAAATCCAACTATTGTTCTTTACTCAGTTGCCTTCTGCAATTTCTTGTTCTTTTTAGATCTCATGCCTCCTTTGATTATTGGATGCCCGGCAAATATAACTCTCAACACTGAAGCTGGATCCGCATTTGCCACTGCTACATGGACAGAACCCACCATCTCAGATAACTCAGGAGTAGTGAACTTGGTGTCCGCTCCTGTGAATGGGGACATGTACCCCATAGGAGTATCCACAGTAACATACATAGCCCAGGATTCGGCCAACAATGCAGCCACATGCACTTTCTACATTTCTGTAATAGGTTTGTACTATGCTTGTACTTCTGGGAAAGGTGAAAAATAATTTGTGAGCTTTCTCATTCCTTTTATGCCAGTTTGGAAGAACATCATAGTAGAAATGTCCCCCTGGAAAGGATTGCTCTTCAAATGCCCTAATATTTGAAATGTGAGGACAAATAGCTGAAGTGTTCGGGCCGAACATTCATGCCACATGTGTGTGCAGTCCCATGTACCCATCTCTGTGTGCAGTGCACATGCTTCTCAGCAAGGCTGGGCAAATTTCTTCTTATTTTGATGATTCCAAAACCACACAGTATTCCCAAATTCTTATGTAGACATGATCAACCTTTCCCAACTGCTTCGAGACAGTTTCTTTCACAGTGTAATAGCATGACCAGAACTCAACTTTATCTTTAAGTGAACAATATTATAATTGAATGAGCTGTAATTTAGCTGCCAGAACCAAGTGTCATTACTTGATACATGATTTTTTTTTCATGTAGAAGAGTCTATTAAAGGGATAGTCCACCCTGGTATTAAGTTGTTATGAATAAAAAAAAAAATGAGAGAAACAGATTAGTGAAAGTTCCATTTGCTTAGTACATAAAATCTCATAAATTTTCATTAAAGTTTTTTATGAAGGAATAGATTTGTTTTATACAGGGTTTGTGCAAAAACTATGAGCGAAAATTATATCTGAGGTGCATGTATGATAAAATATTTTCTTTGGAGAAAATAGAAATTAATGATTTTTGGGGTACAGGGCAAATGGGAGAGGAGCTTGCAAGAAACGTCACAGAGTTGCCACTTTGTGTTTGATTGATTACAAATTCAAATTTTCATAACTATCTTATTTTTTATTGTATTTTCCTCAAACCTTCATTGATCCGTTTCTTTAATTTTTCTGCTTTATTAAAAATCAATTTGTAATTAGGGTGGACTTTCCCTTTAAGGAAATTTTTAAAGTATTGAACATGAATACTTTCATTGTAAATGACCAAGTTGGAAGGGAGGAGCCACAAATTTGAAATATTGGAAATGAAATATATAGTTTTTTGAAGGTTAATCATCATTTGTTTCTTCTCCAGACAATGAGAGTCCAACTTTCGTATTGTGTCCTGGAAACATCATCACCAGCACAGACATAGGACTTCCCACTGCAACAGTGGCTTGGCCAACACCTATTGCAGAGGACAACTCTGGCAATCCAGTTGGCCTACGTACCAACTCTTCGAGTGGTTCATCATTTGATATTGGAGTGTCGACAGTAGGTTACCTTGCCGAAGACCAAGCAGGCAACATGGCTGATTGTACTTTCTCTGTTACAGTCTTGGGTAAGGTTCCTCCTGCCCACTATTATCACCCATACAGGAAATGCTTATATCTGCTGTAATGTTTTAATTGAATTCTGTGAATATGTATACTCGTCCTTTCTCTTTTAAAAGAATAAGGGATGTTAGCATATCAAATGAAAAGAGCGCTTTTCATGTGATTCCTTCTCAAAGACTTTTGAATCATTTAGGAAAGAAGTTCAGACTTATCATTGATCATTTGTGATTAACACTTAACCTTGATCTCAATCATCTACAGATTCTGAGGACCCCAAGTTTGTTATGTGCCCTACTGATGTCACTGTGCAGACGGCACCAGGTAGTCTTTCAGCCATAGCCTTGTGGACCCCACCATCCTCAACAGACAATAGTGGCAGTGTTACCCTACAGCAGACAGCTGGCCCCTCTCCAGGATCTGACTTTCCCATTGGCTCAACAGGGATTGTTTATGTTGCTAGAGACGATGCTGGAAATGATGTTTCTTGTGCATTTTCTGTCATTGTCATAGGTGAGATAATAAATATGTCATTTAAGATATTGCGTGATATTAAGCCACACAAACTCCTTTGTACATGTATATACCAAGGATGCAAAAGAAATCAATACGATATCATTCAGAAAAATATTCTATGAACATGTTAAAATCTAATATCATCCATTGTATTTCCACCATGTTTCTTCCAGGCATCTTTGATCCATGTGAATCCAGTATGTGTCAGAATAATGCCACCTGTCGTGCAACCAACGACACTTCCTACACCTGTGTCTGTCTACCTGGTTACACGGGAGAATTTTGTGAAATCGGTAAGATACATGTAATAATAATAATAAATACAACATTTGTAATGCGCCATCGATCTAGTACACTATTCTGAGGCGCAGAAGGATATCAGTAGGAATAATTTACATATATAAGTGAATGAGCGAAGGGGGGAAAATGCATACATATAGTTAACAAATACTTAATTGAAATATGATGAGAACATGTGTGACTTTAAACTTGACTTAAATGTTCCTAGGGATTCTGCTGATAGGATTTTCAGAGGAAGAGCATACCATAGAGATGGAGCTGCTGCTGTAAAAGCCTTTTCTCCTAGACAAGACTCAGTCTTTTGCACTATTAATTGTTTGCTACCAGAAGAGTGCAAATTTCTTGACTGCCTGTGAACAATTACTTAGATAAGAAGATATCCATGCAAGAGCAGATCCTTTTACACCAATCGGACAAAACCGCTTGATGAGTATATCCTGGTCAATAGTGTATACATGTATACATGAAGATTCATATACCCATTGACTACTGCATTCTCTCATTATCGTAGGCTTGCTACAGGTACCATCATGTTCTCATAGCCAGTGGGTTAAATGGGATGGGCTTTGGAACCACATCAAGGTTGAGGTTGCCAAATATAGACTTCCTTATGTCCTTGAACTGGCAGTGTACATAAAAGATCTGTACTTGATATAAGATAAGATACATAATCAAACCTTCATATGCATTTATCTATGCATACAAGCATTAGTTTGTAATAAGCATGATAATTTCTTTTTGAGAATTTTATTAGACTTTTGCTCATCTATATTTCAATGTGCTCTTACTGATTTTCCCTATATATTAGTATGTCAGGTATATAGAAATTATATGCTTCCTAATAAGAGGTTTTCTATATCTGTGTGTGCAATTGTTTGATTATATGATATTGATGCAATGCTTACATTATTAAATGTACTGTATGTATGTACATGTATGTACATGTATGTAATACTTTAATTATTAAACACATGTATATACACTGCAATGACCTGCTGTTTTCCAAGTTATTCTTACCATGAAATACCATTCTTATTTTCAGAAATCAACTTGTGTCATTCTGCCCCTTGTCAGAATAATGCAACCTGTACCAATTACAGGACATCATACTCTTGTGATTGCCCGATGGGATTCATGGGACACAACTGTGAACAAGGTAAGGCACAGCCTAAGTAGTACTTCTGCAGCATATCCATATTGAACTACTTACCCCCCCCCCTTCCCCCCTCCCACAGGAAGAGAAAGAAAGATGGAGGAATAACATAAAAAGGGCAACTAGATATTTATAACATTATTTGGTAAGAAATGGGTAGGGACAAGAGTCATCCAAATTTTATTAAGCACTATCAAAAATCCATGTAAAGTATTTCATAAGCACAGTTTAATTCTTTATTATATACTTAACATTGATTATCATGTTTTGCCTCTGTCTGAATGGTACTGTGGTATCATTCAAAAAAAAATTATTGTAACATTTTAGTTGAATTTAAGTATAAACATTTATAAAGACTCTGAGATAGGTATTGATGCATGAAAAAAATAGGGATTACAGGACATCATTCTTAATGAGCAATGCGGACATGAATATTTCACCATATCATTACCACAACTTCAAAATATTCCTTCTTTCCCAATAGTCCTGCCAGTTGTAGACAAAGGATTATAGATTACTGAGATTTCGGACTAGCATTTCTATAGAATATGTATATGAACCCTCATAAGTGATGCTGAATTATCACTTTTTGTAATGGTTCTTTGAAACTTGTTTATTTTTCTAGATATCGATGAATGTGCCATGGACATTTGTCAGAACAATGCTACTTGTACAAACACAGTTGGAGGCTTCGAGTGTGAATGCCCCAATGGGTATCTTGGATTGAGGTGTCAAATTCGTAAGTTAATCATCTCTTAACCCTTGGTGTTTCATCAGAATTATTAATATTAATAACATACATTGTGGAACTGTGACAGGATCATACATATACTGATAGTAGAGCTGTAATGTGGTTGTAGTTGTTCTCATGACTAGTATGTGGATATGTATACATGAGTAATACTGTTGTAATTTACATAATATAAACCATTGGGAGATTTCAATTTTGATATGAATCTGCAGGCCAATAGGTATAACTCCTCTGTTCCTTTGTTGATACTGTGCAGGAATTGTGCCTTCGAATTTTATATCATTTAATACGAGCTTTAGTATGTTGTGTTCATTGTTTTAAACAACTAAAACCAAATTAATGCAATCCATGTAGTGTCCTTACAGTCACTTAGATTTTTCCAACAGTTTCCATTTTATGTTAATTTAGACCTGTATACATGTGGGTAGCTTGTAGACCATATTGTTAGTCCATTTTCCATAAATGCCATCATAACCTCAGTCAAGGAGAGAGATATTTTGGGAAGACAATGGATGTCTTCCTGTAATTATGCACATACGACATCAGTGAACACGGACAAACTTCCAGGCATGCCACTTGATACATGGAAACCCTGTGGCAGAGACTTGACTCTATTTCTTCATTTTAAAAAAATAAAAAAGATCTCCAAGGTGTGTTAACCGGACTATAATCTGCAATCACTGCAGGTTTTTGTAAATCTAACATTGAGAGTTCACTTACCTCAGGGACCTTTGAAAAACATATTAAAAAAAGAAAAGAAAAGTAATTGCCATTGACTTTGTCTGCAGTGTTGCTCAAAGGTCACCCATGTGCACCAATGCCGAACTTGTGTTTTTAATAGAGGACACCCATTGTCCCCCAAAGATAGCTGTCTCCATGACTGTACGAGGTTCCTATAACCACTCCACTTAACCCCCATTGTCATTCCACTCATGTTTGTAGCATTCAGTGCATGTGACTCAGATCCGTGCTACAATGGAGGGTTGTGCAGTGGCAATGACACCCACTTTGAATGCCAGTGTCCGATAGCTTGGACAGGCTTTGATTGCAGAACAGGTAATCATTGAATATTGTTTCGTCATGTTGTAAACTTTGTGAATTTGTGAAATGTTTGGAAATATGATTGCAAAGAAGCTAAATTGGTATTTCTTGGTATTTAAAGCAGTTACATTCTCTTCCAATATTGCTGTTATAATGATACTACATTTTCAATTTACTAACTTTTTAAGAGCATATCTCTGTTTTAATGCTTATAGATTTTGGATTAAAAAACAAAATCAGTTTATAAACATGTATACATTTTGATATGTTTTATGTTCATGTTTTTTAAGCTAGCATCACGGAGCAGTTTGAATAGAATACAATCGTCCTTTCAGTTCACTACCAAATTAACTAATCATCTACATGTACTACTGACATGATTAAGATTTAACATATATCAATGTTACTTGCTTTACTATAACCAAACAGCCAAAGATGCTTGCATTGGAGACCCCTGTTTTAATGGAGCAACCTGTTTAAACCAGTTTGACTCTGTTATATGTACCTGCTTGCCAGGATGGACAGGAGACAGGTGCCAATTTGGTGAGTAATAAAGATTTATATGATTCCACTTGCTCAATAATACTCAGTAGTTTTTGTTCTACAAATAGGCATGAACACTGTAAAAACCAAGGTTTACAAATTTATTTGATTTTAAAGATAACATATTTTTTCTAAATATAAATACATTGAAAATGATAAATCAGCATTGATTATCAAGTATTATTAGCTTTCTATAATGCTAAAAATAATGTTATTAAGGCTTTCACATACTCCTCATTACTCTGGTTATGCTCTAAGAAATGATGTGCACCAAATTCAAATATGCATTCCTCTGTCATCATAAAAGAAACTATTACATGAACATTTATGGTTCATTTAATATATTTATGGAAGATGGGCATCTCTTTTTATCATGTTGAATTGCATCAAAGGTACATGTAACTTATTATTAATTATTTCTGTTTTGGGTTGTGTTTTTACCTTTCAGACATCAATGAATGCGAAAGCAATCCTTGCTTGAACAATGGCACTTGTGTGAACCTACTCAATGGCTTTGCTTGCAATTGTAGTGTTGGGTGGACAGGTGATATCTGTGAAATGGGTTAGTAATCTTCTTTCCTCTGAAGCATCTAGAGATGTACATGTATCTGCAATAGCATAGATACATGTAGATATTATACAAATTACAAATATTTCTTGTTTTGTGTATATTATCTTTTCTAAAAATTTCAAATCAGTGAAATAGTAATATATTTACCTCTCTGTTTATTGACAAACCTAGAACTGCCCTTTACACATGGCACATGACATGTTTATTTTGTCTGATGTTTCAAGATCAGATGATTGCATGTATTTAAAAATACATGTATGAAGGACCTGAATCTTAGAACGCATTTACCGCACCCTATGTTTAGAATCATTACTGTAATTGAAAAGAAAAAAGATTGATGCAATGCATACGATATATAATACATTGTTGTGTTCTTTTCTAGACATCAATGAGTGTGAAAGCAACCCTTGTTCTGCAAATGCAACCTGTCAGAACCTGCTTGGCTCCTATAACTGCATGTGCCCTGCTGGTTACACAGGAGATTTCTGCAATATTGGTAGGTTAATGTGTATATTTTAAACGGATTTTATAGCTGTTGAGCTTCATATGGTTCTGACTTTGTTGCATGCTCCCTTACAGTCATCAGTTCAAACTTGATTATAAGCTTTCAAGAATATGAGAAAACAAGACACTACCTGTAAAGAAGTTGCTATGTTTTGTTGAAGGTCAAGAAACCTGCAATTTCAATAAAAAATACTTTCATTGGAAAACCTGCTTCAAGCAATTTTGCATTAAATGCTATTCCAGTGGTAGATTCTACTTTACACAATCAAGATAAAATCTAAGTTTACTAGGATGTCATTCTTTCATTTAGAGATATAGTACATATAATACATTAACTAGCTTCTCTATATTTGAACAATTTTGACTGTTTTCTTTTAGATATTGATGAATGCAATCCCAATCCCTGTAAGAATGGAGCAACTTGTACTGATCTTGGTGGGTCCTATGAGTGCACATGCCCTACAGGCTTCAATGGAACCAACTGTGACAATGGTAGTTATCAATTTTTCTTATTCTCTCTGTACATAATTGTAAATATTCATCATAATTTTGACCTTCAGATGTGTACTTTCCTCTCCCCCCCCCCCCCCTCTCTCTCTCTCTTTTTTTACTTTGATCTACTTAGCTATTTGGTTACTGTATCAGTGTAAAACTTTAAGTAAGATAAAAAGACATAAGAAAAAAAAAAAACTATTTAGGCTTCCAGTATCTTTTTATTTCAAATCAAAGAAAGGGTTAGAACAAAATTTCACAATGTTTTGTTGTTAAAAGTATATTAATACTAATGTATAACATTTTCTATTTGCCAAACTGAGGGATCATTGGTGCTCATGTAAGAGGGAAGAAACAATATCTACTCTGTGATCACCATATCGTTACTATCAATTTCATTTCTTTCTAGATGTCGATGATTGTGTTGGGAACCTCTGCATGAATGGAGCAACATGTATAGATCTGCTCAACAGTTACCGATGTGAATGTCCTATTTCACATGCTGGCAACTTCTGTGAGATAGGTAAGTATTTTGCAATTACATTCGTAAAGGAACAAAATGAACGAACAGACCATTACAGAAAATTCACTATATTCTGCCACATGGAAGTCTGTAAAACTCATTGCTGCAGTCTGTTTGAGATGCCACGATTATAAAGTGTGCGCGACTGATCGAGCACTACGAAAATACAATTGTGACAATTTTTCAAGTAATGATAAGTTTTCGATGTTAACCTAGGCAAAGACTTGCTGAAACAGTTGCATATTTATTTTATACTTTATCTCTTATAGCACTAAATCCATGTGAATCGGACCCTTGTCAGTTCAACAGTACTTGCAACAATATGTTCACCTCTTACATCTGCATCTGTCCTGATGGTTATTCTGGCATCAACTGCGAACAAGGTTTGTAATGTCAGACATTTGAAACAGTTGTAATAGCATATTTATAGGGTTTTAACAATGGAAAGGTTTATTAATGGGAAATAATTTCAGTATTCATGTATGCAAATTTTCTATACAAATATACAAACAGAAATGAAATATGCATAAATGGTATTTTTAATCCCTGAGATTATGATGAAGATTTAATGATAGTACTAAAATTCTTGTTAATTTCATAATTTTTGTTCTTATATGATAATATTCTAATAAATTTTCCTATGCATTTGTACATAATTATTCAGTTATAATTGTATTTTTATTAGTTTTCACTAAAGGTCTTTCTGTCTGTGTTAAAGATATCCTACATTGTATTTTTAAGAAACTGGACATCATACAATCGTTCATTCCTCATTTCCCTTCTACTTTAAATTTCTGCAGAGGTGCTTGAATGTTCCAGTAACCCATGTCTGAATGGTGGAGTATGCATAGATCTGATTGGAGAGTTTTCATGCTTCTGTGATGCTGGTTGGACAGGAGAATTCTGCGAGATCAGTATGTCTTTCTTGGTTTAAGCAATTATAAATCTGATGAAAGCAGTGAGGTGTTTCACTTTGTTTCATGCATGCCAATTTGTAGAACTTTTGAGTCTACGATAGATCGTAGTTTGTCACTGATAAAACATTTAATGTTTTGCTTTACAACCCTTTTTGAATAATTCACAAAAAAAATTCCCTTTTCGTGTGTGGTGTTATGATATTTTTCTTTTATTTGCATACTTTTCAGATGATCATATAACAAAGATGCTGCACACAGAGGATTTCAAATAATTTACTTGTAACTTGCTTTGTAAAATTAAGTTCTCTAAATGTTTAACTTAAAATATAGTGAGTTGTATGTGACCTATATCAATAATTTTGTTCTTATTTTTCAGACATTGATGAGTGTGCAAGTGACCCGTGTCTCAATGGAGCAACTTGTATTGACCTTGTAGATGGGTATACCTGTGATTGTGTCCTTGGCTATGAGGGCGCTCTCTGTGAAACAGGTAAGTTTGTTAAGCTAATTTAAGTTTAATTAGATCATTTATCAAATAAATGCAGCTTTTTTTTCCAACTTTTTTTCATTAAACTTAAATGTGATTGCCCTAGCAAAATATAATACTACCAAAAAGTTCTCTTCATGTTTACATTCTTGAATTGAACTAATTTCATAGCAATCTTTTATATATTTACAAATTAAAAATGTACATTGTATATCCACAAATATATTTTGACTTTTCTATTTCGCACATTCATTTGGTATACAGTTGCTACCATAATGCAGCAATTACATTCATGCTCTTTGATTTGAGGTAGGAGTATTGGGTCATGCCATCAAGTTTTCTCAGTCATGCTCTTTTCTTTTCAGCAACAATGGCAACGTCCACTGTGTCAGATCTTGATTATTTTCTTGTTTCCTGAGAATATGTGCTTACATGTGTGCTTTGCAGTGAAACTAAAGTTCATCTGCCTTTCCAGCATGTTTTATTCAGTTTAAATCAAAAGCTACCCTTGGATAAAATTATGATCATTCATGGATGTATACACCACTTATTTTGACAGAAATCCTGGAGTGTGCTAGCAATCCGTGCTTCAATGAAGCTACTTGCGTTGATAACATCGGGTTCTATCAATGTCTCTGTCCATCTGGATGGACTGGAGTGCATTGCGAGACAGGTAGGTTACATGGTCCTTCAGACTTCTATGTGTGTTGTTATATGCTATTGATGTGGCTTACTTGGAAATTATGGTGAAGAACTGTTTGATGCTAGAAGTCATTCTGTTGGTACTCTATTTTATTCTTCAAATATTAAAAATTCAATAGAGTGTGTTTAAAAGTTCAAAACAATTTCCATTATATTCAATGAATGATTGTATCAAGAAGTTTGTTCAAGGCAGTTAATAAACTTCAATAATGTTTTCTTGAAAGCATGCTAAATTTGACACCACCCACATGCATGTACTTTAACCCACTGCCTAGCTGAACTGGGTGGATCCTGTATTAAGCCCATGGGAGTGAGAGAATTCAGTAGTCAGCAGGTTAATATACTTACTAGATTTCTTACGATGTAGTATCATCTTTTCTCCCTGCACTCCTTTTTCCCGTCCTTGGATAAACGTACGTATATCCATCTTCTTTTCATGAACTGTCTTTGTTCATACAACAACCTTGTGTTTTCCACTTACCCTCGTTCGTGCAACATGGTGTCTCGTTTTTGCGGTCCTGTTCATTGGTCATATTTCACACACTCGCACATCCTCACTCATTTCTTTACTCTCACAACTGTTTATCACTTTATACTCCCTCTATCACTCTTGCACCCTCCCTTTCTTCTTTTCCCATTACCTTTTCTTTCCTGCCTCAGAAATCAACGAGTGTGCCAGCATGCCATGTCAGAATGGAGGACAGTGTATCGATGAAATTGACGGCTTCCGCTGCCTCTGTGAAATGGGCTGGACGGGCCCAACTTGTGAAATGGGTAAGTTCAGAGAACATTGTGAGTTCACATCTCTTTCATCTGAAATCATGACGTGCTTTCATTGTGTTTGCCTCATTCAGATATGCTGTGGTAAAATATGGCAGGTTTTTTTTACAATGACGTTTAATAGTGTAATATGGTTAACATTTCTGTATCTTATGACACAGAGCTACTAGTAAGTGAATATGTGTAGGATGCAGTTTTCATTCATTTACACTTTTAAAAAATGATGAGGTTTACCATGTCATATGTGAACAAGCCTTGAAACATCAAAATATTAGTGATATTAGTAATATGAATGATTAGGAAAGAAAACTTTTGCTCAAGTATGTTAATATTCGTACTACAGTAATTTGTATAATAATTGTTAACACCTTTTTCCTCTCCCAAATTCAAAGAAATTGGTGAATGCGGAAGTAATCCTTGCCAGAATGGTGCCAATTGCATAGACTATGTGAATGGATTCTTCTGCCAATGTAGAGCAGGATGGGAAGGAGATTTCTGTGAAATCGGTAAGTCCAAATGAATATCAATATGAAGTTATTTGGGAATGTAGGTTAATAAGGAGAATAGACACATGTATGTTCACATTTGGAATTGCTTTATTCTCTTCAAAAGATTTACAGAAATATTCTCTGTGTCATAATCATTTTCATGTGTCTGTGAAAAAGTGATAAACATAGAAAACAGAAACCTGTTCTTCCAATGAGTGGAACTAAATTCACATCAACAATTTTTATTTCATTTGGCTGTAAGATTTATAGTTAAAATGTATTTTTATAATTTTTGTAAATTATTCACAAAACGATGTGCAGTCCCAAAATGTACTTTGAGGTTCTCATGTTGATACATGTGTATGACATACAGATCATTGAGTTATTAATAACAATGATTAAAAGTGACACACATGTCTCACCTAGTGTAACATACATGTATAATACACAAATTTGTCATTACTTGATTTATTTTCAGACATCAACGAATGTGAGAGAGATCCATGTTTGAATGGAGCTAACTGTGTGGATCTCCTGGCTCAGTTCCAGTGCCTCTGTCCACAAGGCTTTGCTGGGGTCCTCTGTGAAACTGGTAAAACATCAGCCTAGTCATTTTGTGTTTAAAGGGAAATTCAACCACATATTGTGGACGATTTATGCCGCGAGAGGGCACTGTGTGCGTTACCGGAGTGTCGTAGCACTTCGGACCGCGCAACCTGCATGATCAGCCTGAACTCAGGCTCAAGCTCTCGTGCTATATTTGGTTGGCTTTGTGTGGTCTGAAATGTATTTACAGTAGTCCAACTGAGGCATTCGTCACACAAAGGTTGTGTACAAGTGAATGGGGCTTATGCAATTCTGATTTTCCACCTGTTGGTTTGTCCCTTGAAGAGTACAGTTTCTTCTTCAAAGCCTTGTTTTTTATAAAATGACCAGTGTCGATTAAAACAATTTTCAACTTGATAATGTCCCTAGAAACCATGTTACATCATGAATTGATCTAGTTACACTACATGTATGTTTTTAATGAAGGAAAGCAATTATACAAGAAAAGTTTGTTTCTCTTCTTCCCTACATGTGTATCTTCTCTAAAAATGAACCTTATCTGTTGTTTTTGTTTACTTAGAAAAGAAAGATTTCTGGCACGTAATCATTTGTGATGTATTCAATATACCCTTTTAACCCATTTGGTTTTGTAACTTTCTACTGCAGACATCAATGAGTGTTTGATAGACCCATGTGTAAATGGAGCAACTTGTGTTGACAACCCAGGTTTCTATGAGTGTGTCTGTCCACCAGGATATGAAGGACAAAATTGTGAATTGGGTAAGAATAGGTATATCATGGTCATGCAATGTATATGGAAAAATAAAATTCTAGAAATATTTTTTAAAAATTCTTTACTGGACATGTAGAGTTCATAGGCCCTCAATTCTGAGAAATTTTTCTAAAGTATTTACATCTATGTTCATGTATCACAGATTATCTATAAAATTATACATTAGAATTACAGTGTATGATTGTATAGGTTTTAGTTCTAAGAGTTAAAGTGTTTATGCTCATGTACATGTATGACAGAATATCTGTAAAATTATGCCTTAAAATTATGATTATGTAGGTTTTATTTCTAAGAGTTAAATTGGATAGAAAGTGAGCAGAGTGGGAATTGACAGACACTGTTGAGCCAAACCTCTAAGAAAATTTGTTACTCATTTTTGTCTATTATTTATATTGTTTCTCTGCCACAGACATTCAAGAATGTGCTAGCAGCCCTTGTCTTAATGGTGCAACTTGTGTTGATTACCTACTTGGCTATGATTGCATCTGTGCACCAGGATTTAATGGAACAAATTGTGAACAAGGTAAAATCTATGCTTCCTTTACAGTCTCCTCTCTTTTATTTAGATTTGTAATTCTAAGGTTCACTTTTCCCCCTGCTATTCTGTGGCTTTTTATGAGTCTGGTTCTTTTCTTATAGAGTAGATTTTAAATGAAATTGTTTTCCCTGTGTATTTTTTCTAATTATGAATATTTCGTAAAGTTTTCTTTTCAAGTTAGGCTTTGCTCTCAGTGGTATGTTTTCGTTGGTCCTAATTGAGCTTTCACATTCAAATTCTAGAATAGATATTTCAAAGATACCTTTTATTGAAATTTAACATAATAACTCTCCCTGTGTATTCTTTCTAATTATGATTATTTATCAAAGTTTACTTTTCAAATTAGGCTTTGCTCTCAAGGGTCTATTTTCTTTGGTCTCTAATTTTATGATCACATTATAATTCTAAAAAGGAAATTTCAAAGGTGCCTTTTATTGAAATTCAACATGTTAAGCCTTCTTTCAAATTTCAATTCTTGTTAACATATTTTTCTTTTGCATTGGAAATCTCTTAAGCTGATTATATCTACATTTAATTCCTTTCTGCAACATTTCTTTTGCATTTCCCTCTGCTTTCCTCCATTTCCTTGGTAGAAGTGAGATTTTGCACCAATGCAACATGTCTAAATGGTGCAACATGTGTAGACATGTATCCTGACTTTCAGTGTGTATGTGCTGATGGATGGACAGGCGACAGTTGTGAAAGTGGTATGCATAAACTTCCTACACTTTAACAGAAGTGATTTTCCTTCCATTGTGACTTTAATTGTTCAAGTTATAGTTTGTAGTTCAGTATGGGTGTCGTAATTCATAAGATGAATGTAAATGTGAATGAAGAAATTTTGAAAATAATCAGTGAGAGATCATATCATTGTCGTTCAAACATTTTCCAGAGTAATACAAATTTGGTTGGGGATATGTGACTGAATTTGATGGGGATTAAAATTTGTAATACACATGATATTCACAGCAAGGATATTCATAATTCAAATCTGATTGTTTCATCTATATTTTCAAATTCTTTTCAACTCATTATATTTCAGATATACTGGAATGTGGAAGCGACCCATGCCAGAATGGTGCCACATGCATGGAGCTTACAAATAGCTATGAATGCCAGTGTCCCCCAGGATGGTCTGGTGCCAACTGTGAAGTTGACATCGATGAATGTGCTGATGACGTTTGTCTTAATGGCGCAACCTGCATCAACCTAGATGGTGGTTACGAGTGCATATGCACCCCTGGCTGGAATGGAACAAACTGCGAGGTCGACATTGCAGAATGTGCTAGCAACCCCTGCCAGAATGGAGCTAACTGTACTGAACTTACAAATAGATATGAATGTGTCTGTGTCAGAGGATACAATGGTACACACTGTGAGTTGGACATCAATGAGTGTGCCAGCAGTCCTTGCCAGAATGGTGCATCTTGTTTTGAGTTCCTCGGAGAATATCAGTGTCAGTGTCCTGCTGGTTACGAAGGTGTCAACTGTGAATTTGAGAGTCTTGAATGCATGAGCAATCCTTGTCTCAACGATGCTACCTGCGTGGACCTGATTGGAATGTATGAATGTCGCTGCCCTTCTGGATGGACTGGTACCAACTGTGAAATTGAAATCAATGAGTGTGATTCTTCTCCATGCCTTCATAATTCAACCTGCATAGAGTTGTTTGATGGATATGAATGCAACTGCACTGAGGACTATAGAGGCACAAACTGTGAGATTGAGATCATAGACTGTCGGGATGCCCCTTGTCAGAATGGTGCTACATGTGTTGATCTTGATGAGGATTATCAATGCACATGTCCAGAAGGATGGACAGGTAGAAATTGTGAACTAGGTATGCACTAATCACATTCCTATTTATTACCATTTATTACTATAGTTATTTTTCTGTTCAGATTGTAAAGCTCCAGGGAAATTCACACAGAGAAAGAAAGCATTGTTATGTTGTGCACATCTATGACTCTCAAAAACATCAAGATGCTAATCAATGCTTCATTTTTGTGTGATCACTTCCAGCATATGAAGAAATGTTGGGTTAATGTAAGAAAACATTGCTCTGAATTTTGATGTGATGGAAATACAAAAACATATGTGCTCATATTTTTTTTTCCTTCTTCAATACCCTGCAGAAACCGATGAATGTGAAAGCAATCCTTGCCTTAATGGTGCTACCTGCATTGACTTTTTTAATGGGTTCCTCTGTCAGTGTCCACCAGGATATGGGGGAACATTATGTGAAGAAGGTAAGTTTGATTAAAAGAATTGTAGCTCAAAAGTAAGAAATCATACATTTTAATTTAATTATCTTCTGTTGATTCTTATAACATTGTGATGTTATAGAAACTCACTGTATGATGAGTCAGAGTTTTACTTCCAAATTCTTTGCAGAAATATGAAAGATTCCTAGATAAAACTAAGAAAAAAAAAGTGAATTTTAGCATTGACTAATTTCAAATGTGTTATGTTCTAGTTGTTCTCTCTGCATTTCAACATAAGATATATGTATGTTATATATTTTTTTTATACCTTCCATCCCAAATTTGATTTTGTAACCTTCATATTAATAGGACCTAACAAATATTTTCCTTTCTAATCCTTAGATGTCGATGAGTGTGACCCAAATCCTTGTCAGAATGGAGCAACCTGCAGGCAGGGAGAGGCAGCTTTTGAGTGTGTTTGTCCACCAGGATGGCAGGGTGCTTTATGTGAAGAAGGTATGGTGTGCTTCTTGAATTATAATATATAATTATTTTCAAGAATACATGTCATTATCAGTATTACAGTTCGCAATAGCAAACTGCCTGTTGTTTCTGTATAGATGTGTGTCGTGTACAGAATTATCATCCCACGTGAATATCTTCATTCTTTGAGCTTTTCTCTTATTCTTGTACATAGATATACTGGAATGTGCAAGTGTTCCTTGCCAAAATGGTGGTACCTGTGTGGAGCAAGTCAATGGTTATAGTTGCATTTGTGCACCAGGATGGACTGGTTCTAACTGCGAAGATGGTATGTAATTCAAGCAAAAGTCTAATGTTACATCTTTATTGAAATGTGCTGTATCACCATTATACTTTTGCAAAAATGTATCATGATTTTTCAAATAATATTAACAATAAGGTCGAGTTGAGGTATTTCAAAAATATGATACCAAGGTGCAAAATATTTACTTTGAAGATGAAGAATTTGGATTGTTGTTCTTTGTAATAATGTTTCAATAAAAGGGTCTCCCATTTCCTCTTGAAACCCAGTACACATGATCCTATATGTGTATATATATATATATATATATATATTTGGCAGATTTGTATGAATGTGTGAATTTGAAGTACATGTATTAAAAACAGTTCAGAGTTATTGGTCATGCACAAAAATGGAGATAAATTTGTCATAGAAATTATTTTCTGGCTGTTTTATGTAAATATACAAAACATCAATTTAACATAATATTCTGATAAAATCACAGATAAAAATAGCATAGTTTTCCCCTTACTTGCATGTATAAGAAATGATGATTAATTTTGTTGAGGAAAAAACTCATTGTTTATTGTTGTTAAATTTTCTTTTGAAAGAAATCATGGAATGTATGAGCAACCCATGCCAGAATGGTGCTACTTGTGTTGACCTTCTGCCTGGATATGAATGCAGATGCCCGGAAGGATGGAATGGTACAAATTGCGAGTTGGGTAAGTCAGCACTCTAGTAGATGGGGTTCGAGTGCTAGTTGCTGTTTGTAACCTAATATTTTCTGTAACTGCAGTTCTGCATTCTAATCTGATTCGGATTTGCTCTCACATCTTGTGTTATCATCTTTATGCATGAAGCCATGTAGAAAAACCTGTATGATATTGATTTATTTGCATGATTTGTTTTTCTTTTTATTCTACATTACTACAGCATATATATTTCACTCTGATTTAAATTTCATATTTATGAGGAAACTATAATAATCAAAAGCTATTCATCGGGCATGCTATTGAGGGTGTTTATATTTCTCAATGAAAGCTTTTACAAATTCCTACTCCCTTCTACCTTTGGAGCAAAGGCTTGCTTTGGTCTTAGGTTGACTTTCGATGAAGGTGTAAATGATGATGCTTTTCTTTGGTGTATCAATACATTACTTTATTGCTTAACTTCTTTTTTCAAGAAGCCTCTCGCCCTTTCTTAAATTCCTATAAACCCCCATATTTATGTTTGTATATTCACCTAAATCTATTTTCTGCAACCCCTTTTCCTGTCACTGTCACAAATAATTCTATGCACCGTTTGCTGTGCTGCTTTAGACATCTTGGAGTGTGCTAGTAACCCCTGCCTGAATGGAGCTACCTGTCTAGATCTCACACTAGGCTTTGAATGTCAGTGTCCCCAAGGATGGAATGGCACAGTCTGTGAATATGGTATGCCTTTAAAATTATCTGTCTGTAGACTTTTGTCCTATTAATACTGTTGTATGTGATACATAACTTCACGTTAGAGTAGTTCATGAACCAAGAAAACGCAAAGATAACCACCTCACAATGTTATGCTGTCTCTTTGCACAAATTCATGGAGTTGCTAGTGTCACACAATTAAAAAAATGTAATATTGATTAACTTTGATTGACTTTAATTTGGTTTTTTCTCAATGTTCTTATAATTGGAGCTGCAGATATCAGCAAGTGTAAGTAGAACAAAGGTCATTCACATGTTCCTTTCTTAATACCCTGTGAGATATGTAAAAACACATTTGAATTGTCAAATCTGATATGAAATCCAGTTATCAAAAGAATTATGAGTTCATTTATGGAAGAATTTATCTGTTTATATCATTCTGAAAGAATAAAAATCTTCTTCATAACTGAACAGAGATTATGGAGTGTAGCAGTAGCCCTTGCCAAAATGGAGCAACGTGTGTCGAGCTGGTTGGAGGATATGAATGCCTGTGTGCTGAAGGTTGGAATGGAACAAATTGTGAGATAGGTGAGTCAAAAATGTCCCCCCCAGTGAAAAAGACCGATATGTGAAAACTAATGATATCATTTGTATACAGTAGTTTATCAGGGTCCCGTTTCATGAAACTTGATGTCTGTGACAAGTTAAAATAACACTTATAAACTACTGAAATACTTGCATCTGATTGGCTAAGAGCAAATTTGTCATGGATATGTGGCAGTTGTTATTGATAATAAGTTTTATGAAATTGGGCCCAGGGTGATGAAATGTTTCAGATGTACATGGAGAGAAGACTTGTGTTGTTTATTCCATTGTTGATGATTATGCATTGGTTGTTTTAAACAATTCTTAAATAATGTAGTAACTTGAATATACATCTATCAATGCATGTATGTGTTAATGTACAAGGTATCATTGAATTGTTCTATCATTCGAAATGCTTCTTTGCTGATTGGATTGATTTGCTTACCTTGGATTTGAGGGACTATGCAAAGAGGTGTTGAAGTTGTTAGATTTGTTTTACAAGATATATTCCTCTCAGACATATCTTGTATATGATAAATCTTTGTTAATGTATCATCCTTCCATACCAGAATCCAACGAGTGCTTGAGCAATCCATGCCTGAATGGAGCTGACTGCAAAACGATCTTCAATGGTTATCTGTGTATCTGTGAACCTGGCTTCAATGGCTCACTCTGTGAAATAGGTAATATAATTACTTTTATTGTTAGATGCATTGATATTGGGTTTTCACACTTCTGTTAGCAACAAAGTAAGCTACATGTATTAAAAGATTTTGCATGGAATGATAACCAATTTGTTCGAACAAAATTAAAAAGTAAATGAAAATAACCTACTTCTCTGCCGTAGTCTGGGGCAGTTTCAGAGCAAAATTAAAATGCTATATGAGCTAACTGTTCTTTCTACAGGGGCAATCATTTTAGGAAATTTGTTAAATGAATTAATGCTATAATGATGATAATGTTGAACATTTTATATCCATTGCATTTAGATATTGATGAATGTGATCCTGACCCTTGTCAGAATGGTGCCACTTGTACAGAAGGTATCGCAAGCTTCTTATGCACATGTGCTCCTGGTTGGACTGGAACAACATGCCAAGAAGGTAATTACATTTTTTTTTCCATTAATATCTGTTTTGTATATAATTATCAACTTTTCATCCTGCTTGTGGGAAAGTCTTAGAATTTACATTGTAAATATACATGTACGAATAACTGTCAATCTAATTGTTTTACAAGAGCATAGATGGTAACGTTAAGATGGTTGGTCATTTGATTTCATTGTTGGTGAAGTAAATTCAAAGGGAATCTTGAGTTCTGGGAAAGGTGAAAAATAATTTGTGAGCTTTCTCATTCCTTTTATGTCAGTTTAGAAGAACATCATAGTAGAAACATTCCCTGAAAAGGATTGCTCTTCAAATGCTCTTATATTCGAAATATGACTAGAAATAGCTGAAATGTTCGGACCGAACATTCATGCCACCTGTGTGTGCATTCCCATATACCCATTTCTGTGTGCAGTACATGTTCTCTTCAGCGAGATTGGGTCAATTTCTTATCTATTGTAATGATTCCAAAACAACACAGTATAAAACAATTCTTATGTAGACATGATCACACTTTCCCAATTCCTTTGAGACAGTTTCTTTCTCAATATAATTGCATGACCAGGGGCGGTATTCAAATCAGCATTTTACTTAGCATTTGGATTGGCTAAGTAAACTGGCTTAACTTGTATTCAGATCATATTTAAGCACTTTACTTTAGGAAGCCGACTTTAAGGCATAATACTTACTGATATCTATTGTGACGTCACATATCCTGTCCAAAAAGTGTAATAAATGCGTGACAGTAGATGTGCGCTTATATGATTTGCTTGTGTGGAGCTTATACTGCTCTGCGTATGTATGAATGCCACATACCTGCCAATGAAGTAATTAGCTTAAAGGGGGTACCCAATGCTGAAACAATGTTAGTTCATTTAAAAGATCATGATTTTATTAGCAGAAAATCATCTGCCTTAAGTTTTTTAAAAATTCGTGTTGCCAGAAAAATCCCCGAAATATGGTAAGACTTCAGGATATTTTGGCCCCTCAGCTGTGTCCCAATTTCAGCTAGGTAACCACAATGACGTCAAAGTGGTTACCCAGGTTCGCGTATTGCAGATGTGTTGCGCGCTAGACTGTACAAAATGCATTACACCTTGCGCGCATTTTGCTATAATTGCGCGACAAGGTAACCACTTTGACGTCATTGTGGTTACCTAGCTGAAATTGGGACACAGCTGAGGGGCCAAAATATCCTGAAGTCTTACCATATTTCGGGGATTTTTCTGGCAACACGAATTTTTAAAAAACTTAAGGCAGATGATTTTCTGCTAATAAAATCATGATCTTTTAAATGAACTAACATTGTTTCAGCATTGGGTACCCCCTTTAAGTCTGCTAGAGAGCTGTCTTAGACTTAGGGTAAAATACTTGGCCAAATGATTTAACTGAATACCAAAATTGCTTCAGTGTTTTATCTCAGCCGAAAACTAAGTAAACTACTCATATTTCATTCTTAAGTATTGAACTGAATACGGGCCCAGAACTCTACTTTATCTTTAAACTTTAAAACCATGCTCTTTGCATTTTGGTGGAATCTTCAGATATACAAGAATGTGCGAGTGACCCCTGCCTGAATGGAGCTACATGCATGGATGTCAATCAAGGCTATGTCTGTGTTTGTCCACCAGGATACTCTGGATCACTTTGTGAAGAAGGTATATGTATATTCTTATATTTACAGAGTTATTTTATTCATTATATATCTGAAATTTGTAAATTCAAAGCTTAAGGTAATTTTTTTGTAACTAAAATCATATTTTGACATTGTTGTACTTCCTGTGGGTCAAATAATTTTATCCATCATTCATGATAATTCAGGTTTGATGCAAAGTTGTTGCATAGAAAATTGAATGCACATTGATTAGTGTGCACATTGTTTTGAAGTGAACTGCCATCATTTAATACATTTACGCATTGCACTGATTCTTACAGAATCACAAGAATGTGTTCTTAACCCTTGCCTCAATGGAGCCATGTGTTACAACTACACTGATGGGTTGATATGCGAGTGCACAAGGGGCTACAATGGAGTTAACTGTGAGCTTGCAATCAGCTGCGATCAGAACCCCTGCTTGAATGGTGCAACCTGTGTCAATGGCACTGATGGCTACCAGTGCATCTGTGACTTTGGCTGGACTGGAACCAACTGTGAGACAGAAATAGACGAATGTGAACGGATGAACTGCATGAATGGTGCTGAATGCATTGATCTCGTTGCTGGCTTTGTCTGCTTTTGTCCACCAGGATTCGAAGGCATCTTTTGTGAAACAGGTATAAGCATTGCTTCAGTCATTTCTAGCTGTCTTTCATATTGCTGTAACTCAAGCCTTTGTGGACAAATTTAAAAACGAGAAGGTCCTTACTATTGTCATGTGCTGAGATTTCCACACTTTTAATATTCTTGCTTTCTGTATTCAAAATAAGCTAGGTGACTGGTGGCTTGAAATGAGATAAAGTTTCATTGTTCGAAATGAGCCTAAAAATGTTAACACATTTGGAGTTGAAATGTTGAAAGAAAATCTTTGCAGAATTTTTTGTACATGCAATCTTGATAATCTATTTCCTGACAGAGTTACGAAACTTGATTTCTTTTGTAATCATAATGCAAGTTATGTTTCTTTTGTATCTATTAGATGTTGACGAATGCAGTAGTGATCCCTGTCAGAATGGTGCAACATGCATAGATGAAATAGATAGTTATCAGTGTATTTGTCCACAAGGTTGGACAGGCACACACTGCGAGTCTGGTAAGGAATTCATGTTTGTGGTCGCTGTGGCCTTCATTTGCATACATCAATAAAGAAAGAGGCCTCTCTCCATGTAGATAGTTTATTCATATTACATTAGATAATTACTCGATCTTTTGATTTTTTTGAAATGAAAACATGTATGATTATTCTTAAATTTGTATTCTCCAGAAAAAGAGCTGTATTATTCAAATTACAGAATGATTATTTTCATTATTATGATTACTAAACAAAAATGTTTAATATGTAACTTTCTAGGAAGGCCTTGTATTAAAAAGCCTCGACCTCTTTAAGGAAAGCTCCTTGTTTGAATTGGTACACCTGTATATATATATGCTCTGACTTGAATTTAAATTAATCACTGATTTCTCCTGAGCATTCCTTATGTAGTACTTTGTGCATGTTCAGTGCATAAATCTATACTTACATCCTTTATTTCTGTCATAATACCTTCCTTTGCAGATATCCAAGAATGTGACAGTGATCCTTGTTTGAATGGAGCAACCTGCAATGACCTCACCAATGGCTATCAATGTGAATGTGTACAGGGATGGACAGGAACTCACTGTGAAACAGGTCAGTTTCTGATTTAATGAACCATCTATAAATTCAATGTATATTCCCATTGTATCAGGAGGTGTCTTTAATATAAAAGACTTTTCTTGGAAGTATTGTTTTAAGCTTGTTTGGTACACTGCTACACACAAAAGAGAAGTTATGTTAATTTGATCATGTTTAAATAGTCTTTTCAAACATATTTATTTTTTACTTCCTATAAGTGATGGAAATTTAATGAAGGAGATATTGAACATAAATGTACCGGTACTCCTGTTTGAAATATGATGACATTTTAAATTTCATATGTCTGGATGATGCTCGTTCCCATTCACTGATCCTTCTTCCTCCTCCATCTTCATGGTCTTATTTCAGAAATCATGGAGTGTGCCAGCATCCCCTGTCAAAATGGAGGAACCTGTGTTGACCTGATAGGATACTATGAATGCAGATGCCCTGCAGGTTGGACTGGAATCAATTGTGAAACAGGTAAATTAATTATATAGTTGTTTTGATAATGCCATTGGTTTTTCATTAAATTGATACATTCATGAAACCATCTTAATTATTAGACAATTTTGCTTTTTATCTTTTTTTTTCTACATGATGGAGTAAGTATAAGTTTGTGAGTGACTGTATTTCTTTTAATTTTCAACATTTCGTTAATGATGTATGTTACCTTATTAAAGAAGACACAATATCTGACTTTTATGCAAAGTATTTCTACTGTTTTGCCTTTGGCAAAAAGGAGATGAAGAAAAATGACAATGATGATACGTCTACATTTTAGCCCAAACCTGCAGTGATCATTTGTAATTACATGCATATGTTTAAAGGGACTTTTCATTATCAATATACTTGGATGTGTAGCAATTAGTAAGGGATGAAATGATATGTACAGTCATTTCTTGCAATTTCCACCGAAGATATTCTGGAGTGCTCAAGTGATCCCTGTTTGAATGATGCTACATGTCAGGAGCTCACTGATGGCTATCTGTGTGTCTGTGCACCCGGCTATAATGGAACGGAATGCCAAGAAGGTATGTTTAGTATTATATTTTGTTTTAGATATAGTTTTTGACAGTAAGAGGGCTCACCGTAACCCTTTTAAAGACACTGACTTCTCACACTCACCTCAATAACTTCCCTGATCAAGTTTTCATGTTATGTTTGATCTGTTCATTCATCCCACAGTGTAAAACGTAAGACATGACAGTTTGTGTTGATATTGTTTTGGGTTTTTTTTTGTTTGGTGGTGGTTTTAGCATTTCCTTTATATTTTAATCTTTATTTCTTATTGAAGGAGCAACATTCAGTTGAACACCAAATATGAACTGTGAAATATAGTGTTATATTTGGCATCAAGTGCCAATTTTTCTGTTTATGTAATTTGATGATAAGTGCATGTAATCCATTCATAATTGATGGTATAGACATTTTGGAAAAACTTCATTTCATTTTTCTTCATGTGTAAAATCCTACTAAACTCTGTTATATTTTATGTGTCCATGTTTGTTGTACTTTGTTTAAATTTCTTGTGTTGAATGTGTGTACAATAAATGGTACTGTTCCATTGATGTTGTGTATTTTTGTCCTGTCTTTTGGGTCAAGTGATGTATTTTGGAATTTGTCTATCGTATTTCTGTGAAGGTCCACTTGCTCCCACATATTGACTGGTCACATTCCCAATGTTGGCAGGGTTTTGTCTCTCGGACCAAAAAAAAAAAACACCCCACAACAAACAAAACAAACAAACGTATTTATACCCGAAATTCCATTGGAATGTCTGTATATCTTTTTTTTCTTCAGAAATTATATGGTATACATGATTCACAGAGAAAATCTAAGAAGCAATGCCCAAAATATAGTTTGTCCTTTATAACTGTTAGCATTGTTATTGTGATTTGATCAGCGATCAGCTAAAACCAGGCATTCTGATCTATTAATAGTTTGTGTGGCTGTTATTCCTTCTTTTTGTGATTTGAAAATTATCTGCTAATGCTACATGTCATTTATCTAAACACACACTGAACTTATTTGCATGAAAATAATCACTATTCACATATATGGTTAGCTGGCAAAAGAACTGCATGTTTCTAGATGCTAAATGCAATTATTTTAACATATTAGCCTTTTATACTTAATAAATGCATGAGGTTTAATTTCACGTATGGGTTCCACCCCATGATTACTGTATCTATCTTGTCAGTACCTCATGTTTTTGTAATGACCCTATTTTCAGAAACCATGTCATCGAGAGATGCTTCATTTGTCCAAAAGTCTGAATCCTGCAACATGAATTGGGTTACATTCGCACATGAATTTAGATTTACAGTAGTTTTAACTGTGTGTCTAATTCCCAACGACTAATAAAAAAAAAATCCATGCAGCCCCAGTAGCAAACCCCTCTCAGTTGATCGATTTTTACTAATTTGTCAAAATCCCATTTCCAAGCTCATATGGTAAGAACTAATGATCGACATGGAACCCGTCATTGTGATTAAATGTGGCCCTCGTACTATGTTGTGTGCACAACCTCTAACACCTGATGGATGTATAACAAAGCATGCATTGTGGATGCAACACACATTCGTAGACTCCTGCATCAAAGTGTAATTATGAGTAAGTATGTTAAGTGTACTTAACAAAACTAATCGTGTTTGTAGCCTAACCGTTCAAATGCTTCTATTATTAAAAGGAGAATTGTTTTCAATAGCCTAGCCATAATTCCATTCAAGTCACAATTAAGATTAATACACAAGTACATGTACATGTATGATCATATCTAATAGTCTAAGCAATCATGTTCTACAAATGCATGTTTTTTGTAAGGACTGCAGCTTTGATATCTCCTAGTTCTTGACAACACATAAATTTGAACAGTTAACAATTACAAAAAGACATAATTTGATTCAGCATGCTTCTCATTTGAATTAAAAATCTTTAAAACTTATTAAGAACTTATCATTTTAAGGTCAAGTTTTGGGGACATTTGAAGGATTCATTTGGATAGAGACTAGGTTTCACAAGATCAACAGATATATAGAACTTATAGCTCTCTAATTGTTTGTTATAAAAAAAAATTCCTAAGGCTCAGATATGATTTGTATTGCTAAAATTGAGCAGTTGTAATTTTTAGATTTAAGTATTGTGCTTATGCTGTTTAGTTAAACATACTACAATATACTACTAGCGAGAATGCTATATCTGTAAAACAATTCTATGTTCTGTTTTCAGAAATCGTAGAGTGTGGCAGCAATCCATGTCAGAATGGTGCCACCTGCAATGATCTTGTCAACAGCTATGAGTGCATCTGTCTACCTGGATGGAATGGAACCCTATGTGAAATTGAGATAGATGAATGTGCCAGTACTCCATGCTTAAATGGTGCTACGTGCACTGATCTCTTAGCAGGATATGAGTGTCTTTGCTCAACAGGATGGAATGGCACCCACTGTGAAATAAATATAGATGACTGCATTGGTCACATGTGCCTCAACGGTGCTACCTGCATTGATGAGGTAGATGGCTACAGTTGCCAGTGTCCAGAAGGTTGGGTTGGTCGATTCTGCGGTATTGAGATCTTGGAATGTCTAAGCAACCCCTGTCTTAATGGAGGGAACTGTATAGATCTAATTCCAGGATACCAATGTGAATGCACAAGTGGATGGACAGGAACACACTGTGAAACTGAGATCATGGAATGTTCTTCTGATCCTTGCCTGAATGGAGCCACTTGCAACGATTTCATTGGTAGATATGATTGTCAGTGTGCTCCTGGCTGGAATGGATCTAACTGTGAAATCGGTAAGATTTTCTTCTTGGGTAAAAAAATGAATAAAGTAATGAAAAGGAAGAGAACTGCATTTTTGATGACTGCTTAAAGAAAGATTGTTTTAAAATGAAAATATATTTCATTGAGGTGAACGTTCATTTCTGGTAACACATCCATATACACCTACACTTGTACATGTGTGTAAAATGTTTAATAGATAATACACAGTTATCCAAATGACGTATTTTTGAAAACGTGCAACTTTTGTCATAAGTTATTAGTACATGTATTTTAATTGTGTCTCTTAAATGCTTTTATTTCCAGAAATCATTGAAGTTGGTAAGTGATTGTTTGATTTTACCTCATAACCGCAAAGGAAAGGAAATTAGAGAATCCAAATTATTTCTTTCTCTGTTATTCAGACAATTAATTATTGTGGAATAGATCGTCGTGAAAAGAAGTCTTTTTGGTACGAATTTGTCATTGGATATAGAGATTGAGTTATCCCTTTTTCTTTCCAGAAATCCTTGAATGTGCTGGCGATCCCTGCATGAATGGAGCTACATGTGTCGACTTGATTGCCATGTATGAATGCATCTGTGCTCCAGGATGGAACGGTACTAACTGTGAAGTAGATATCCAGGAATGTGCCAGCAACCCATGCCAAAATGGAGCAACCTGCATAGATCAAATAGGATCATTCACTTGCCAATGCCCTCTTGGCTTCAATGGTATCCTGTGTGAGTTTGACATACAGGAATGTTCCAGCAATCCTTGTTTGAATGGAGCAACCTGTGTTGATCTGATTGGAGAATACCAGTGTGAATGTGCTGTAGGCTGGGAGGGTACCCACTGTGAATTAGAGGACCAGGAATGTCTCAGTGATCCTTGTCAGAATGGGGCTACTTGTCTTGATTTGATTGGAGGTTATGCTTGTCAATGTGCCCCTGGATGGAATGGAACAAACTGTGAAATAGGTGAGAATATATTGTGTTTTGTTTTGTAGGGTCTCTCATTTAAGGATAAAGAGTTCACATACTACAAACAATATGGCCTAATTCTCAAAACAGCCTCTGTCAAATGAAATATTCATACAGGATTTTGAGGTTTCCTTTGAACATTTGTGTGATATTTTCTCTTGCAATTTCTATGATTTTATTGTGATTCCAGAATCTGACGAGTGTGTAAGTAATCCTTGTCTGAATGGAGCTACTTGTATTGATATCTTCAATGGGTTCCAATGCCAGTGTGCACCTGGATGGGAAGGAGAATTCTGTGCAGTTGGTGAGTAAAAGTGGACATTGATAAACAGAGACATAGTACATGTAGTTGACTGACAGTTTTATGTTCATTTGTTCATTTCTCAGACATTTAGCTCAAAACATGTTTGATATCAGTAGTCATATAAGAACCATGAATTGGACTTGCTCATGGAAATAGATTTTTATTTTGTGTTGGGTTGATGGTCAAACCTGTTCCCAATGGCATTACATCTTTTATGGAACACCATTTAACAAATTCTTTTTTTCTCAAACGACGGGAAGTTCCTTATATTTTGTAATTATGAAGATATTTTGATCTTACTACAGTAATGGCATATGTGGAATGCAAGATATTTGATTTGCTTTTGATGGTCATCTATTGGTTTGTAATTGATGCTTTCCTTTGTAGAAATAATGGAGTGTTCCTGTAACCCCTGTCAGAATGGTGCTACCTGTGTTGATGGATTAGCTAGGTTTGAATGCATTTGTGCTCCCGGCTGGCAAGGTGTGACCTGCACAGATGGTGAGAATGTTTGATATATATTTCATCCATGTTTCATAATTAGCACTTAACATAGTGGTAAAATTCTCGGTGAACAATATACCTTTTCCTTCCAAGATTTTGAAGATGATATTCTTCATATTGTAATTTAAAATTGAGAAGCATGCCATTCAATATTAGCCAGCAGTGCTGATGTCAGATGATGTTCTCAATTTACTTTCCATTGCTTTAATTATCACTGTCTGTGTATTATAAAGTATGCATACAGTAGTATTGAATGCATTTGTTACAAATACATGTATCTTCTTTTTTTTTCCAATAGACATTGAAGAGTGTGCCAGTAATCCCTGTCAAAATGATGCAACTTGCTCTGACCTGGAGAATGGATTTGAATGTGTGTGTCCGTTTGGCTATAGAGGAACACTTTGTGAAGAAGGTACATGTCTACCCTTTATAATTGCTAGAAGTATAAAATGTTTATGTTCAATGGATAATAGAAATGTATTTCTATAAAAAGAAAAGCAGCTACTACTTTATATAATACTATTGAAATATTCATACTGTTGCATTCGAATGCGAAAAATAGAAACCCCATCCCCCACTTCTTAGCTAAAAGAATCAAATTATTTCACAGATTTTTCTCTTGATTTCATTAATTTTTCATGCCAAAGTATTCATTTTGGATCTGAATGAATTTGTAAAAACATTCACACACATTCACATGTCATATTTGAGACTAAGTGACAAAGACAATGATCGTCATATGGTCTTGGATTCCCGCATATATTTAAACATCATAATCGTCTAATATTGCTTATAGATGTAAATCTATTTGGTCACCAATCTATTTTAAACAAAGTAACTATTAAAAGGATGTGATGCAGTTCTAGCCAAAACATTCTGCTTGCATGTAGTAGATAGACATCACTTTACTTTTTTAAATTTTCATTGTGTAATTCAAAAGGATTTCAAAGGCTTAATTGGCATTGCAATGTTTTTTCCTCCTTTCAGAAATCATTGAATGTGCTGGAAATCCGTGCATGAATGATGCCACCTGCGTAGATCTGGTTGCTGGATATGTTTGCTTATGTAGTACTGGATGGCAAGGTATTCACTGTGAGAGTGACATATTAGAATGTGCAAGCAACCCATGTCAAAATAATGCAACCTGCATCGACCAGCTTGCTTCTTATGAATGTCAGTGCCCCCCAGGCTTGAATGGAACCCACTGTGAGATAGACATTCTAGAATGTGACAGTAACCCTTGCCTGAATGGTGCTACTTGTCTAGAAGACATTAATGGATATGACTGCCAATGTCGAGAGGGATGGACTGGAATGAACTGTGAAGAGGAGATTCTAGAGTGTTCCAGTAACCCTTGTCAGAATAATGGAACCTGTGTAGACCTTATAGGTGCCTTTGAATGTCTCTGTGCACCAGGATGGACAGGAACCCTGTGCGAGATTGAAATTATCGAGTGTGCTAGCATTCCATGTCAAAATGGAGCAGCTTGTGTAGATCTTATTGGCAGTTATGAATGTGAGTGTCTACCAGGCTGGCAAGGAGTGAACTGTGAATCTGAAATCCTTGAATGTAGCAGTGACCCGTGTCAGAATGGAGCTGAGTGTTTAGAGATGATCAATGCATATCAGTGTATTTGTGAGCCAGGTTTCAACGGTACCAACTGTGAAGTTGACATTGATGAATGTGCCAGTAACCCATGCCAAAATGGAGCAACTTGCCTTGAATCCATTGATTCATACGAGTGTTTATGCCTCTCAGGATGGAATGGAACTGATTGTGAAGTCAATATTGATGATTGCAGTGGTAATCTATGCCTCAACGGTGCTACCTGCAGAGATGAGGTAGATGGCTACAGTTGCCAGTGTTCAGAAGGGTGGGTCGGTCAATTCTGTGGTATAGAGATCCTGGAATGTCTGAGCAACCCCTGTCTTAATGGAGGGAACTGTATAGACCTAATTCCAGGATACCAATGTGAATGCACTAGTGGATGGACAGGAACGCACTGTGAAACTGAGATCATGGAATGTTCTTCTGACCCTTGCCTGAATGGAGCCACTTGCAATGATCTGATTGGTGGATATGATTGCCAGTGTACTCCAGGCTGGAATGGAACTAACTGTGAAGTTGGTAAGTGATTGTTTGATTTTACCTCATTACCGAAAAGGAAAGGAAATTGGAGAATCCAAATGATTTCTTTCTCCATTATTCAGACAATTAATTATTGTGGAATAGATTGTCGTGAAAAGAAGTCTTTTTGGTATGAATTTGTCATTGGGTACAGAGATTGAGTTATCCCTTTTTCTTTCCAGAAATCCTTGAATGTGCTGGCAATCCCTGCATGAATGGAGCTACATGTGTTGACCTGATTGCCATGTATGAATGCATCTGTGCTCCAGGATGGAACGGTACTAACTGTGAAGTAGATATCCAGGAATGTGCCAGCAACCCATGCCAAAATGGCGCAACCTGCATAGATCAAATAGGATCATTCACTTGCCAATGCCCTCTTGGCTTCAATGGTATCCTGTGTGAGTTTGACATACAGGAATGTTCCAGCAATCCTTGTTTGAATGGAGCAACCTGTATTGATCTGATTGGAGAATACCAATGTGAATGTGCTGTAGGCTGGGAGGGCAACCACTGTGAATTAGAGGACCAGGAATGTCTCAGTGATCCTTGTCAGAATGGGGCTACTTGTCTTGATTTGATAGGAGGTTATGCATGTCAATGTGCCCCTGGATGGAATGGAACAAACTGTGAAATAGGTGAGAATATATTGTGTTTTCTTTTGTTGTGTCTCTCATTTAAGGATAAAGAGTTCACATACTACAAACGATATGGCCTAATTCTCAAAACGGCCTCTGTCAAATGAAACATTCATACATGAAAAATAAAGATTTTGAGGTTTCCTTTGAACATTTGTGTGATATTTTCTCTTGCAATTTCTATGATTTTATTGTGATTCCAGAATCTGACGAGTGTGTAAGCAATCCTTGTCTGAATGGAGCTACTTGTATTGATATCTTCAATGGATTCCAATGCCAGTGTGCACCTGGATGGGAAGGAGAATTCTGTGCAGTTGGTGAGTAAAAGTGGACATTGATAAACAGAGACATAGTACATGTAGTTGACTGACAGTTTTATGTTCATTTGTTCATTTCTCAGACATTTAGCTCAAAACATGTTTGATATCAGTAGTCATATAAGAACCATGAATTGGACTTGCTCATGGAAATAGATTTTTATTTTGTGTTGGGTTGATGGTCAAACCTGTTCCCAATGGCATTACATCTTTTATGGAACACCATTTAACAAATTCTTTTTTTCTCAAACGACGGGAAGTTCCTTATATTTTGTAATTATGAAGATATTTTGATCTTACTACAGTAATGGCATATGTGGAATGCAAGATATTTGATTTGCTTTTGATGGTCATCTATTGGTTTGTAATTGATGCTTTCCTTTGTAGAAATAATGGAGTGTTCCTGTAACCCCTGTCAGAATGGTGCTACCTGTGTTGATGGATTAGCTAGGTTTGAATGCATTTGTGCTCCCGGCTGGCAAGGTGTGACCTGCACAGATGGTGAGAATGTTTGATATATATTTCATCCATGTTTCATAATTAGCACTTAACATAGTGGTAAAATTCTCGGTGAACAATATACCTTTTCCTTCCAAGATTTTGAAGATGATATTCTTCATATTGTAATTTAAAATTAAGAAGCATGCCATTATATATGAAGTAAGCAGTGCTGATGTCAGATGATGTTCTCAATTTACTTTCCATTGCTTTAATTATCTCTGACCGTGTATTATAAAGTATGCATACAGTAGTATTGAATGCATTTGTTACAAATACATGTATCTTCTTTTTTTTTCAATAGACATTGAAGAGTGTGCCAGTAATCCCTGTCAAAATGATGCAACTTGCTCTGACCTGGAGAATGGATTTGAATGTGTGTGTCCTTTTGGCTATAGAGGAACACTTTGTGAAGAAGGTACATGTCTACGCTTTATAATTGCTAGAAGTATAACATTTTTATGTTGACTTGATAATAGAAATGTATTAAAAAAAAAAGAAAAGCAGCTACTTCTTAAATATCTTAGTACTGAATGTCTTATATACATACTGTTGCATTCAAATGTGAAAAATAGAAACCCCCATCCCCCACTTCTTAGCTAAAAAAATCAAATTATTTCACAGATTTTCCTCTTGATTTCATTAAATTTTCGTGCCATAGTATTCATCGTAGATCTGAATGACATTGTAAAAACATTAACACTCAGTCACATGTCATATTTGAGACTATCAAGTAACAAAGAGAATGATCGTCATATGTTCTTGGATTCCCACATATATTTAAACATCATAATCATCTAATATTGCTTGTAGATGTAAATCTATTTGGTCACCAATCTATTCTAAACAAAGTAACTATCAAAGGATATGATGCAGTTCTAACCAAAACATTCTGCTTGCATGTAGAAGATAGACATCGCTTTATTGTTTTTAATTCTCATTGTGTAATTCAAAAGGATTTCCAAGGTTTAATTGGCATTGCAATGTTTATTCCTCTTTTCAGAAATCATTGAATGTGCTGGCAATCCGTGCATGAATGATGCCACCTGCGTAGATCTGGTTGCTGGATATGTTTGCTTATGTAGTACTGGATGGCAAGGTATTCACTGTGAGAGTGACATATTAGAATGTGCAAGCAACCCATGTCAAAATAATGCAACCTGCATCGACCAGCTTGCTTCTTATGAATGTCAGTGCCCCCCAGGCTTGAATGGAACCCACTGTGAGACAGACATTCTAGAATGTGACAGTAACCCTTGCCTGAATAGTGCTACTTGTCTGGAAAACATTAATGGATATGGCTGCCAATGTCGAGAGGGATGGACTGGAATGAACTGTGAAGAGGAGATTCTAGAGTGTTCCAGTAACCCTTGTCAGAATAATGGAACCTGTGTAGACCTCATAGGTGCCTTTGAATGTCTCTGTGCACCAGGATGGACAGGAACCCTATGCGAGATCGAGATTAACGAGTGTGCTAGCACTCCATGTCAAAATGGAGCAGCTTGTGTAGATCTTATTGGCAGTTATGAATGCGAGTGTCTACCAGGCTGGCAAGGAGTGAACTGTGAATCTGAAATCCTTGAATGTAGCAGTGACCCGTGTCAGAATGGAGCTGAGTGTTTAGAGATGATCAATGCATATCAGTGTATTTGTGAGCCAGGTTTCAACGGTACCAACTGTGAAGTTGACGTTGATGAATGTGCCAGTAACCCATGCCAAAATGGAGCAACTTGCCTTGAATCCATTGATTCATACGAGTGTTTATGCCTCTCAGGATGGAATGGAACTGATTGTGAAGTCAACATTGATGATTGCGAGGGTAATCTTTGCCTCAATGGTGCTACCTGCAGAGATGAGGTAGATGACTACAGTTGCCAGTGTCCAGAAGGGTGGGTCGGTCAATTCTGTGGTATTGAGATCCTGGAATGTCTGAGCAACCCCTGTCTTAATGGAGGGAACTGTATAGATCTAATTCCAGGATACCAATGTGAATGCACTAGTGGATGGACAGGAACACACTGTGAAACTGAGATCATGGAATGTTCTTCTGACCCTTGCCTGAATGGAGCCACTTGCAATGATCTGATTGGTGGATATGATTGCCAGTGTGTTCCAGGCTGGAATGGAACTAACTGTGAAGTTGGTAAGTGATTGTTTGATTTTACCTCATAACCGAAAAGGAAAGGAAATTAGAGAATCCAAATGATTTCTTTCTCCGTTAATCAGACAATTAATGTGGAATAGATTGTCGTGAAAAGAAGTCTCTTTGGTACAAATTTATCATTGGGTATAGTGATTGAGTTATCCCTTTTTCTTTCCAGAAATCCTTGAATGTGCTGGTGATCCCTGCATGAATGGAGCTACCTGTGTTGATCTGATTGACATGTATGAATGCATCTGTACTCCGGGATGGAATGGTACCAACTGTGAAATAGATATCCAGGAATGTGCCAGCAACCCATGCCAAAATGGGGCAACTTGCAACGACCAAATAGGATCATTCACTTGCCAATGCCCTCTTGGATTTACTGGTATACTATGTGAGGTTGACATACAGGAATGTTCCAGCAATCCATGTGTGAATGGAGCAACCTGTGTTGATCTGATTGGAGAATACCAGTGTGAATGTGCTGTAGGCTGGGAGGGCACCCACTGTGAATTAGAGGACCAGGAATGTCTCAGTGATCCTTGTCAGAATGGGGCTACTTGTCTTGATTTGATTGGAGGTTACACTTGCCAGTGTGCTCCTGGATGGAATGGATCAAATTGTGAAATAGGTGAGAATTTATTATTTTCTTTGTGATTAAAAAGATGAAAATCAAGCAATCAAGTGTTTGAAGAGCTCGGAAAGTCAAATTAAATGTTAGTGATTAAAATGAAAAGATTCAGCTGTCAGCTTTCTGCATCATGTAGTTTTATTTTATTGTAATTTTCTCTTTAATCTATAAAATTGATTTTTATTTCAGAATATGACGAATGTATCAGCAGTCCTTGTCTGAATGGAGCTTCTTGTATTGATATCTTTAATGGTTTTCAATGCCAGTGTGCACCTGGATGGGAAGGAGATTTTTGTACAGTCGGTGAGTCGATTTTTTTTTATGCCTCCGCCCAACAAAAGTGCCGGAGGCATTAGGTTTTGGGGTTGTCCGTCTGTCCGTCTCGCTTTCTCCTTGACACGATATCTCAAGAAACATTTGAGGTATGAACTTCAAACTCTGTACTAGTGTGCATCACCTTAGTGAGATAAACTGATTAGATTTTGGGGTAATTAGGTTGAAGGTCATAGTGGTGATTTCCCATGAAATTTCAGGTCTTTGGCTTTGTAAACACGATATGTCAAGAACCATTTGAGGTATGAAATTTTAACTTGGTACTAGTATGTATCCCCATAGGTAGACGATATGATTAGATTTTGGGGTATGTAGATCATAGGTCAAAGATCAAAAGGTCAATTTTGAAATTTCAGGTTTTAGCTTCATTAACGCAAATCTCAAGAACCTTTGAGGTATGAACTTCAAACTTGGTGCTAGTATGCATCATCATAGTGAGACAAACTGATTAGATTTTGGGGTAAGCAGGTTGAAGGTCGTAGAGGTCATTTACCATGAAATTTCAGGTTTTTGCCTCATTATTGCTATATCTCTTAAACAATTTTAGCCATTAACTTCAAACGTAGTAGTATGCACCACCATAGTGAGACGAATCAATCAGATTTTAGCTTTAGTAGGTCAAAATTCAAAGGTCATAGTGGTTAATATGCATGAAATTAAATATTCTTTTTTTTGTTATTACCATATCTTAACTATTTTGTTTGCATGACTCGGATACTTTGGGGTTGTTGGATCAAAGGTCAAAGGTTAAAAAGGTCAATTTACATGTAATTGTAGCCTTTTTATTCTGGTTATCACAATATTTCATGAATAGGTTTTAACTTAACTGAATTACGGCAAGGACATATAAGAGACACAGTTGCATTCATTTTGTTGTCTTTGGTTTCAGTGGAGGTGTATGGTCAATATTGTTCTAAAATGAATTATGTCACAAAATGATGCATATTTTGTTATAGACATGCTGCAAAATGCTTGATGTGTTGCATTGTATTTGAATGATATTGTTTTGGAATCTGATTCTTGGAAAGCCAATGAGCCTACAATATAGGGATATCAATGCATTACAAAGATTTCTTTTATGTTCAATTCTATGATGTAGCTGATGCAGAAGCTACTCTTTAATGTGCATCTAAAAATTCAAGATTATTTCAAATTTTGGTAGTTTTTTGTAAATATTAGGATGTTTAATCCATTCACTGAATATTTATGTGATTGACTGACCTTTTCTTTCTTAAATAGAAATACTGGAGTGTTCATGTAACCCCTGTCAGAATGGGGCTACTTGTGTAGATGGATTAGCAAGTTTTGAATGCATTTGCGCTCCTGGATGGCAAGGTGTGACCTGCACAGAAGGCGAGTATTTCTGTAGTATTATACTGAATTATGGTAATTTTCATGAATAGTACGTATGTTCCTTTTATTTTGAATGTGTAACTTTCATATTGTTTTGTAAAATTAATGAAGACACTGTTTGACATTACCTATCAATGTTGCTTTTGAATGACATCTTCAGTAAGTGTGCATCGTTTTCCATGTTTGTATTTTTGTTATTGTGAACTACACATAATAATCGACACATTTCTTATGTTCCAATGTTTGAATAGATATTCAAGAGTGTGCCAGTAATCCCTGTCAAAATGGTGCAACTTGCTCTGACCTACATAATGGATTTGAATGTGTGTGTCCTTATGGCTACAGAGGAACACTTTGTGAAGAAGGTAAAGTCTTTTGTGATTACAAATAACAATTCTATGATAAAATGACTTTACAAAGTTGTAGAAGTAATGGCATTCAAATATACATGTATATTCTTAATGTGTCTTTTACAATAGAGCCATTTCCTTGATACCTTGATGCATGAATTTTCTTAAAAGAAATAGGCCTGCACCTATGAGCATACAACTGAACAGCTCAAGAAATCACATATTTATAGATTTTTTAGTTTTTAACCTTCACAGATAATTTGGGTGTGCTATGGGGTATTCACTTAAATGTGAATATATAATAGATGAAATTATACTTCTAAAGCACCCATAATGTTCGATTTCTTTTATGGGTCTGAAAATAATGACTATATTTCATTCCCCATTCCCCATTCCCCATTCCCCATAACAGTATATTAAAATGAATATGCAGATTTGTCCCCAGACTCATACCCAAACTTTTACTGTAATCCCAAAACTTTCAAAACTAACTGAAGAAAAATGAATGATCAGTTTTTTTTTAAACCAGAGCTACATAAATGCAACAAGAAATATGCATTTTTTACCAAACCCTAACAGTGATCAACAATATGTTTTACTTTTAATATGAACTGGTTTGGTCACCATCTCTCTAAAAACAAAAAGTTTGTGAGAATATGTAATGATGGTTTAGCCAAAACATTCTGAATGCATGTGGTAAAGAAACATAAATGATTCCTTTTTTTTTTTTTTTGCTTTTCATAGTATAATTTCATAATATTTTTTGTCTTCCCTTCAGAAATCGTTGAATGTGCTGGCGATCCTTGCATGAATGGGGCCACCTGCGTAGATCTGGTTGCTGGATACGTTTGTCTTTGTAGCACAGGATGGCAAGGTATTCACTGTGAAAATGACATTATAGAATGTGCAAGTAATCCTTGTAAGAACAATGCAACCTGCATCGACCAGCTTGCTTCATATGAATGTCAGTGCCCTCCAGGCTTGAATGGAACCTACTGTGAGATAGACATTCTAGAATGTGACAGTAACCCTTGCCTGAATGGTGCTACTTGTCTGGAAGACATTAATGGATATGACTGCCAATGTCCAGATGGATGGACTGGAATGAACTGTGAAGAGGAGATTCTAGAGTGTTCCAGTAACCCTTGTCAGAATAATGGAACCTGTGTAGACCTCATAGGCACTTTTGACTGTCTCTGTGCACTAGGATGGACAGGAACCCTATGTGAGATTGAGATTAACGAGTGTGCTAGCACTCCATGTCAAAACAGAGCGGCTTGTGTAGATCTTATTAGTAGTTACGAATGTCAGTGTCTACCAGGCTGGCAAGGAGTGAACTGTGAATCTGAAATCCTTGAATGTAAGAGCAACCCCTGTCAGAATGGAGCTGAGTGTTTAGAGATGATCAATGGTTACCAATGTATTTGTGACCCTGGTTTTAATGGTCTCAAATGTGAGATTAATTTTGATGAATGTGCCAGTAACCCATGCCAAAATGGTGCAACATGTGTTGAACTTGATGATTTATATGAATGCCAGTGCTTACCAGGATGGAACGGAAGCAATTGTGAAATCAACATTGATAATTGTGAAGGTAATATATGCCTCAATGGAGCAGTATGCATTGATGAGGTAGCTGGCTACAGTTGCCAGTGTCCAGAAGGGTGGGTCGGTCAGTTCTGTGGTATTGAGATCTTGGAATGTTTGAGCAACCCATGTCTGAATGGAGGAAACTGTATAGATCTGATTCCAGGATATCAATGTGAATGTGCTACTGGATGGACAGGGACACACTGTGAAACTGAGATCATGGAATGTTCTTCTGACCCTTGTCTGAATGGAGCCACTTGCAGTGATTTGATTGGTGGATATGATTGCCAGTGTGCTCCAGGCTGGAATGGCACTAGCTGTGAAATCGGTAAGTGACTAGTATTTTTATCTTTATTATGTTTCTTTGCCCAAGGGAAAGACAAATCTTGCTTTGCAAACCAAAGATGCACTAACATTGTAATGCTGAATGAATTTTTAGTTATATGAACTGCTAATTATAATTTCTTTTGGAGAAATAGTGTATTTTTTAATGTGGCTCACCTGTACACTGTCTAAAAAATAATTCTCTGCTATTTTCATTTTGAATATGTATGGATATCATTATGAATATAACATAAAGAATGTTATGATGATATAATTGATCTATGTACATATCTATGCAATACTTAAGCCTTTAATTATGTAGATTCAATGTATATTGATATTTTGATTATTATTTGATATTCTCAATGCAGAAATCCTTGAATGTGCTGGCGATCCCTGCATGAATGGAGCTACCTGTGTTGATCTGATTGCCATGTATGAATGCATCTGTGCTCTGGGATGGAATGGTACTAATTGTGAAGTAGATATCCAGGAATGTGCCAGCAACCCATGCCAAAATGGCGCAACCTGCATAGATCAAATAGGATCATTTACTTGCCAATGTCCTCTTGGCTTTACCGGTGTAGTATGTGAGTTTGACATACAGGAATGTTCCAGCAATCCATGTTTGAATGGAGCAGCCTGTATTGATCAGATTGGAGAATACCAGTGTGAATGTGCTGTAGGCTGGGAGGGCACCAACTGTGAATTAGAGGACCAGGAATGTCTCAGTGATCCTTGTCAGAATGGGGCTACTTGTCTTGATTTGATTGGAGGTTACGAGTGTCAGTGCCCTCTTGGATGGAATGGAACAAACTGTGAATTGGGTAAGAATAGACCGTTCAAGGATTTTTTAGTTTCATTTAGAAAGTGAAATCTTAGGAAAGTTATTAAGAAATCAGATGTAGAAGTAAAGGTGTTTGAATAATTTCCCATAATTTTATTTTTCTTAAGTCTTACACTGTTTGGAATGACCTCTGAATAATCGCTTTATTTGGTTGTTATTGCAGATTTTAACGAGTGTGTAAGTAATCCTTGTCTGAATGGAGCTACCTGTGTTGACTTCTTCAATGGTTACTTCTGCCAGTGTGCTCCTGGTTGGGAAGGAGAATCATGTCAGATGGGTATGTATATTGAAATAGCTACATGTATGACATATAACCAAAATTGACCAGATGAAAAACTAATGTTTTTCTTTTTTTAAATCTTTGTAATATAGTTCATCCAATAATTCAGATATTATTGTTGATATTGACAAACAAGTATGTGCAAAAAGATCTCATTTAAAACGTAACAATGCAACATTTGCTATTAATGGAGTGTTTTGTGTATAAAATATACTTTAAATTAGTATATCATAAGTTAGAGTGGATGAAGATGCATAGATGTAGGCATATCATTTTGGGATAAAATTCAAAGGCAAAAAAGTTTGTTTTCATTGTGACATACACTTATGTTTCCTTGTACAAGGGTATTTTTGTCAATAGAATTACATTCTTCTTAGATAATTGATAATAAATTTTATCCCTTGTCTTGCCAAGCAATCCTTGCCAATTGCCTTTACCACTGGGCCATAAGAGATTGATTATCATGGAGTAGTTTGTATATACATATATGCATACATGATACCTCTACTTGTATTCTCTTTAGAATTTCCCCGTGTTCTTAATGCTGTTATTTATAAATGATATCCTGTCAATAGAAATATTGGAGTGTTCCTGCAACCCCTGTCAGAATGGTGCAACTTGTGTGGATGGTTTAGCCAGTTTTGAATGCATCTGTGCCCCTGGATGGCAAGGAATAACATGCGCAGAAGGTACCCATAAATATATTAAGGAATATTTACTAAACCTATCTTCAATATATTTTTCTTTTGTAAATGCCTCAGGAATCCTAAAAGATATTAAGTTTTTTTTCACTTTGTGCAAAGGGAAACAGTTCAAATAGGCACTGTAAGCCTCTTTACTGTAAAATGACTATATTTCCCATCCATTTTTGCAGTTGTTAACTTAATTATTTACCTTGTAACTAATACAATTAAAAAGATTACATAATTTACACTCTCTCACCAGATATTCAGGAGTGTGCTAGTAATCCCTGCCAGAATGATGCTGTTTGCTCTGACATGGAGAATGGATTTGAGTGTAATTGTCCATTTGGATACAGAGGGAAACTTTGTGAAGAAGGTAATCTACATGTATGATAAATTGCAATATTAACAGATGAAGTAGAAGAAATTGCGTTGTTTATATTTAATATTACATGATCATAAACAAAATTATTAAGAATTCAGTTTGAGAGAGAAAAAAAAATTTTTTTTGCAAAGTTTTCAACAAGTCTTGCAGATAAGGAAAACACAATTTTATCTGTCCACTTGTAAATTGAAAGATGACTGCACATTCAAGATATGTTACTGCAAATTAATCTTCTTTTGCCATTTTATTCACTTTCTTAAAATAACTATTTTGACTGTACTAATTTTTATGCTTTAAAACGCACTATGGTTTTAGTCATTTTGACATCAGTCCGATGACCTCCAGGGTATTAAAATTACAAGATAACCATAATTTGTATGATTTTCTACTCTTCAGAAATCATCGAATGTGCTGCTATTCCATGCATGAACGGGGCCACTTGCGTAGACTTGGTTGCTGGATATGTTTGCCTATGTAGCACGGGATGGCAGGGTCTTCATTGTGAGAATGACATCTTAGAATGTGCAAGTAACCCTTGTAAGAACAATGCAACCTGCATCGACCAGCTCGCTTCTTATGAATGCCAGTGCCTTCCAGGCTGGAATGGAACCCGCTGTGAGATAGACATTCTAGAATGTGACAGTAACCCTTGCCTGAATGGTGCTACTTGTCTGGAAGACATTAATGGATATGACTGCCAATGTGCAGATGGATGGACTGGAATGAACTGTGAAGAAGAAGTTCAAGAGTGCTCCAGTGACCCTTGTCAGAATAATGGGACTTGTGTGGACATCATAGGCACTTTTGACTGTCTCTGTCGACCAGGATGGACAGGAACCCTATGTGAGATTGAGATTGATGAGTGTGCCAGTAGTCCATGTCAAAATGGTGCAGTCTGTGTAGATCTTGTTGGCAGTTATGAATGTCAATGTCTGCCAGGCTGGCAAGGAGTGAACTGTGAATCTGAAATCAATGAATGTAGCAGCAATCCCTGCCAGAATGGAGCTTCATGCTTTGATATGATCAATGCTTATCAGTGTATTTGCAGTCCAGGCTGGAATGGCACCCACTGTGAGCTTGACATCATGGAGTGTGCTAGCAGTCCTTGTCAAAATGGAGCAAACTGCACAGACCTAACAGATTTCTACATTTGTGATTGCCCCGAGGGATACAATGGAACCCACTGTGAACTTGAAATTTTTGCATGCAATAGCAATCCATGCCAAAATAATGCCATGTGCCTTGACCTGACTCTTGGATATCTATGTGTATGTGTCCCTGGCTGGACAGGGGAAAACTGTGAACTTGGTAGGGATTGTGAAACCTGTGACTTGTCATGCTATATTGATAAGATTGATGTATGTGTGTGTGAGTGTGTGTGTGTTTCTTAGATGTTCATGACAGTTTAAAGTCATATTTTGGAAGCAAATCACCTGCCTTTAGTGCATTGTGTCTTTGAGATTTAAGAAATTGCAATATGACAGTGTAACAATATTATGAGTCTTGGGATACTGTTAACATAAGCGTTTTAGCTGATTGTTCTGTGCATGCCCTCAGATGTACATCAGTAAACTATTTTATTTGTAAAAAGTTCGTAAACAATATTAGAATTATACTCATTATATTATAGAATCATTATACAAGAGATTACTTTTCTGTTCTTGTGTAAACACATGCACTTATTTTACTGCATGTGCGAGCTTATAGTACCCCAAAGATAGATGTACCACTCCATTGGTTTCAAAGGTACATGAGCTTATACCACTAGCATTTGTCACCTCGTATTGTTCTTTTGTCATGCAACACATGTTCAGTATAAATTGTTTATTTCATTTTTAAAGCTTTGTGTAATTTTGCATAATCATTTTTATTTTGAATTTGAATGTATTCTTGATTTTCACAGGTCTCTGAATAGGTTTCTGTTACAATCAATAGCATTTCATCTTGAGAGTACTTTATGTAAACGTGTTTTGTGACATGATAGAGTGTCTGATCTTCAATTCCATATGGAACATCATTTCACTGCCAACGTTTATTCAGTTCTATCATATTATCACACTGTTTCAACTTGTTTGATTTCCTTTTTTTTCTAAGTGTTGCATTGCACTTACTTGTTTTTAAGTGTTATTATTAATTTCAATATTGTGTCTTTATGTTTCAGAAATCACAGAATGTCTTGGTGAGCCATGCATGAACAATGCTACCTGTGTAGATCTGATAGGAGGCTATTCATGTATCTGCAGTCCTGGATGGAATGGGACCAACTGCGAAGAGAACACACAGGAATGCAGCAGTGATCCATGTCAGAACAATGCCACCTGTAATGATGAGCTTGGAAGCTATCAGTGTGTGTGTGCACCAGGATGGACTGGTTCTACCTGTGAATTAGGTATGTTTGTTCTTTATGAGGGTTTGTATAATAGTTTTCATGAACAAAGTTTATAGATTACATTTTATTGTATAGGCCATTTTGTAATGGTTAGGTGTTTTGGACTTAATGTTCCAAGTGATAAAGAGAGGAATGATCTATTAAAAGTCATTCCTAGCTCATATGGAATAACATTCACATGTGATTGATAAGACTTGGGTTTTATACAAACATACATTGTAATATCATACATTTGATTTATTTTCAGATATTCAAGAATGTTCTAGTAACCCCTGCATGAATGGAGCCAACTGTACAGAACTGCAGAGTGGTTACGATTGCGTTTGTCTACCCGGATTTAATGGAACATATTGTGAAACCAATATTCAGGAGTGCTCTGGTGATCCATGTTTGAATGGTGCCAATTGCATGGATCTTGTCAATGGATACATATGCATCTGTGCAGCTGGATATTTTGGTATAAACTGTGAGCAGGAAATTGTGGAATGTTCTAGCAATCCATGTCAAAATGGAGCCAATTGCACAGAACTAGGGGATGGTTATGAGTGCTTGTGCCAACCAGGCTACAACGGCACATTTTGTGAGACAAATATCCAGGAATGTTCAGGGAATCCTTGCCTGAATGGTGCAAATTGTATGGACTTAATCAACGGCTATCTTTGCATCTGTGCATCTGGATTCAATGGGGATCATTGTGAAACTGAGATCCAGGAATGCTTCAGCAACCCATGCCAAAATGGAGCCAACTGTACAGAGGAAATCAATGGCTACATGTGTATCTGCCCAGAAGGTTTCCATGGCACATTCTGTGAAGATGAAATATTGGAGTGTGCCAGCAATCCTTGTAGAAATTGGTCTAACTGTACAGACCTGATCAATGGCTATGAATGCATCTGTCACCCTGGGTACAATGGTATAATCTGTGAAAACAACATACAAGAGTGTGCAGGAGATCCATGTATGAATAGTGCAAACTGTATGGACTTGATTAATGGATATCTTTGCATCTGCCCACTGGGTTACTATGGAGAACACTGTGAATTTGAAACTCTGGAATGTGCCAGTAACCCTTGTCAGAATGGAGCGAACTGCACAGACCTGATCAATGAGTACTTCTGTCAGTGTCCATCAGGGTTTAATGGAACAAACTGTGAGATTGAGCTTGATGAATGTAGCAGTAATCCCTGTAAAAATGGAGCTAACTGTACAGACATGTTAGATGGGTATACATGTCTTTGTTATTTAGGATATACAGGTATTCATTGTGAGCAAGATGTTCTAGAATGTTCCAGCAATCCCTGTCAGAATGGTGCCAATTGCTCAGAGCTTACGAATGGCTATGAGTGCGTATGTGCTCCAGGATACAATGGTACGTACTGTGAGAATGAAATTCAAGAATGTGCAGGAAACCCCTGCCTAAATGGTGCAAACTGTATGGACTTGATTAACGGCTATCTTTGCATCTGTGCACCAGGATTTAATGGAGTACACTGTGAAGAAGAGATCAAGGAGTGTGCTAGCAACCCTTGTCAGAATGGTGCAAACTGCACCGAGGGAATAAATGGATATCTCTGTGTGTGTCCACTTGGTTTCAATGGTACCCACTGTGGAACTGATTTAACGGAATGTGATAGTAATCCTTGCCAGAACAATGCTACATGTGTTGATGGAATCAACGGCTATCAATGCAATTGTACTCCTGGATGGACTGGAGAGAATTGTGACTCAGGTAAGGTATTCAGTCATTGTTTTGGTGTTAGGTAACACATACATCTGGTGTGTTTATGCCCCATTAACTGGGAAATTCCTGGATTTAGGAGAGGGTGTCTGTTCAGCTATGTCCTGCTATCAGTTTTTCTGGGTTTATAAAAAAAAAAAATAATGCATGATAAAAGATTATTAAATGACTTAAAATTACATAGTGGACAAAGGTAATGGACAATGAACTGATTCCATGAAAGTGTATTGGAGAAGCAGTCTTATACATCAAGGCATGAATTATTTTGAGTAGTTTGAGTAGTTAATAGTTTTCATTCATATCATATGTCATGCATGCTTATATCTGAAGTTGTTTTGCATGATCAGCTTTTTACCCTTGCTCTTTAAGGTTTCTTTACAAATTTCAGTGTGCTTGACAGATGTTTATAGTTGCTTATTTGTATTTAAATTGGTATCCTCCCCATTAACAGAATTTCTTTGCATTGCAGTGTCACCTTCTCTTGTGTGAAAGTACAATGAATTATAACAGTACATTTGAAGTGTGTGATGAGCAAAGACTATAACTAATCTTCAATCTGTAGCTAATTGAAGAAACAAAATTCATTGAGTCAATTGCAGAAATCTTCATAATTTAGAATACAACTTTAATACCTTTGAATACACCCTACATCATGGTTTTCTCCCTTTCACCCCTCTTTCACTTTAGATGTTCTTGAATGCTTTAGCAATCCTTGCCTGAATGGAGCAGTATGTAAAGAAGGCATTAATTCCTATGAATGTTCATGTATACCGGGATTCACTGGCACTTACTGTGAAATTGAAATTCAGGATTGTGCTGAAAATCCTTGCTTAAACGGAGCAAATTGCGAGGACTTAATCAATGGGTATCTGTGCATATGTGCACCAGGTTTTGATGGAAATAATTGCGAATATGAAATTCAAGAGTGCGCCAGTGATCCTTGTAGAAATGGAGCAAACTGTACAGAGGAGATCAATGGCTACATGTGTATCTGCCCAGAAGGTTTCAATGGCACATTTTGTGAAGCTGAGATATTAGAGTGTGCCAGCAGTCCCTGTCAAAATGGAGCTGACTGTAGAGAGCTGATTAATGGTTATCGATGCATCTGTCAACCTGGGTACAATGGCCTGAACTGTGAGAATAACATAAAGGAGTGTGCAGGGGATCCGTGCATGAATGGTGCAAACTGTATGGACTTGATTAACGGATATCTTTGCATCTGCCCATCGGGTTACTATGGAGAACACTGTGAATTTGAAACTCTGGAATGTGCCAGCAACCCTTGTCAGAATGGAGCAAACTGCACAGACCTGATCAATGAGTACTTCTGTCAGTGTCCATCAGGGTTCAGTGGAGCAAACTGTGAGATAGAGCTTGATGAATGTAGCAGTAATCCCTGTAAAAATGGAGCAAACTGTACAGACTTGGTAGATGGGTATACATGTCTTTGTTCTTTAGGATATACAGGTATTCATTGTGAGCAAGATGTTCTAGAATGTTCCAGCAATCCCTGTCAGAATGGTGCCAATTGCTCAGAGCTTACGAATGGCTATGAGTGTGTATGTCCTCCAGGATACAATGGCACATACTGTGAGAGCGACATTCAAGAATGTGCAGGAAACCCATGCCTAAATGGTGCAAACTGCATGGACCTGATAAACGGCTACCTTTGCATCTGTGCACCAGGGTTTGAAAGAGAGCACTGTGAGACTGAAATCCAGGAATGTGCCAGCAGTCCTTGTCGAAATGGAGCTAACTGCACAGAGGAGATCAATGGCTACAAGTGTATCTGCCCAGAAGGTTTCAATGGCACATTCTGTGAAGCTGAAATATTAGAGTGTGCAAGCAATCCTTGTCAAAATGGAGCTGACTGTAGAGAGCTGATTAATGGTTATCGATGCATCTGTCAACCTGGGTACAATGGCCTGAACTGTGAGAATAACATAAAGGAGTGTGCAGGGGATCCGTGCATGAATGGTGCAAACTGTATGGACTTGATTAACGGATATCTTTGCATCTGCCCATCGGGTTACTATGGAGAACACTGTGAATTTGAAACTCTGGAATGTGCCAGCAACCCTTGTCAGAATGGAGCAAACTGCACAGACCTGATCAATGAGTACTTCTGTCAGTGTCCATCAGGGTTCAGTGGAGCAAACTGTGAGATAGAGCTTGATGAATGTAGCAGTAATCCCTGTAAAAATGGAGCAAACTGTACAGACTTGGTAGATGGGTATACATGTCTTTGTTCTTTAGGATATACAGGTATTCATTGTGAGCAAGATGTTCTAGAATGTTCCAGCAATCCCTGTCAGAATGGTGCCAATTGCTCAGAGCTTACAAATGGCTATGAGTGCGTATGTGCTCCAGGATACAATGGCACATACTGTGAGAGCGACATTCAAGAATGTGCAGGAAGACCCTGCCTAAATGGTGCGAACTGCATGGACTTGATAAACGGCTACCTTTGCATCTGTGCATCAGGGTATGAAGGAGAGCACTGTGAGACTGAAATCCAGGAATGTGCCAGCAGTCCTTGTCGAAATGGAGCTAACTGTACAGAGGAGATCAATGGCTACAAGTGTATCTGCCCAGAAGGTTTCAATGGCACATTCTGTGAAGCTGAAATATTAGAGTGTGCCAGCAATCCCTGTCAAAATGGAGCTGACTGCAGAGAGCTAATTAATGGTTATCGATGCATCTGTCAACCTGGGTACAGTGGCCTGGACTGTGAAATAGAAATAGACGAGTGCGGTAGCATGCCTTGCTTGAATGGGGCTGGATGTACTGATCTTGTTGATGGGTTTTCGTGTACATGTCTTTCTGGTTTTACGGGAGTTACCTGTGAGATGGAGATCCAAGAATGTTTCAGCAACCCTTGTCAGAATAGAGCAAATTGTATTGATCTTATTAATAGATATGAATGTATTTGCCTTCCTGGATACAATGGAACCCATTGCGAGACAGACATATTGGAATGTGCTGGTAATCCTTGTCTAAATGGTGCAAACTGTTTAGACCTAGTTAATGCATTCATGTGTGTTTGTAGTTCAGGATACACTGGAACTTACTGTGAGATGGACATTGCTGAGTGTTCAAGTGGCCCCTGTCAAAATGGTGCAAATTGTACAGATCTTGTAGATAGTTTTGAGTGCCAGTGTTTGCCTGGCTATAATGGAACATTCTGTGAAGAAGAACTTCTGGAGTGTATGAGCAACCCTTGCCAAAATGGTGCAAATTGCACGGAGTTGATTGATTCTTACTCATGTGAATGTTCACTTGGGTACAACGGTCCTAACTGTGAGTTAGAAATCAATGAATGTTTAAGTAACCCCTGTCAGAATGGAGCCAATTGTTCTGATCTTGTAAATGGCTTTTCCTGCCAATGTGTTCCTGGTTACATGGGTATTTTCTGTGAAGATGAAATTCTTGAATGTTTAAGTAGGCCTTGTTTGAATGGTGCTAACTGCACCGACTTGGTCAATGGATATACCTGCCAGTGTGCTGCTGGTTGGGATGGTGTCAGTTGTGAGATTGAGGTCCAAGAGTGTGCCAGTAGGCCTTGCCAAAACAACGCTACATGTTTGGATCTGATTAATGGATTTGTCTGCCAGTGTGAACTAGGCTGGGAAGGAATGCTGTGTGAGCAAGGTACTTTCTATGTTATGCTTTATTTGTTGATTCACCATACACTGCACCTCATACTAGTCTCCTCATTACTGACAGACATAACAATCATTTGTGACACAGTAATATATCTCTACCGTTTACATAGATATCCCACCACTTTTTTTCATGGTTACAGGTATCATTTCTGAATGCAGTGGATATACATCTTTGAACTCATTACATGGAATTTCTATTGTTTCTTAGTTTGCATTATGTTTGTACATTTTTTGTATGATGTGCTTGTTATGTGTAGAATAGCTACTAACTTTGTTCTAATGTTTTCATTGATTAATAGCTGTTTTTTAATGTTAGTACAACTAATGAAATACTGCACTTAACAAATTACTTTTTAAAGGGATATTGACTACATAAATCAGAATATAACTCAGAAATTTGCTGAAAGCTTTCTGTAAACATAAGCTTTTAGTTTTATACTTTGCTTTACTGGTCTAAACTGATGTACTTATATATGATAATCTACCTCCTAAGTTGATTTATTTGTGATGATATGCAGCATTTTAAAAAGCTCTTCACAGTTAGTTGATAGCTCTGAATCTATGTGTATTACTTACCACCCCTACTCAAGGACATTTGTAAAAGTCCAGTAGTACATCTCCATGTAATTCTATATTCATAGTGTACAACATATTCCATATTTTATACAATATATTTTATAAACTAAAGCATTCCTTTATGTGTAATTAAATTGATGTAGATTATGCAGTCTGAATGAATCGTCCCCATCAAAGTTGCTTTTGCACATCTGGAGAATAGAAAGTGGTTCAGGGGTGTTAAGGATATTTGTGGAGCAGTTCATTTGCACAATGTTCAAATTGGTTCATGTAGTATTTATTTAAAGGATGGTCATAATCTGCTTGCCTTTTCATCTTCTTTTTACAAAAGATTCATATTGCATGAAGTTTGTATCTCTAACTGTTCATGTTTGCATGGCTTGCTTAACATTTACTTTCTGTTTTTCATAGAATATTTAGGGCTTTATTGTATTTACATATACAGAGAGAGAGCTTGAGGCTCTGGTCAAATAGTAAAAAGAAATTTACATAAATTTTTATCTTAGAAATTAGACGTTGAAGAATATTATGCATTTGTTTTACTGAAATTCGTTAAAAAAGAAAAGCATGGATATTTTTTCCCGTTTGATATAAATAATAATAAATGGTGTCTACTAAAAGTAGTTCCCACAGATTTCACATCACATCTGTCATGTTAAACTAGGTAATGTGAAATGAAATATCTTTAACATATTGCTTATATTTCCTGAATTTCTACTGAAGCTTGTACATTAGTACTAAAAATTTTGATGTAAAAAAACTTGCTGTTTTTATTTAGTTAATGTTCCTTTCTTTTCATCTGTTTCTTACTGAATGTAGTATGCCTTTCTTGAGTCAGATTTATTTACCATTTCGCACTACATGTATTTTTCATCTTTGAAAAAATTGTACTAACCTAGAGATTTTCTATTTTGCAGAAATTCTAGAGTGTGGCAGCAATCCATGTCTGAATGGTGCTACTTGTCTAGACTTTATTGGGTCATACCAGTGTATTTGCCCAATGGGATTCTCTGGCATAAACTGTGAAATCGGTAGGTTGAACACTTTAAATCAATATTTAAGAATCATGCAGTGGTTATTGATTCAACCTACTTTATTTACAAGACATCTTTATGTTTGAAAGAATGTATTTTATGGCAAATATTGTAGTACATTGTATATTTATTTCAATATTTAACCATCATTGCATATTTGAAATGAAATAATAATAATAATAATAATAATAATAGGGTTCTTGTATAGCCCATATGTCTGTCAGACTTGACACTCCTGGCACTCCACACTTATTACCCTGGGATTTCTCATGGCTGCACTTATGCCACTCTAGCATTTCAAGAAATTAATGCCTGCCAGGTACCCATTTACCTCACCTGGGTCAAGTAAGGCAAATGTAGAATAATGTCTTGCCAACAGACATGCTGGCCAGGGATTTGAACCCTGCCCCTTGTGGTTCACAGTCCGGGGACTTATCCACTAGACCACAACAGCTCTAAATTCCCATTCCCATTATCTGGTCAAATCCTGTCCATTTGATTGTGTAAATGTATTATGTCACTTTTTTTAAAACAATATTTTCATGTTTCTTTCCTTTTTTTGGTTTATATTTTCAGAGCTTCCTTCCTGCTTCAGCTCTCCATGTGAGAATGAAGGACTTTGTTTCAATAGCTTTGACAGCAATGGATACTTTTGTGTCTGTATGGCTGGCTGGACGGGCACAAATTGTGAGATCCCAATCGATTTGTGCACAACAGATCCCTGTGAAAATGGAGCCACTTGTAACAATTTCCAGACATCATATTCTTGCACATGTCCACCAGGATTCTCAGGAAGGAATTGCTCATTTGGTAAGTAGGATTTGATTTGATTAATTTTGCAATTTATTTTTATATAAAGACTTCATTCCTTATTTCCATGCTCATACTTTCTATTATAGTGCATTATATTACACTGGACAGTACATGTGTATATAACATTAGTAATGATACCCCTCAAATCTTCTGGTAAATTATTCACAGATGTCAATGAATGTGTCAACCATACATGTCGGAATGGAGCAACATGTGTAGATGGGATCAATGGATTCAGCTGTGTATGTTCATCAGGATGGACAGGAGAATTCTGTGAGCTAGGTTAGTTGATTACATCAATACATCATAATCATGGTAGCTTTGGAGCCTACGTTCAATTGAAGCCTTCTTGTTACTATGAAGAATTTTTGTTTTCCTATGAGTTTTTGTGAGAGGATTATTTCAATTTGCTGTTTCATTATTTCTTTACATGGAACAATGGTAAAATCTTCTCTATTATGTGTAACTTGGTTGGCCAGTTGGAGGATATATTGGTTGGTTATTATGGATGAACAATATTCATTCTTTCTGCAACAAAGTTGACATGCCATTCAGAAATAGTTTATGAGGATGTGGCAGTATAGTGTAATCTATTGTCGCCAAAAAACATGATTGTCCATTATTTCATCATACAGAAATCTTAGAATGCTCCAGTGACCCTTGTCAGAATGGAGGTACCTGTCTGGATTTTATAGATTCCTATCAATGTCAGTGTGCTCCAGGTTGGACTGGTATCAACTGTGATACAGGTGAGTATAGTGTCCAGAAGATTTCAGACTGTTGAATATGGCAAAAAGTGACACTACAAATACCACTGCCAGCAAATATCATGAAAAGCCCACTTTTGTTTTGCCCCATTTGCAAACTGCAAAACTCACATATCCTCGCTTTGACAAATATGTATTATGTTGTGTCCTTACCTCCTGTGTTTCAGTGCAGAATTGCCAATGAGTTGATCTATAGCACAAATGGAATGTTCGTATTTTCCTTCAGATTTTAAAGAATCGAAGTCGTGTTCAAACATTAACTACACAGAATCATATTAGCAAAAGCATGCGTATACGGTCCTAAAATCTGTTACTACATGTGAATATTCGGTCCTAAAATCTGTTACTACATGTGAATATTCAGATATATGAGAATCATTGCCCTATTGCTTTATCTTAAACTCATTGCACAAAATCATTGATCATTACATGATCAAGAAACAGCGCTTTGAAAATACTGGTTCTCATCTTCAGTATAACAGTACCTCCTGCTATGTTGAAGAGTCTGTGCTGGTAAGAGCTATTTTTGGATCATACTTTATGTATTTGTTGCTGTTTTCTCCTTGACAGACATTCAAGAGTGTGATAGTGACCCATGCCATAATAGTGCTACCTGCCAAGACTTAGTCAACGGCTATGGGTGTATATGTGCACCTGGATGGAATGGAACCCATTGTGAAACTGGTATGAAACAACTAAGATATCAATCCATGATAGATTTGTACTTTATATTTGACTACCGTCATGTATTGTATCGTATCGTTTAAATTCTGTGTAAAAAGATGGGCTTTTTTCACCGTTCTGTGCTGATACAATTATCTGCCTGTGATTTAGGAAATTAGATGTACTATACATGGTTTTATAATGTTGATTACACTTTACATCACTACCTTTGATCTTCTGAAATTTCATTGTCAGCGCAATTTAAACAAACTATTCTTTAAATAAACTCTTAATTTATGACTATTGTATTATTTCATCTAAAATATTCTCTCATTTCATAATGATTATTTCTATTATTTCTGTCAATTTCAAATATATATATATATATTGTAATTTTCACTAATGCAGAAATACTAGAATGCAGTGGAAACCCATGCATGAACAATGCTACCTGTCTTGAACTCATAGCTGGTTATGAATGCATGTGTGTAGAAGGATGGACTGGCACTCATTGTGAATTTGGTAAGGATATTTCTTTAATTACAACAAAAAGCCAAGCCTTTGCCCATATTTTGAATGAATGACTGAATGAATGAATTGATTAACATTTCTGAAACGAAATACATGTATGAAACATATTTACAAGGTATTTACAAATGTAAATGGTAATGGCAGACCCCAAAATAGTTGAAATAGCTAATGATTTCTTGGTTCCCTGAATTGTATAGACATGTATCATATTCATTAAAAGCACTTGTATGATATGATTACATTTTCCAGTTTTTTAAAATACAGTATTTTTCTTGTTTTCTCATATTCTTGTATTCTTATTTTCTCATAATCTGGTATAAATTATCATTTTAAAATATCATTTGAAAACTACTATGATATGTAATACTGATATCTGTATTTCAATAGATTATCCTGAATGTACAAGCAATCCTTGTCAGAATAATGCAACCTGCTTGGATCTCACTAACGAGTATCAGTGTCTGTGCACTGCAGGCTGGACCGGAGATCACTGTGAATCAGGTATAAAATGTGAAATAAATGTTAGAAGTTCAATATTTATTTGGATCAAATAGAAATAATGGTGAAATATATGTATGTATTGATACTTTATGTTTCAGATAATTTTTAATCCTTCAACTGAATGTTTCTAGCTTTCATTTAAAACTTAAATACATGCATATAATCTTTTGTAAATGTTTTATCCTTTACATGTTTTGGGTTGGAAATGTGATACATTGCATCATGCTTTACATGAACATAATACAGGTCAACATGGTGTATGGATGATGTGACTTGTGTCTAAAAGAATATTTCAATATTCTGATTTAGCATAAGATGTGCTTGCATATCATTGATGGCTTAAACATAAGATTTTTTATGAGCCAATTTCCCAGGATTCTGTCTTCATGCTGTATTTTTGGTCTTGTCTACAGATATCTTGGAGTGTTCCAGTGGTCCTTGTCAGAATGGAGCTACATGTGTTGAGGGTATGAATGGCTATAACTGCATCTGCCCACCTGGATTTGAAGGTGTAAACTGTGAAATTGGTAAGATTACATTATTTCTTGAATATAGTCCTTCACATGAAGAATCAAGAGCTTGTATTCTCTGTTTATATTTATGCATTTTATTATATGGAATATTTCAGGAATGTGAGATAGGCACATCTCATCAGTATCAGTTTGACTTCAGTATATAAAGCTGATAATTTTCTTTTTGTATTAAAATCATTTATTGAAATTTCTGAATATTTATAGTTTGGAGACAGAGTAAACTATGTGCCTTTGTCTGCATTTATGAGGAATTTTCTATGTGACTAAAGATGAACACCAAACATGTCATATGGTTCTAGGAAAATCTCGCTGTAGTTTGTATTACAATGTGCAAAAAATTGTTTATTTTGCAGAAATTCTTGAGTGTGCCAGCAATCCATGTCTAAACAATGCTACTTGTCTAGACTTAGCTGGGTCATACCAGTGTATTTGTCCTATGGGATTCTCTGGCGTAAACTGTGAAACAGGTAAGTTATACTATGTTAATATTTATCTAGTAGTTATTATGCGACAGTAATTATTTGGGGTTACTAAGATGTTTTACTCTTGTATATGAATGAGTATATTTCTGTTTATGGATGTGAAATTAATAGTAGAAATAATTTTTCTTTGTTAGCATTTTTTCTTACTTTTTGGCAAGCAAAGTGTACCTGGCAAAGACTTTGTGATGAAATCTATGTACCATTTGGTTCAGTTTAGTTATTAGTACATCCAGTAAATTTGAATCCTGTATGTGCTGTCATGATTAATCAGTTAATTTTGTGTTTGTTTACACTCCCAGAGCTCCCTCCCTGCTTCAGCTCTCCTTGCCAGAATGAAGGAGTTTGCTTCCAAAGTACAAATTCTCAAGAGTACTTTTGCGTCTGTATGCCTGGCTGGACAGGCACAAATTGTGAGATCCCAATCGATTTGTGTGCACTTGATCCCTGTGAAAATGGGGCCACTTGTAACAATTTCCAGACATCGTATTCTTGCACATGTCCACCAGGATTCTCAGGGATGAATTGCCAGATTGGTAAGAAAAATTATATATTAAAAAACTATTATGACTAGAATCAATGTAATTTACATACTGTCCTGTAACAATAAACATAGTTTCAGGAATTTTTTGAAAGCCCTTGTCTTGAGGAGATTTATTCGATTTTCACATAAACAAGTTATTCAGGCTTTCCCTCTGTATTTTTGTGTTTTTTTCTTCTCCCTATGATTTTTGTTGCATGATTCTACGTTCTCCTGCTCAAAGTTGTACCAGTAATAATATATATTAGCATTTATTTCGCTAAATATATTTCATTGTTGTTACAGATATTGATGAATGTGTCAACAACACCTGTCTCAATGGAGCGACATGTGTAGATGAAATCAATGGATTCATCTGTATTTGTTCATCAGGATGGACAGGAGAATTCTGTGAGACAGGTTAGTTTTTACTTCCCAAGGGCCAAATGTTTGAAAGAGAATTTAAAATGTTGATGCTGGTCTATATCACACCATTATCAGAGTCATTCTTTGGATAGTAAGGAATTATACTGTTACCTGTGCTCCTCATCATCTTTCTCTCATAATACATATCATTTAGCATTCACTTTGTTTTGTTTCTATTCAGTAAAGTATCATTGCTTGACCAATTATTCTACTCAGCAACATTTCATATTTCAATATACAGAAATCTATATTTTTAGTCGTAGTGAATGAATAACATCTAACCTTTAAAAAAAATTTCCATTGCAGAAATCTTAGAATGTTCTAGTGACCCTTGTCAGAATGGAGGGACCTGTCTGGATTTAATAGATTCCTATCAATGCCAGTGTGCTCCAGGTTGGACTGGTATCAACTGTGATACTGGTGAGTGGAAGATGCATGTAAAATCAATAATGGTAAAATTATTGCTGTGAAGACAACCATGTAAATATGTGACACATATTTGGTTGAAATATTACTCTTACGAAGAATACAAGTTATATGATAATTTTATGCTGTTATGTATTTATTGTTTGCTTGCCTAGAGAATTACATTTGATAAATTGCATTAGACCATCAGTATCCCCCAAATCATGTAATTAAGCAGTTGTGTAAAAATTGGTTGATAAGTATAATCTGTCATGCATATGCACCTACCTTCACCAACTTATTTTGAAATGTGTTCTTCACTGTAATTTAGAGAAAATACCAGTATACACTTCCCTCATATTGGTGGGAATAATCCCCTCTTTCTCTCCCTTTTTGTTCAGAAATCTTGGAGTGTGCAAGCATGCCATGTTTGAATGGTGCAAACTGCACAGAGATGATCAATGGTTACAGTTGTGAGTGTCAGCCAGGATGGAATGGATCCAACTGTGAAATTGGTAAATTATTTTCGCCCTCAGACTCCAAACAACATATTCATTTACAGACATATTACTGCACTTCTGATATAATTCTTTATTGATGAACCAAGTAAGATATATTTACAAATGTTGAATGCTAACTGAAATACTTGTATCCATCAAGATATGTTCTTCATTTATGTTTCTGAAATGTACATTCTTGATATTTTTTAAATCTCATATACTCATTCCAAACAATCAGCCCTATGTAAAGTCATTCTCTATAAAAAATAAGCGAAGAATAAAAAAAACAAACTTTCCAAATATCACTGATACTATGTATCTTTAATCAATGGGTTGCCTTTAAGCTGTTGAATATTAAGCGTTAGATAACTAGGGCTAGGGTCTATGACAAATGTTACTGTACAGAAATAAAACGGTATTCAGCAGGTTAATCTTATTTTCTCTTTTCCCTCTTGTTTTTATATAACTAGAAATCCTTGAATGTTCTAGCAACCCTTGTGACAACAATGCAACCTGTGTAGATCTGATCAATGGATATGAGTGTATGTGTCCTCTTGGATGGAATGGAACTCATTGTGAAATAGGTATGTCAACATACTAGTTATGAGTGGGGTCTGTATCCCTTCTATGAATATTCATGAGTATTCTAAATACATGACTGGTCAATTGGTGCTCACGTGATAAAATATAATTTCACTAGGAAAAACAAATCACTGCCAGAGCTCCGAATAGCTATAACTCTTTTTTCCTTGGCAGAACTGCGCATGGTCTATTTAATATTTTCTTCCAAGGCACTACTGCGCATGCTCACTGTTCATTGACAAAATATGTGTCAAATTCGAACGCGCAGATGACCCGCTAAGCGAGTCCTTATACGGACTGCTCATAATCTTGCCGCCTGCAGTAAGTCACTGGTACTTTAGCCCCGCGCTATATAGCGCTTGATCCAGACCAGCTGGTAGCTAATCGGTTCGGATCGGATATGTAAACAAATATGGCGGCCTCCGAGGAAGTTTGCTTTAACCTCTTACAAGGGGCAGATATCGACGATTTTAATGCTTCCACTGACAGTTCAAATACGAGGAAAGTGTTTAAGTTTGGTTTGGTTGTTTTTTGTGAATTCTGCATAGTTACTCAATGTCACTTTTGAGGAACTTTCAAATCAATATTTTTTAAATTATTTTTTTGAATTAGTTGTAAAGAAGAGATATAAAACAAATACACTAAGCATTTTGTTCGAAAGTATAGTGGAAATTATATATCTTCGGAGAGACTGGCAAAAGTTACTATTTCTTCCTCGGGGCTTCGTCCCTCGGAAAAAATAGTACCATGCCAGTCCCTCCTCAGATAAATAATTTCCACTATACTCTCTCACAGCTTGGTATATATAATATATATATATATATATATATATATATATATATATATATGCATGTATATATTGAATTTTTCTCGATATACTTTCTTTAATCACATGCAAACTTGAGAGACATCATTTTACTCAATTATAGCAAATACAAGATACTTAATGTTATAGTGTACTTCAAATTCAGATTGATGAATTAAGAACTAAGAATATCTTGAAAGAAAAAAAAAGAGAATCTATTAAAAGAAGGGTAATTTGTTTAATTCTACACTTGGACTTGATTCTAATGTTCTGTCATTGTTTCTTGTATTTCCATCCAGAAATCAATGAATGTGATAGTGACCCTTGCCTGAACAGAGGGACTTGTCAGGACTTTCTTGCTTTCTATCAATGTGAATGTGCGCCCGGCTGGAATGGAACAAACTGTGATATAGGTAGGTGAAGTCTGTCAGTGGTTCATCAACTGACAACGCTCAACCATTTTTGTTTAGAGGAATTATAGTGCCACCAGTGACCAGAATGAAAATGCAGCCGTGAATAGAATTCGCGGGCATTTCCGATTGGCGCCAATCAGGCTGTGAATCAGATCCCTCCGTAGGCAATAAATAGCCTCCACTGGGCAGTGTTCTAGTCATTCTCCTGATGACGATCAGAGCATACTGATTGAAACGTCGAGAACCACAGAGCTCTTAGCGGAGCTCACCAGCCCTTTTCAGGCAGGGCTCTTATTCCTTGAAAGGATTACATGGTGTAACCCTGAAAAACTAAACCTACAATTCAGTTTCTCCACCATGAAAGTGTCGCTGATACTTCACTAAACATTTTTGTATAGTGCTAAATACAGTTTAATTTTTCACTTTGCTCATGGATTTGGCTACCAAAAGTAAATGATGTGCGATTGCACTGAAAAAATGCATTTAATAAAAGTTAAGGTACCTTTCTATCGTTTTTTGTTCTACTCTTGGTTTTTCCTTGTTGTCCATTTTTGTTTAACATATGAATGTTTATTTCCCTGTATTAACTTTTCTTAGGTGTATTAAAAATGTTGCGAGAAACAAAGTGTAAAAAAAACAACTTTCTTTATTTCAAAGTTTCAATTTAGTTCCATTTAAACCAAGTATCAATTTGTCTTTTTGATCTTTCAGACATTCCAGAGTGTGATAGTGACCCGTGTCTTAATGGTGCTACCTGCCAAGACCTAGTCAACAGCTATGAATGTATATGTGCACCTGGATGGAATGGAACCAATTGTGAAACTGGTATGGAATTCATTTATCTGAAACAAACATCCTTTTGTTATTATACATATATATATCAACTCTGTGTATTCCTATTTGCTCTATTTCTTTGTGCTGGCCTAAAAACTGTTATTGTATTTAGAACAGATTTTAAATGTTTGAAATGTTTTAATGGATTTCAACCACTTTGACCCATACAGAAATACTAGAATGCAGTGGAAACCCATGCATGAACAATGCTACCTGTCTTGAACTCATTGCTGGTTATGAATGCATGTGTGTGGAAGGATGGACTGGAATTCATTGTGAATTTGGTAAGTTTGTCATAAAATACAGAAATACCATTTTCAAAACTTAGGCCGTGTTTGGTACAGGATTGATTATATGGCAAAGCAACACATGGAAAGCCTAATACAAGTGATCTACTCAGCTATTGTCATTACACTGTACCAACATATGATGTGAAAGGATATTTTGAAATTAATCTCCAATATATCTTTGATATAATAGTGGAAATTTGGCAACATAGCTGTTTAAGGGAGGGTGTTACCAAATTCTTTGTGTACCTAGTGAATAATTAGATGAACTTGTACTTGTTCATTCATTTTGCTTATCCATTTATGTTCCAACATTACTAGATAGTGTTTCAAGAAATGATATATTACCTTTAACTTTTCGTCTTTGAACAGATTATCCTGAGTGTACAAGCAATCCTTGTCAGAATAATGCAACCTGTCTGGATCTCACCAATGAGTATCAGTGTCAGTGCACTGCAGGCTGGACTGGAGATCACTGTGAATCAGGTGTGAAATCACATCTTAAAAGTCTGTTTTAAACTTTCATATGATGTAGAAACATATAATTATGTACATTGTTCTATAGAATGTTCAACATAATTACACATTTCATTTTACGTTTTTCACCTCATCATATAGTTTCCTGTAATGTTGTATCATTTCTACTGAATTGAAGTATATTATTATTCTTCTAATTTTACTTTCCATATGTTTTTTCTCCACCCAGTGGGTACATGCTTATTCATCATGATTATGTAATGTAAATTCTATCCATTATTGCGTAAATTCAGATGTTTATCACGTCTAAATGATAACGATACACATAATTTAGTTTCAGATGATTATGCTCATATATTGTATTCTTGGTTATATACTCAGATATCTTGGAGTGTTCCAGTGATCCTTGTCAGAATGGAGCTACATGTGTTGAGGGCATGAATGGCTATAACTGCATTTGCCCACCTGGATTTGAAGGTTTAAACTGTGAAATCGGTAAGACTGTAACAATTTCACTATCATTAAAGGGACTGTTTGTTGTCAATATTTACATATTCGAATATCCTATCAAACAGTGAATGCATAATCATTGGAAGAACTTTAATTCGACCAAATCCTATGACCTTCATATCATATAAGCTTATGAAATGAATGAAATGAATATATTTCCTTCAGTTCCTGAGAAATTATGATCAATTTTCTTCCAGAGGAATGATAATGACTAAGTTCGATCATATATCAACATATACATTACATTAATATTCTCTTTATGCAGTTTTAGTGTATAGCAATTGTATTATGATTAAATAAAAGAGAAAAGAAACTTCTAATCTCCCAAATACTCTTTCCCATCAATTTATTGATAAAGTTACAGCCATTATATCTAGAGTTTACTTGCATTTTATGACTTACATTGCAGACATTGATGAATGTGAGCTGAATGCATGTCAGAACAATGCTACCTGTGTAGATCAGGTTGCAGGCTATATCTGCCTGTGCCCACCAGGCTGGACAGGACCAAACTGCTCAATAGGTAGGCAAATATTATCCCTGTTTTACATTCTAGGTTTTTAAGTTCTACTGCAGAAACTTTCTGTGTTTGTTGTATAACTATAAAGACATTAATATAAACAAGGTATAACAAAGCATTTGGAAAGGGATATTTGTATTATATTGTATATTCCTCATTGAAGTGTCATAAGCTTTTCAAAGGGTTAAATGTTTTGTTTGGTCATTTACAGTTACCATTAAGAAAAAAAGTTGTAATTGAATTGCAATGTTAATGACAAATCCCAATAAATGCTTTCTAATTTTTTGTTTTAGATACATATTTATGTGGAATAAATTCAAAGAAAATGTTATTTAACAAAGGTTTGAATGTTCATTTTATCTGATCCTGGTAAAATGCAGTTTAAATATGTTTTCTCCTTTCATGCAATGCTCGCTAATGATATTTGCTTTCGAATCCATGTGGAAGAGATATTAATGAGATTTTTTTTATTTCTATGTTTTTTTGCAGAGGTACTTGAATGTCTGAGTGTTCCCTGTCAGAATGGAGGTACCTGTCAAGATCTTGTCAATGGATATCAATGTATCTGTGCTGATGGATGGACTGGCACAAACTGCGAAACTGGTAAGTTCTGTCACTGCAAAATCTTTTAACAATTAGGTGTCATTATGATGTTAGCCTAGTCATTGGAAATGACCAATTGGAAAAATAAACATAGAAATTTCATGGCAAATTTTATTACAAATTTCATTAAACAGCAATAAGATTTGGCTTTGATTGCAGTTGAATCATCAATGAACATTACATGATTTGCACAAAGTTTAATATATCATTGACTTGGGGAAAAAAAAATATTTGTAGGCTCCAAAATAATTTGAATGGCTTTAATGCATCATGGTATAGCATTTTGTTTTCTTGTTTCATGGAAGTATTGCTTTTTAAAATGGAAGTGAAGCAAAGCAAAGCTAAATTGCCTTTTCAGCACTGCCTATCCACTGCTCTGCCACTTGTGAATGATATTATATGTGCATCATGCTAACTTACATTCCAATTTGATACCACTGATTTATTTTGTTCTCTGTACCTACAGAAATTCGTGAGTGTGCCAGCATGCCTTGTCAGAATGATGGCACGTGTCTTGAAATGCTCAATGGTTATATGTGTGTTTGTGCACCTGGCTGGGAGGGCAATAACTGTGATATAGGTATGCAGTAGTGTAGGCTCTCCCATTTAAATCTTACCTGTCAAACACATGTAATTTCCATGTTGAATTTTTTTGAAGTTGTTTTACGTGAATATTCTTACTCTCATTTTTATTATGCATCATTGGCAGGGATAAACTCATTTGTATTTTTTGTCTCTAAAACAAAATTTGGATCTCATGTATTGTTTTTTGAACTTACATCCATGTACATGTAGTAGCTAGTTTTGAAAACGTGTTCATGTATTGTCAAACAGAGTAGTATTTTAAGAGTTTTAGAGGTTATTGAATGATATGCTGAAAATGTTTTTGAAAGTTCTGTTACCATTAAAGCACATAATAGTGACACGCAACTCTGCTCATAATATAGATTAAATATTCAATTCAATTTTCAAAGACTATCATACTTTCAACAAGACTATTTAGTGTGATATCTATAGGGATGAGTAGTTAGTTTTTTGAACAAATACATGAAATCTGCAAATCTTTCGTATCAAGTTGTAGTAACCTCAATAAAATTCATATATATTTAATGCTTTCTCTTTTTGACAGATTGATCAGCAGGCATTTAACTACATGCATCTATCTGTGGTGCTTTCTTTTCAGAAAACCAGAATTTAACTCTGTCACTAAACTCTCCCCCCCCCCCCCCCCCCACCCGATTACTAATACGATGTAGCTACATACTAACATATCACAAATAGTTCACTCTGGTTTGCTTTGAAAATGTTATGCAGGTGCATGTATTTTTCTCTCTTATTCCACTTTATTTGTAAAATGAGATACTGTTTTGATTTTAATTATTGACCATTATTGATTTTTTGCAAATTATAATGTTTTTATTTAACCCTTACTGTACTGCAGGGGGGCTGGGAGGCCTCCCTAGACAAATTTTGCCTTGCATTTAAAAGCTGCATTTCACGCCACGCAACTTTCTGACTTTAAAAAAAAAAGTCTTGCGCATCTTTTGACACCAAGTTTACAAAAATTGGTCATACATTGTACCATTACCGAGTCACGTGACCTTTTATGACCTCATTTCAACCTGAAAACGGAGAATTTCTTGGTTTTGTGTACAAAACGAATGGGAAACTGCATTTCCTCATGTTCTTCCTTTATCACCTGTATTTCTTCTTTAAGCTGTAATTATCATCTATTCTAAATGAATATTGGTTCATATAACACTCTGAAACAGTAGACTTCAAAAAAACAATTAAAAATTTAAAGTTGAAAAACAAAGCAATACATAAGAAAATTGTAAAATTGTAAAACAATAGAATACATAAGAATTCAAATCAATTTCAAATTTTTTTCTCATGTAATAATGTTTTTAAGGTTTAAAAAGAACTTCTTGCCTTAAAATTTTATCTCCAAGGCCTTTCTTTACTTGATAAATTTGCATAAAATAATATTGAAATGAAACAAAAAGATTTAAATAGAAATTTGTGTTCTTTACATGATTCTCGAGGTCCTTGCAAATTTTTTTTTTTTTTTTAAAGTCAGAAAGTTACGTGGCGTGAAATGCAGCTTTTAAATGCAAGGCAAAATTCACTTTGCAATGCTACATGTATATAGTACACTGTGTGTATTAACCCTTTTCAAACTCCTTTCTGACTGACTCAGAGAGGAGTTTGAAAAGGGTTAATACACACAGTGTACTATATAGCATTGCAAAGTGAAATATGTTAATTGATATTTTGCACTCCTACAGCTGTCAATCTTTGTGATCCTGATCCTTGCCTGAATGGTGCTACCTGTATGAATTACCAGACTTCCTACAACTGCACTTGTCCTATGGGATTTGTAGGAGATAATTGTGAAGGTAGTTATATTCATTGTATTTGATCTCTAATATATATGTAGATGGTCATTTTCATATGAAAGGGAAGGGTTGTTATAATATATACACTAGCGTTTCAACCATTTCTCAGACATTTTTGCTTATTTGATGAACATGGATGATAACTGAAAATGATGAGTATTTCCTTTTGGTTGAATATTTGAGTTGCCAGTTTTAGACCAATAGCATACATTGTAAGTTACCAACATGTACATGTATATATCATAGCCTGTGGAATTCTGCTATGTGAAAGAGCCTATTATTATTTAAGATTTATTATGTGTCATGATTCTTATATTCATAGAAAAACAAACTTCATATTGTCTTTTTCTTTTAAAAATCTGCTGCAATTTATTTTATCTTATATGACTGGAGATTGTCACAGTTTGTGTGATATATTTTCATTGTTTTTTTTTAGTGTATGCTGGATGTGATAGTAACCCTTGTCAGAATGGAGCAAATTGCACACAAGAAAACAATGTCTACACTTGTCAGTGTCCACTTGGCTATGAAGGGACCAATTGTGAAACAGGTAAGATAGATACATAAATCTCACTTGATCTTCATTGTCTAACCCGTATTCATGGACAACCCGAATTCATGTATTAATCTATTACTTATTTTTGAACCTGTGTACATATATATTTACAATGTTAATGTTATCATTGTAACTCCTCAACTTCTTTTGCATTTTTAATAGAAATCAATCTGTGTGATCCTGACCCCTGCCTCAATGGAGCCACCTGTTCTAACTTCAGGACGTCATACACCTGCACCTGCCCTCAAGGATATGCTGGTCAAAACTGCGAAAGTGAGTGAATATGTCGTAATTTTGTAATGGCGCATTAACATTAAGTAACCTGTAATATATGCTTCTTTTATTGGAGATGTGGATTTGTATGCCAATAGTAGGTATTTGATATACATGTACACGTGTACATGTACATGTATATCCACCAGCATCCTATCACTCAGTGGGTGGATTGGTTGGTTTTAAAAAAATATTTGCTTACTGATTCAATGGCTGGTATCTTTTGCTTCATCCTCAGAGAAAAAGTTGGTTTTACATTTCGCAGAAGATGAAGCTATGAAGAGCTGGATTCATTCTTTCAGTGATGCAGATTGCAGCATTGTGCAGTTTTCTTTTCTTAGTATTTTAATTTCTTTCATTGATGTTTAAGATAAATACTAGGGATGATGTTTCTATCTCTGTTTGCACATTTATGCAGTCTATGCTGGATGTAGTAGTAACCCATGTCAGAATGGTGGTACATGTTTGCAAGCAAATGACTTCTACATCTGTCAGTGTGCACCTGGATACAGAGGAATGAACTGTGAACAAGGTATATACATGTATTTCATATTTCGTTAAAGACTTAAATGTTTTGCCCTGCCAGTCACATGTAGCACAATTATTTTGTAAACCATGTATGTCTTTCATTGGACTTGCTATGAGTCACATGACCATTTAACAAAATTAAAATTGGAGTAATATATTACAAGTGCCCTATTGATGTAAATGCAATGATTGCTTTTTCTTGATACTGACCTAACCCTGTTTCATATTTCAGAGGTGAATCTTTGTGATCCCAACCCATGTGAGAACATGGCAGTGTGTACCAACTTCAGGATCTCCTACACATGTGACTGTCTGCCAGGATTCAGTGGAGTTAACTGTCAAGGTAGGTTCTTTTACTGAGTGTTGATGATAAGGGATTTTTCTTAGATTGAAAGGTTGATGTGTATGAATACAATGATATTATTCATAATTTCAAAATTCCACTCATGATACAAAGGAGGGAAATTACATGTAACTCACTGAACAATGTTTATCTTTCCTTTTTTAAACAAATAGACTACATTGGATGCACCAGTAATCCCTGTCTGAATGGAGCTACATGTGCACAGTTCAACAATACCTACATGTGTGCATGTCCAGCTGGCTTCACGGGTACCATGTGTGAAACAGGTAAAGATATGTTTTGATGCTATTCTGAATATTTTTCTTTTCAAATTTTAGGTAGATAAATATGGATAAAATGCTGTGTTTCTTGATGAGGACAATCATGATTTCAAACAAAAATAGCGACTCATAATTTATCAAAACTTGTGAATTTTTAATGTTTCCTCGGTTAAAAAAAGGCAATATCATGTGTGAAAGTGACCACTGTTTTTTTTCCTTAATTTATCACATGGGTTATGCTGTAAAATTTCCATTGCATTGTTTTTGTAATTGCAGAAATCAACCTTTGTGACCCTGATCCATGTGAGAATGGAGCCACATGTTCAAACTTCAGGACTTCATACACCTGCACCTGCCCTGAAGGATATACTGGTCAAAACTGTCAGAGTAAGTCATTCTGCTAAATAATTTCATATTTTCATTACCTCCATAGCTGTTAAGATTTCATGACAAAAGCATTTCAATTTCAGATTTAAAGCTACACTGTATTACACCAGTAAAACTATGCAATGATACATGAGAAACATTTGTAGGTACAGCTGTTGTACATCTGTAATTATTTCAATACCTACATCAATGTTGATGTATAGATAATGTTCATTTAATTTTTGAAACTTGTGTTTCATCAGTTTACCAGGGATGCAGTAGTAATCCTTGCATGAATGGAGCTGCATGTCAACAGACTACTGATAATTACACTTGCATCTGTCTTCCTGGCTATCAAGGTTTACTCTGTGAAGAAGGTATAAATGGTATTTCCTTGTACAGTCATAATTAGTATTTGTTATGAAATATTCTTAGTTCATGAAGTCATTACAAATTCAGTGAGCAATTACATTAATTCAAAATTTACCAAGCCAACCATTATAGTTAAAGTCATAATTGAATCTGATCCATGTATTTTAACCTGAAAATCATTTTGTTAGGATTTATAGTCATGCATAACAGAAATAAATTTGATAATACTCTTTTCTTGCATGTACATGTTTGAAATTATGCGTAGCTGCTCTCAATAGTGTGGTCAAAGTTTTTTCTTTCATCAGTCAAAATGGTATATTTAGTTCCTCTGTATATTCATAGATTTGTATCTACTAATTTCATAAATTGAAAAAAAGATTTCTGTACTAATAGTTCAGTTCCCTCTTTACTTAATGATCATGGAGTTTTTTACAGTTAATAAATTTTATGAAGCAGATGGTGCAGTACAGGCAGTTTTAATCTTTCTTTCCCTTTGAATTCTCTTTAGAAATCAATCTGTGTGACCCAGATCCTTGTCAGAATGGAGCCACCTGTTCTAACTTCAGAACATCATATAACTGCACTTGTCCTGAGGGTTATACTGGTGTTGACTGTGAAGGTAAATTTCCAAAAGATCCCTGTTTTTTTCTCTTAGATTTCAAAATAAGTCTATTTTTACAATGAGACATATTTTCAGTCGTATACCTCCCTTGAATTTTTGTTCAGTTATATGAGTTATTGGTAATTATTGAATGCGTTATTATCTTTTTGTTATAATTCATAATAGTTTACGATGGCTGTGCAAGCAACCCATGCCAGAATGATGCCACATGCATGCAGCTTAACGAAACTTACCAGTGTATCTGTGCAGAAGGATTTAGTGGTGACCTTTGTGAGAGTAAGTCAAAACATTGCTTTTTTATTGTCAGGGAAATAATGAAGATTGTGAATTATCGCAAAAAAAAGTTATCTATAAAAGTTTTTTTTTTCATATTAATTTAGCATTTTACGTGGTGAATCCTGCAATTTTTTAAAAAGTTTAGACATTGAATGCTTCTACAAGTGCTCTTTGAATCGTGGTACTGCAATTTTGTCACTTTGATTACCAGGGAAACATAAACTCCATTATATTCAAATGCAGTTATGAAATAAATGTAATAATGTGTCCATACAGATACATAAAAATATATATATATATATACGTTGGCAGGTATAATGATAATTTTAAGTGCAATAGATTTTTTTGCAGAAAAATTGTAAATTCTTTATCTCATCATTTTCATATGTAGATTATACTGCCTGTAGCAGTGACCCTTGTTTGAATGGCGCCCCCTGTGCTCAACTAGGAAATGACACCTACAAGTGCATGTGTTTGCCAGGCTATTCAGGAATAATGTGTGAGAACGGTAAGTAGAGATATTACATCTGTACATGTACATGTATTTTATCACAATGTGCTCAATTGTAACCTCCTTTTGATGGGAATTAGCAGTTGTTGATGTATATATGTTATGGTTATGGTGTAGTGTAAATTTTTCTGTTCACCTGTCCATGTGCATGTGACAAGAGGAATGAACTCAATCCAACACCTCCTTTAATACTTTTTTTCATAGACATCAACTTGTGTGACCCGGATCCATGTCAAAATGGAGCAACTTGTTCTAACTTCAGAACGTCATATAACTGCACATGTCCTGAAGGTTACTCTGGAGTAAACTGTGAAGGTAACATATATGTGATATACATGTATCTTGTGGTAAATGAAATTCATTTGGTTGAATAGGAACCTGCTTAAAACACTTGACAATAGAAGTCTACGAATGTTGCTTCTAAGTTACTGAAATGTGCAGACCAAACTGGTTATGGAGATGTCCATATAAGTCATGTTTTGAGCAATGACTTTATTTAATACATGTAATTCATTAATGCTTTTTAAGGTTTATTGGAATGAGTACTAATGAGAACTAAAGACTTAAGGTTTTAAAGTGCCCTTCTATTTGTATACATTTTCTGTAATCTATAACCCTTTGCATTGCAGCAAGAGATAGACATGTGAATTGGAAATAAATCTACATAAATGAAATGCTTAACATTTTTACAGTGTACTCTGGGTGTGACAGTAGTCCATGCCTCAATGGAGCGACCTGCAGTCAACAGAATAACACATACACTTGTACCTGCCCAAGAGGATTTGTTGGAACCCTGTGTGAAATCGGTATGCAATGATAAACAATCTTAACCCTTGTATGATTTATTGTACATATTGATTCATATGCTTTGTAGCAGTCAGTATCATTGGGAAAAGAGCAGCAATACCTCTGATTGAACATCTGTGCAATCTGTCAATATCCTGGGGAGCACTGGAAGAAGTTACCCCTCACAATTACATAATCAACTGGGTCTCATATTCAGCATATATGCATTTTATAAGTGTGCCCCCCGGACTTTAATCAATGTTCTTCTCTCTATTAATAAGATGATTTCTGATACAGCAATGGAAATATGTTGGTGTTGATTGTTGTTGTCTGCTTGCTAGAATCAGTAATAATAATACATTATTTTGTGACATATTCTACATGTATCTGACTCACATTTGTTTACAACAGAACTTGATGGCTGTGACCTGAACCCTTGTGAGAATGGAGCTACCTGCACCAACATCTTGGGAGACTACAACTGTACATGTGCTCCTGGATGGAAGGGAATCAACTGCACTGAAGGTAAGTGAAAGACACTGAGTAACCCTATATATGCCGCCATGAAAATACCCGTACTCTCTATTTGGAAAATAGCGTTAAAGAGAGACGTACTGAATCTTTTTGTCTTGCACTCATCAGAGTATACTGCAAGTATACCTTGCAGTATACTCTGATAAGTGCAAGATGAAAAGCTTCAGTATGTCTCTCTTCAATGCCATTTTTCAATTCTGTAGTACCAAACATCTTTTCAGTTACTCTCTATTTGTAATGTTGAAAATGTGATTTCTTCAAGTGCTTAGATGTTTACATTTAATGATTAATATACTGTACTTGTATGTTTTTCTAACTTTGTAAAGTGCTTTAAAGTAAAAGTGGAAAAGTAAAGAAAGTAAGTAAAGATTATCAAAATTACACACACATATATACATATCAAGGTATTGCAACATACTAAGTATTTGGTACATTGAGAAAGATAATGAAACAGTGTGCTTGTACAGTTAGCTTGTATGTTCGTGTGCTGTAGTATGTGGCTGTATTCTAAGATCTCTAAAAATAGAAATATCAAAACAATGGGATGAGCAAACCATGCTTAATTAAATCATTGTATATTGGGCTTTCATCTTTATTTCCAGAGTTCAACGCTTGTGGCAGTGATCCATGTCAGAATGGAGCTACTTGTACCAACATCCTTAACTCCTACAATTGTTCTTGTCTGCCTGGATATGAAGGCATGGACTGTGAAAATGGTATGTGATATTGCCAACAATTATTCAGAGAATTAGGACAGTTTGAAAGCCTTTAATTTGTTGAAAGTTAAGAGAGTGAAATGTATACATTTCAGCAGGCATCTCAAGGCAGAAGCTGAAATACAACGATAAATGAAACAGAGAAATTATCATGCCAATCAAGGTATATAATATTGATTCCTGGAGAGTTTGGAAATGACCCTAGTATTTATTCAATAGTATTGGTCCAGATCCAATGTTCCTTTGCTGTGTTTTGAATCAATGATTTGCGAAATAACTTTCATGTTGAATGAAGCCAGATTATAGTCTTTACCTACATAATGTGTGCATTTTTGTAGAAATCAACCTGTGTGATCCAGACCCATGTTTGAATGGAGCAAACTGCACTAACTTCAGGACATCTTTTGACTGCGCATGCCCCACTGGCTACCGGGGAATGACATGTGAAGGTAACCATTTCCTAACCTTCCCATTCCCTTTCACCTGCAACCCGTATAGGGCATATATATATATTTTTTAATTCAATTGATTGGGTGTGTGATATATTGTGATATATAACCAAGGATATAACAACCCCTATATCTCCTGTTCATTATTTAAAATTGTAAATAGGACCTTACTTGCATACATTGTTTGTATAATTTTGTTAAATATTTTAGGGGAGTTGCTTTAATAGATTAAAATGAAATAGATGAAAATGGTATAAAAACATAATGCTTTTTAACTTTCCCCACACTTCATTTATATATATATATATATATACCACTAATTCGCCCTAAAAGGGGAAATGGTAAAAAAAGCATAGCAAAGGAGAAAATTTATATAAACCTGTTTATACATAATAAAGGATATGATAAAGGACATTTCCTCAAACAGCACATATTTTACCCATGGCACAATATGAACCCTGAAATTTGAGATGCATGCATAAGGCTACCCTACATTAAAAAAAAATGGAAGGGTCCTCATATCGGTGGACGCTCGTTACAGCATTGTGACAGCGAAGTTATGGGTTGTGATATGGCAGGCAAGGTCAGAAAGTCTAGTTCAAAACATAAAGGAGAAATGCATATTTCTCCTTATAGTCGATTTCCCCCTTTCGCTGCATTTTTTACCACGTATTTTCGCCCTTAGTAGGCATTTAATGAAATATATATATATATATATATATATATATATATATATAATATATATATATATATATATATATATATAATATATATATATATATATATATATATATAATATATATATATATATATATATATTTATATATGATAACACAATTTTCATTTTGTCGTTGTTTACATTTTTAGTCTATGCAGGCTGTGCAAGTGATCCCTGCCAGAATGGAGCTGTGTGTATGGAAGCAAATGACACCTACAGCTGTCTCTGTGCACCAGGATATGAAGGCAATCTTTGTGAAGATGGTAATATATTTCTTCTATTAATTCAGATATTAACTGATTACTGTCTAAGGCATGAACAAATGCAGTCTAATAACAATTGTAATTAAACTTTTAGAATGTAAATAGTTACAATTTAACCCCAGATATAGGCCTCATAAAATGATTTCCCCCTGTCTTTTCTGTTTTAGCTATTGACCTGTGTGAAACGAACCCTTGCTTGAATGGTGCCACTTGCACAAACTTCCAGACTTACTTCAATTGCACTTGCCCTCCAGAGTTCACAGGAGACAATTGTGAAGGTATTCTACAACTATTCTTTGTTCAAAGCTTACTGTACATGTATGTTAAATGGCTTGTTAGAATGTTTGTATAAATGAGTGAAATTATATTTTTTTAGTTGAATGTTGGTTAATATATATTATATATATCTCATGGTTTGCGCACAAGTATCCGGATGACCGTGTAATTTTAAAACAATATCTCATGGTTTGTGAAAAAATACCCGGATGACATTGCAATATATCTCCGTATCTCATAGTGTAGTGTGCACCAGAAGCGTAAACAAGTGAATATACGCAAAATACGCAAAAGTCAAGACAATGTATGTATGCGCGCAGCCCTTGCAAGATGCTTGAGTAAGGACAGAATGTTTTTCCACCTCTGTTTAATGTTGAAGTTAATACAAACACATAAAGGACATGTATTGGTGAAAAATGAGGAACTAGGTTTCATACAGTTAGTAATAATAATATTGAATGTCTTTTTCTTTCTTGGGACACAAGGGCATATCGCACTCGCTTTGAAAATATTTCACTTGTCGTGCTGACTCGTGAAATATGCTCATCAGCTTGTGTGATATACCCTTGTATCCCATTCAGTGCCATTCAATATTATATAAATATTGTTGATATCCCCTTTTTCATCTCCAGTCTATATTGGATGTGCCAGTAACCCATGTCAGAATGGAGCTAACTGTTCAGAGAGCATGGATAATACCTTCACTTGTACGTGTCCACCAGGCTATGAAGGAGAATTCTGTGAGCTAGGTAAGATATTTCTCATTTCTAATTCAAAATATCTATTTTCACACAGAAATACACTATGATATTAATTTCTGTTTACAGAAGAGAAAATAAGGAGTAGATTTTTTTTTTCATTGTTATGAATATATAATATTTTGGAAGGGATGAAAATATATCTACTCACATGAAAAAGTACTACCAGCGTAGTTCAAGCCATCCTACAGTTCATTGCCTATGTTCCAGACTAATATTTGTGACTCTAGTAAAAATGATTACTTGAAAACGTATAATAAATGTAGTCTTTATGCCTGCTATTTATTTTACTCAATTTTTGTATCCTTTGTAGAAATTAACCTTTGCGACCCAGATCCATGTCAGAATGGAGCCACATGTTCTAACTTTAGAACATCATATAACTGCACATGTCCTGAAGGATACACAGGTGTCAACTGTGAAGGTAAGATGATTTGATTTAGATGATTGCAACCATGACAAGAGCAATACTAATAGGAACTGATGTTCTAGATAAGTGGTGGGCCTATATTGCCAGTTAGGTCTTACAGCTTGATGAAATGAATTGGATAATTCATCTTTAATGTTGTTTAAATATTGAATATATCATAGAGGAACATACATGTACATGTGCATCTAATTTCATTTCACCATATTTTTTTGTATCCCATTTAATTGCAGTGCATATCTGCATCATTCCTTTCATATGTAGCCTGAGTCTATGTCATAAAAACCAAGTATTCCTTTAGAAAGATGTAACATCGAAGGAGAAAACTTCTAAGCAACATTTCATGAATCGTATACAAAAGAATTTAAAATGTTGGTCATTGTTGTCATTTGTCCTTTTAGTGTATTCTGGGTGTGACAGTGACCCTTGTCAGAATGGAGGTACATGCCTTCAGGCCAATGATTTCTACATCTGTCAATGTGCTCCAGGATACCGAGGACCAAACTGTGAAGAAGGTATGTAAAAACTTATCTTTCACTTGTCTCAAAAGAACTTTTGAAATAGAGTTTCATATAGTATGTAACTCGTTGATTATAAATAAGAAGGATGCCAGGTATTTATTTCAGCTGTAAGTTTGTGCAGTTATCTTCTAAACAAGAGGGAGGGTGCAGTTGTATTGACCCGTGTGACTGTAGTATTCAAGAAAACAAATTCAAGCAGGTATGAAAACTAGTCTTTATTCTGCATAAATATGCTTTTGTTATAAGGTGAAATACAAATAGAGATGTAGGATGAGTGACTGAAAAAGAGAGAGGAAATTACAAGAAATTTATTTTAATCCTTATTACCAGAGTTTTAACACGTACAAAACATGTTTGATTCAAAATCTAAAGCTTTAATCTAAAGTCTGATAAACTATTTCTTGCTCACTTGTCCAAATTCTTCTACAGAGGTGAATCTTTGTGATCCCAACCCTTGTCAGAACATGGCAGTGTGTACCAACTTTAGGATCTCTTACACATGCGACTGTCTGCCAGGGTTCAGCGGAGTCAACTGTCAAGGTATGGTTTTATATCTTTTAAAAGAGGGTTTGTGGATTTTTATACTGTATATTTTGAAAGAAAATTGTAATCATGGTCGAAGTTCAGCTGTATTAAGCAAAATTTCTCTCAATTCCACCCACCAAGAAATAAAAAAAACATTCATTTACTGTACTGAATTACTGTGGTTGGATTTTTTTTTTTACATCATAAATTTGCTTTTGTAAAATAAGCCAACATAAAAACAACTTTATGTTATACTATTTTGAAAAACCATACTGTACATTTATTTGATGCAAATACTTGTGATAAAAGCTTGAAATATCTAACTGAACCTAGTGTGAGGAGCTGAAAATATGCTTTTGAATGATTCTCTGTTTCCTTATAGACACAGGTAATTTGAATATTTGTTGGATGAAAATGCACCTAGATTTCCAGGACGAATATAAAGTATTTGATTTCATTTTTTCTTCATAGATTATGTTGGTTGTGTCAGCAACCCTTGTCTGAATGGAGCAACATGTGCACAGTTCAACAATACCTACATGTGTGCATGTCCAGCTGGCTTCACGGGTACCATGTGTGAAACAGGTAAAGACATTTATCTTGTCTCTTTGAAATAAGTGTAAATGTGATTCTGACATAACTAAAAATATCATTAATGAAAAAAAGTGTATGGACAAAAAGGAAACTATTGTCATTCTTTTTCTGGATATAGTACTGTGGATTTGTATTTCTGTGCTTGCAACATAAGAGTGTATCTATGAGGGTGGGTGTACCGGAACTGACTTGTCAAGTTTTTTCCTGTGTAAGAAATTGTATAAGATTATGATTTTTATAACTTCAGGAAGATAATCGTGAACTAATCAGCAAAAAAGCTAAAGTTTTGTGGACCAATGCTGTGTAATGTAAATGTATGGTATTGCGTACATCAGTATGATATAACTGGTGCACATTTTATGATATGCAAGCAGTTTTCATTCTGTTTTCATATTGAATGTTTTTGTTTTCCTTTAGCCATCAATCTATGTGAGCCTGATCCTTGTCAAAACGGAGCTACTTGTACAAACTTCCAGACATCATACACCTGTGACTGTCCAACTGGCTACACAGGCATGGATTGTGAAGGTAAACACCTTGTTTGTAGTAAAATACCGGTATATTCCTAATCAATCGAATGTAATATTTTGCAAAAGTGGTTACAAGTTTTTTTTACCATTATACCATTATATTTGAAATATATGTAGTAATATTTCGGAAGTGAGTAAAAAGTTGGAAAATTCCAAAATTCAATATTTTTTCCAATAAGTTTGGGGAGGTAGGATATGAGTGAGAAAGACATTCTTTTTTCTGCCTTTTCTCTTGCTGCACTTGTGAGCATCATGTTTATCTGTGATATTAGTGACCAGAAATGAAAGTACCTGTATCTCGTGAAGAATTTCAAGCTGATTATGTGAACTCGGTTTTGACTCAGATCTACATTCTGAGAAGTAGTTTGACCAATGCATCGTTGATGGTTTGTTTTTAGTGTACTCTGGATGTGACAGTGACCCCTGTCAGAATGGAGCAACCTGTCAGCAAGGCAATGATTCCTATACCTGCATCTGCCCACCGGGATACCAAGGAGTAATGTGTGAAGAGGGTGAGTATACAGTGGAAGCTTTATCTCTATTCTTTAAAAATTTTATTCCAGAGAAATTGTGGATATCAAAGTGCAAGAACTCAGTTTATCATATGTAGAATGATGTGATTTAATGTTCAAATTTCGAAATTATTTGGAATTATGGAAGCATGCAGTTCATAATTCACTCTCATTTACGTGATGTGTACATTTCATGTTGTTCAGAGAGGTGTTAGTTTAATGAATAACTATGTGTGACTTTCACTTACAACACAATGCATGATACTTAACACAAATCATGGAGATCGCTATAACTTTTATGACTTGACCTTTGAATGTTACATAAGTTGAGTTTTTTTCATTTGAATTTAAATTTATTGCATATGGAATCTCTGTTTAAAAATATTTAATCCTATTTTTTATTCTTAGAAATCAATCTCTGTGAGCCTGATCCTTGTTTGAATGGGGCCACTTGCTCAAACTTCAGGACGTCCTATAACTGTACTTGCATAATGGGCTTTGTAGGAGAGAACTGTCAAGGTAAATTAATGAGCTATTTTAAATAACATAAAAAATTGCTCTCCAGTGTTTAGTATGCATGTATAAACAAACCATTGATGTCGCTTCATCTATAAAGTGCACTTTACATCATGAAAATTTCTCTAACTTTGTGCAGAGAAATAAATGCATTCCTTGGAAACAAACAACTAAAATTTTGTTAATGGAATACAATACATAGAAAGCCCATTTTAGATATTCTTTATACAGTGGATTGTTAGCAATTGAATGTGAAAATTCAGAATCTTTGAAGTTTTTAGGTATTCATATTTATGTAATGAATGATTCCATCACACCCTATGATTACCCTTAATGTTTTAATGTACACTCCTACAACAATAATTTGGAATATCTGTACAGATTATGCTGGTTGTGACAGTGATCCTTGTCAGAATGGTGCAACCTGTGTGACTTCCAACTCTTCATACACCTGCGTTTGTCCAAAAGGATTCTCTGGGGTAATGTGTGAAGGTATGACCCTGTTTTATTTGGCTGATTTCAGTTATGACTGGGATGAGAGATCATTACATTTTTTTGGGGGGGGGGAATAAAATATGCTAGTAAAAAGGAAAGTGTTACAAAGATCTGTTACTGCTTTTTTTTTGGAGAAATAATGTGGTGGTACATGTTATGTATACATTTGGCAAAAAAAACCAAACAACTGAATAGCACATTATTACATGAAAGAGAGTATTTGATGAAATACGTGCTAATGAGTGGTTCCCTCAACATCATGTCAATTTTCCACAACATATATGATAAAAGTGTCTTGCTCTAAACGGTATTAATACCTCCTCAATCTAATCTTGAATTCAGCACCTTACTGGTACATTTTTTGTCAATCAGACTATGTTGGCTGTGACAGCAACCCATGCATGAATGGAGCCACATGTGCACAACAACCCAACAACACTTACACATGTGACTGTCCTCCCGGGTACCAAGGAATCCTTTGTGAAACAGGTTAGTCAAGACACAAAAATTACATATTGATTCTTCTTCACATGCAGTACATTACAAGACATGCTCTACTGAGAGGTAAAAGATATATGCTGATATGTAACTAAACAGGCATATATATGTAACTAAACAGAATGCTGGTGTATTAGTTTAAATGTAATGCTGGTTTTATTTCTTCACTAGACGTGTAACCTTGTATCTGTATACAAGCCTTCCGATGTACTTTTAGACGTTGCTTATATGCCAAGATAAGACTTTAGTTAATCAATTTTGGGAAAATAGATTATGTTGAAAGTGTATTTGAATAGTGCCCTCTAAAAATTAAAATATTTAAAGATTTTATCGCATAATTTCCTCAATTCTAACATTATCCAGTGAAATGCTCTCTTGGCACTGTTTTAAATTATTAACCCCAAAGCCAGTTATGTGTTTTGAATTGTATCTGTTTTAACCCTTTCGAGACATTTGACCACATTTTGTGGTTTGGCTCAATAACTTTTAATTCAGAGCTCAAAAAAATATACCAGATGCATGAGTAGAAAGAGCAAAAATTTCTACACTCAGTGTACCCACTTTTGCTGCATGACCATATTGCATTTGATGCTAGGAATTTTAAAAAGGAAAATAAGCTTTAAAATCTCTAAATTGGCAACACATTGAGAGGTTGAAAATCATTTTTTTAATGGAAATTGGCAATGTTTTCAACTTTTCGACAAAATTCCTAACCATGTCTATTGTTTTCAAGACATTACATCTTACTAGAAGCATGTAGCACTAAAGGAAAAATATTATTGTTGCCAATTTGAAGAACGAAATGTGATCAATTTAGCCCTGAAATAATTCCTGTCCTGAAAGGGTTAATACATTATTCCTCTCATCTCCAGAAATCAACCTATGTGACCCTGACCCCTGCCAGAATGGAGCAAATTGTACCAACTTCAGGACTTCTTACACCTGTGATTGCCCTGTGGGCTTTACTGGAAATGACTGTGAAAGTAAGTGATGTGACTTCTTTAAAAAAGAAATCATCTCCAGCATTGATTTCTTTAATACACACCCATTTTGATACAGCTACAACACATATTCATTTTATAATTTATTTCATTACTTTATGGCACCTTATTCATTGCTTTAAAATTAAAAAAAAAAGAACTGCCACATCAATCAGTGATCGATGTGATGTAGTTAACAACAGCATACCAAAGATACCTAAAACTACAGCATGATCCATGATTCCATAGGAAATGCTACTTGTTATGTTCATATGTCTTTTAACCTGTTGCCTACGGGAACTGTGTGTTTCTTTCATTAAGCCTATGTGGATAAGAGAATTCAGTAGTTAATGGTTTTAAGAATCATTGCGAATGTAAATTTTGATGTACGTGTACACTCCTTTTTCTTTTTTCAATGTAGCATACTCTGGATGTGCAAGCGACCCATGTCAGAATGGAGCAACTTGCACTCAGAATGCAGACAACACATACACTTGTACATGTCCTCCTGGATTTGTAGGAGATTTCTGTGAAACTGGTGAGTCATCAGTCTACACGTCTTCTTCATGCTATTCCAAAATACTTGTTTGACACATAAAATGCTTCAGTGTTATTCCTTTTTTTTTTCAAATTTCTTGTTTAAACAGCCATCACATTTGATTCGGGATTGAAACATGGTAAATAGATCAGTTTTGTTTGAAATTTTCAAGTGTTTCTACAAGGTGATCGATTTTGAAACATGAGAGACTTAGAGACGTTTTGATGTCTGTAGAAAGCCAGACATCGTTATTTGGTTTTTGATTTATCACTACAGTTCAGTAGGACATTTTGGCAAAGGGTTATTAATATGTGTCATTGATACAGCTACAATATATGCAACTGAGAACTCATCCTGTCCTTACACTCTTCACAGAACTTAATGGCTGTGACCCAAACCCTTGTGAGAATGGCGCTACCTGTACCAACATCTTGGGAGACTACAACTGTACATGTGCACCTGGATGGAAGGGAATCAACTGCACAGAAGGTAAGCATTCAACATGTTTATGTTTCATTTATTTATTTCATTTATAGATAAATTTTATAGAGGTGTATTTTCAATTTATCGAATAGAAAAACTTGTAGGCACATAATTTGTATTATTGAATTTATATTAGTATAAACGATAATACATGGATTTATATAGTGCAGCAAATATTCAGAGTAGTACTGCACATATCTATGTAATACTAGAATCAAATTATCCTATACTGATGATAGAAATCAATATTTCCTTTGTCAGAATTTTCTTTTTAAAAAATTATGAAAGAATGGAAAAATAGTTTTGGATTTCAGTCTTACTTTTGGTTTCCACATCTCTATAAGGAAGCATCTCACTTGTGTCTTTATCATAAGCTGGTTGTTGTTATTAAAGCTTATTGTTTCTAACATGTTCATTCCTCCCCAGAATTCAATGCATGTGGCAGTGACCCATGTCAGAATGGAGCCAACTGTACCAACGTCCTCAACTCCTACACATGCTCATGTCCACCTGGATACTTTGGAATGGACTGTGAAAACGGTTTGTTTTGTTCAGTAACCACACCTCAGTAGATTATCTAAACATAGCTAGCAGTGAAATGCATGATATTGATATACATGTACATGTACATGTATGCACCATTGCAATATCACAAACTATTGAAAAAGGGCACAAACACGAGTTTGCAAATCTTTCAATTTTTACTATTTATTTTTTTATGTTTATTTCATACATGTATTTCTACATATTGAATTGATTTTTATGTAATAGTAAAAAAATATTGTCTACTGAACAGTTTCATAAGATAATACATTTGTATGCCATATTGCTATATGCTCTCAATCTTGCTCTCCTGAAAAATAAGTTTGTCAGAGGTGAAATTTATTATTTCTAAAATGTCACTCAGCTAATTTACAACTGAGTATACTAGCTCTCACTCATCACTGTATCAAAGGACTATATTACATTTACCCACACATCAACCTTACCCAGAGTGTCCCAATATCATATGAAAACTCTCCACTAACACTGTTAACCTATACCTGTCCTCTTCTTGCCTGCAGTACAAAATGCATGCGATGGCAATGGATGTCTCAATGGCGCCACCTGCAATGATTTCATCACTTTCTACACCTGCACATGTCCAATAGACTATACAGGAGAGAACTGTGAAACAGGTAAATATTGCACATGCCTTCTGAAGTCTTCTTTACTTTGAATCGTGTATTTCATTCTGAAGCTTTATTGTTCTGTATTACATATGATCGTTGTAATCCCATTGGAACATGTACATACTGAAGGTCATGTGTATAATTGACTTCCATGTTTTTGTTCTTTTTTTTTAAATCAGAACTTGATGCATGTGACCCTGACCCATGTCAGAATGGAGCAACCTGCAACAATTTCTATACCTCATACAATTGTACCTGTCTTCCCGGTTATGAAGGCACAAACTGTGAAAAGGGTAAGCATTGTAGTCACAAAATAAAATTTATTTACTCTTTGGAATTATTGTTAGTGTCTAGTGAGTGCATTGTCAATTTCATTAATAAAAAGAATAATAGTTTAGACACAACAATCTTTCTTTCCTATACGTGTCAGGTTACCTATACCATTCAAACCAAATTATGTGCACATAATAGATAAAATGTACATCACATCATAACGAAAATAATTTTTACAGTTTCTTTTCATTCGAGACTAGTAAGGTCTTAGGTTATCCTTGTAGATGTAGATGTATGAATTGAGAATAAAATCTCAGTCATTGATTTGCTAGTGAGGAGACAAGTAAGGAAATTCTCTAATATGCTTTGCATATTTCTTATCAGATGTGGATGCATGTGATCCTAACATGTGTCTCAATGGAGCAACTTGTGTCAACAACATCAGCAACTACACATGTATCTGCCCTCCAGGATGGACAGGATTGAACTGTGAAACAAGTATGATCACTCCTCTGATATCTTATACATTTGTCTTTTACTTGATTGTAATGTTATTGCACTTATGTAGATTTAAAAGGAATAATTAGATTGTACAGTGTATCTTTTATCTTTTTTTACTTGTTTGGAAGGAAGAAGTCCTTTTAATTGTTACATTTTTTATGCTGCAGTTATATATAAGATGTGGAATTATTTCAAGTTGATATGTGATTGATAATATGTTCCCTTCTCATTATTAATACTAGGTGTTACGAAAAACATTTCCCACTTTTGATCCTTAATAGTTCAAAAACTACATGTATATATCAGATAACACTGACTTGTTTGGAAGGAAGAAGTCCTTTTAATTGTTACATTTTTTATGCTGCAGTTATATATAAGATGTGGAATTATTTCAAGTTGATATGTGATTGATAATATGTTCCCTTCTCATTATTAATACTAGGTGTTACGAAAAACATTTCCCACTTTTGATCCTTAATAGTTCAAAAACTACATGTATATATCAGATAACACTGACATTGATATGAGCAATAGCTGAATAGTGTACAACTTTGTTGGAGGTAATTTAAAAATGAAAGCAAAAATCAGTTTCATTAAATTCAAGATTAATTTTTAAGTTAGGGTTCAGATTTTGCTCTATTTTCAACCCTCTGTACAAAACTTTAACTTTGCACAGGGGTCAATTGGTGTATATGGGAGTGTGTGGTTAACACCCAGACAATGGTCCTGGACAATGGCCAGGGTTTGAATGCTTTATTATTTATTCATGAGGAATTCCACTATCACAGCTAGTCTTTATTCATCCTCTGGCATTAACTGTGTAAAGTCATTTCACTGAGATGTCATTTTAATGGATTTTGAAGCAATCAAAGTAATGCGAAGTGATTTAAGTCATTCAAAGGATAGGAATATTGATGTTGTCCTTGATGATGATGATGATGATGATGATGATGACGAAGATGATAGTGATGATGATAATGATGACAATGATAGTGATGATGATGATGATGACAATGATAGTGATGATAAAGATGATGACAATGATAGTGATGATAATGATGATGACAATGATAGTGATGATTATGATGATGATAACGATTATGATGATAATGATAAGAATGATGAGGATGATGATGATTATGATGGTGATAATAATGCTGCTGCTGCTAATAATGATAATGATCATGATAGTGACAGTGATGATGATGATAATAATGATGAAAATGATTGTTACATGTAGCTGGAATGAAATGTAGTGTATGCAAGCACATGGAAACATGTGCTTACTTTTTTCATGTGCATGCATTTTACCCTTTACCATGAATTCAGACTAGCAGTGCCCAGGGCTATCCATCATGAATTATTAATAAAGCATTCATGTGCCTTGGAGCAAGAGACCAGAAGCCTGGTCAGCAGAGCTCTGAAAAGGTGGTATTCATGTCCACTGTTCAGGGTCACTGCAAGCACACACTCACATACACATCATTGGTTCCTGTGTAAAGTTCAAGTTTTGTACAGAGGATTAAAATTTGACCAAAATCTGGAACCTAACTTTAAAATTAATCATGGATTTAATGAAACTTATTTATGCTTTCATATTTAAATCACCTCCTACTAAATTGTGCACTATTCAGCTATTACTCATATCAATGACAGTGTTATCTGATATATACATGTAGTTTTCGAACTATTAAGGATCAAAAGTGGGAAATGTTTTTTGTAACCCCTAGTACAACAATCACATGAATGTCATCACTTATGATCCACTTGAAAGCTCAGTTATTTTTCTTCTGGGATCTAGACTGAAAAAAAGAAGCATCCTTTTGTTTGTATTTGGGAGGTAATTGTTAATGCATTCTGTATTTCTTTCCATTGAATAGGATTGTTTGCATGTGAATCGGACCCTTGTCTGAACGGTGCCACCTGCAATGAATTCAACTCATTCTACGTGTGTACTTGCCCACCTGGGTATACAGGAACAAACTGTGAAATAGGTATGTCAATGTTCATATATCTCCAAGGTTTGCATAGAAAAATGCATAGAAAATAGCAAATTTCCTTCAATATGAACAAGAGCATTATTAGCACTTCAAAATGTAAAATCATTTAAAGCAAGTCTGTATTGCATATTGGAGACCTGTTTGGACATTAAACAAGGTATCCCCCTCCCCCCCCCCCCCCAAACCAGTCAATACTATCTAATTATTTCTAATTCTTTTGCAATATTTTTAGAATCCCTTTTTATTAATATGGACATTTATTTTATATTGTGCCTCTGTTGCAGGTATGAAAAACAGTTTGGGTACATTCTTTGCTTTCTGGGCCCCGTTGCATAAAATTTACCATTAATGGTAACTCTGCTATCAATGGTAATTACCATGGTAACATCACTCAACAGCCAATCAAAATCAAGGTTTCCATGGGAGTTCCCATTGATGGCAAAGTTACCGTCAATGTAAGTTTTATGCAACGGGGCCCAGATCTCAAAAAGAGACAGTTCATTTACTGAGAATTGCATTTTTTATTCACTCAATATTAGGATGCTACATCTTTTCATGTATTTGAATGGAATGGTTGATAATATTGAACCATGCTTAAATTTCTTTCACAGAACTGAACCCATGTGACTCCAATCCATGTGAGAATGGTGCAACTTGTAACAATATGAGAACCAGCTACACCTGTGATTGCCCCGTTGGTTATGAGGGAGTGCACTGTGAATCAGGTATGATTCTTATATGTTTCCTTCCTAGGAATTCTGTTACATGTGATTTCCCGTATATATTTGTTTTTATAAATAATTATCTGTATGTATCAGTTCACATTAACCTTTATTCTGTTTTCTAAAAAACAACCTTGAAAATCTCTATTTTTTAAAATAACAGTTTTCCACATTACAAACTGTATTTCTTCATTTTTAATGAATATTGATTGATTGTTTGATATGTAATATTGATCTTGAAATATTGTTGGTAAGTTCCAGGTTATGTTAGATCAACAAATAACAAGGAAAAGGACACCTGTAACATTAGTTTTCTCTATTCTTGGTATAGGACAGCATAAGACCAAGTAGCTTGGACTTGCCCTAATATGCTATGTCACTCACTCACGCTCTCTCTCTCTTTCGTGTCTTCTTCTTACTCTTACCCTCCCACAGTAACGGACAATTGTTTAAGTGATCCATGCCAAAATAATGCCTTCTGTCTGAATCAAGTAGGATTTTTCATCTGCGTCTGTCAGCCAGGCTACGAAGGCACTCTCTGTGAGACAGGTAAAATAAAATGTAGCACACTACCATTGAGAAACAGCTTACCTATAAAGCTCCCAAAATATTTCCAATGAATGGAAATATACAATAAAGGAATAGTCAAATTATATTCATGCATTATTTTTTTTACCAAACAACTTTAATTTCAAATATAAATATTGTGAAGTTGTATCATATTTCTTACTTCATGAAAAGCCACTAAAATCTTTGTGTCATTCACTATACATGCATGTTAAGTACAATTATTTTGATTTTTTCTGCTCCACTTTGAGCATTGAATGAACAATGAAATTTTATTATAGATTCATATATATATATATATATATATATATATATATATAAAGTAAAATAATTAGTCCTGCGTCGGTTGATGAAAAATAACAAAAGTTCACAATAAATGAAAACAACCGTAGAGATGATATATATATAATGAAAGAAATGTCACTATGAGACGGTCGTAGATTTTATTGTCCTCCTTTATTTTATACCTTTCACTAAAACAACTATGAGTGACCACCAGCGTTGTGTTCGAGGAACATTTCTTACAATATATATATATATATATATATATATATATATACCTTTGAAATTTACCAAGGATACACATTCCTTATATGTTTATCCTATGTAGAACAAGATGTATGTGTGTCAGATCCATGTCAGAATGGTGCTACATGCAACAACTTTAGGACTTCATACAACTGCACATGTCCAGAAGGATATGAAGGAACAAATTGTGAAACGGGTGAGTTCATATCTAGCTAAGTACTACTGTGAATAATTCATTGTGAAACAGAAGATCATCTGAAATTGAGTACATGATATATCACAATTACATTGCAATTTACAAATCAATTTTGATGTCTAGAAAAATAACTTTTAATGGATACAATGAAATTCTCTTGAGTCATTCAATCCAAGACTTAATTCATCGATCCCTGAGAATTTGTGATACAAGAAAATCAGAGTAATGATATGTTAGCTGGTAAATCATTTGTGTGCTGTATTCTAAAGTTATTATTACTAAAAACATCAAAGAGTACTATGGTCATGTGCAGATTGGTGTAAGAGTAGCAACATATTTCGTTTGTGCAATTCTTCCAGATTATACTCTCTACCAGAAAATATATTCGTGGAATATTCTCAATAAACGTATTTCTAAAATTCTTGCAGATATCAATGAGTGTGACAGTGATCCATGTTTGAATGGTGGTACGTGTACAGACCTGATTAATGGATACAGTTGTCAGTGTGCCCCTGGATATACTGGATCAAACTGTGAAATAAGTAAGTGTTTAATATGTTGATATGTTGGCTAGTTAATATTTATTTACATACATGTGTATACTTTAACAATTCTTTTTTTTTTTTTTTAATGAATCCGACTTGCAAACAGGGGTGACCCATTTAACAATTGTCTTGTATTTCATTCAATCTTAATTGTTTAAACAGTATAGGTTGTAACTTGTTTTGATTTCTTTTTACAATTATTATTTTTTAGAACTGAAGTGATTTAGGTTCATATACTAATATCTATGTCAAGTAAGAACTGTCTTTACACCAGTGAGATTTTCTCCAAAAGATGAAAAATGTTTTTTGCTTGTCTTTTTTTTCTGCTTGAAATCTAATAGAAAAAGTTTCCCCAAATATCTTTCTGTTAACCCTTTCAGGACAGGAATTATTTAAGGGCTAAATTGATCACATTTTGTTCTTCAAATTGGCAATAATAATATTTTTCTTTTAGTGCTACATGGTTCTAATAAGGTGTGATGTTTTTTAAAACAATATTCATGGTTAAAAATTTTGTTGAAAAGTTGAAAAATTGCCAATTTTGATGAAAAACAAAGATTTTAAACCTCTCAATGTGTTGCCAATTTAAGGATTTTAAAGCTTATTCTTGTTTTGAAAATTCCTGGCATCAAACGCAACGTGGTCATGTAACAAAAATACATTAGTGTGTGCAGAAATTTTTGCTCTTTCTACTCATGCATCTGGTATATTTTTTAGAGCTCTGAATCAAAAGTTATTGAGCCAAACCACAAAATGTGGTGAATTGTCTTGAATGGGTTAAGAGCTGCATGTTCATATATGCAGTGACTTTCAATTCATCCTTCTTAATTCCTAGATATTGATGAATGTGCTAGTGACCCTTGTCTAAATGGAGGGACCTGTGTCGATGATGTCGATGGTCATACATGTATCTGTGCAGCAGGATATACGGGATCCAACTGTGAGACTGGTAAGATGGTCTTTTATATACAAAGATGTAGCAGAGTTATTGTAAAGTAAAGATGACGTACATGTAAAATATGACGTCATGCCTGTCAGTCATTTTGACTAAAGAGAATAAGGATGTGTGAACATCAAAAAATGATTGGCCCATATCTTAACTTGCACATAACTGAACTATATCTGTACACAAAATTTTGAAATGATATTATTTTACCTATCTCGGATTGCAGTTTTCTACTCATGTTCACTGCATGGTATGAAGAAGTCTTCATTACATTCTTTACTCCTGTCATTTTTTTTTACAGATATTGATGAATGTGCTAATAATCCTTGTTTGAATGGAGCCACTTGTATTGACATGGTCAATGACTACATGTGTGACTGTGTGCCAGGCTATGAAGGCACGTTCTGTGAGACAGGTATGGCAATACTTTCCGTTGTTGACCTTCATCATTTCTATTAATATTTCTGATAACAAATCTTATTTCTAAGTTATTTTCAAAGGTTCTTGATGCAATTACTGCAATGTTTAAACATTTTCTTTTGTCAGTTTCATAGAGGTACAGTGTGTCTTTTGGAAAATGACATTTTTACTAAAAATATTCTTAACAATCCTACTTTTCTCATGCTATTGCATACAGATATTAATGAATGTGCCTCAGATCCTTGTGAAAATGGTGCGACCTGCCAGAACCTCATCAATGAATTCATTTGTGTGTGTCCCAATGGATTCACCGGCCTGCGCTGCGAGGAGGGTAAGTTCCTAATGTCAAACTTTATGCTCTATACTGTTTCATTAGTCTTGAGGACATATTTTTACACTTGACATTACACACATGTAGGTTAGAATACAAAATGTATCAAGAGTGGCATAAAAGTAAGATTGGTGATAATTTATATTTGTAATAGTTTATTTAGGTATACAAAATTGACAACAACATACGTTTTTGAAATGATAGGTTTCCATTTCATTTTTGAATTTTTTTAAAAATCTCCAAACATATGATCTTTCCTTTCTCTGTCATATTTAACTTACAAGTAAAACAGTAGTACATGTATTTTTATTACTGAAGCATTAACATCGACATGCATGTCATAGTGATATTATGAGAACTGCCACCGTGCAATAGCCTGCTATTTTTTCCCATTTCTCTGCAGCCAATGATTGTATCCAGTCAGTTGACATTCCTGTGAATGGTCAGTATGAGATATTCTCTCCCAACTACCCCAATGAATACGAGACCCGCCGCTTCTGTCGCTGGCTGATCAGGATCCCTGAGCCACGTCGGTTGCGTCTAGTCTTCACGGACTTCAGCACCCGAGAGGGATTGGACTTCCTTGAGGCTGGAAACGGACAGGACCCCAATGACCGAGACTCCGTGGTGGTTCGTGCCTCTGGGAGCACCATCCCGTCCAACTTTGACTCCACTTCCAATGGGCTGTGGGTTGTATTCACCACAGGGGAAGAGACTGGTGATTTCACAGCCAGAGGATTTTCCATCAAAGTCTTTGATGAAGCATTGGCATGTAAGTACAACTTGTCCAGTATGGGATTGAAGATGTTTTCTTGATTAGCCAAAATTTTAGGATATCTTTAAGTAGGACATGGCCTAGTGTTGGGGTGGCAGGGTGATGCATGTCTCCCTATTTAAATGTAAAACAAAATGGAGGATAGAGAAGATTGAAAAGAATCTAATAAGATAATGCAATACCTTGTATTCTACAAAGACATTGCACCATTGATTTACATTAATCATTGTGAAGTATGGTCAAGAATCTAAAGAATATCAGTGTCCACCTCCCCTTTCTAAGACAAGACACACAACACTGCCTTTTAGATTGAATTGAAAAAATGGACTGCTGCAGTAGGGGCATAATGAAAAAACCCTTTGACGGTGTCATTTTTAAACCTGTTTTTTTATTTTAATGGACACAGTCTTTAAACGTGCACTTTGCATATAGAATATAAGTAAATGTAATTCAGGTTTTCTAACAGTATCACTAATTACATACATGTAGCTAACTCATGAATTGCTTTTTTTTCTGCAGACAACTGTGATGGATTCCCCTGTCTCCATGGCTCAGATTGTATTCAAACTGGGAATGGCATCAATGATTTCATGTGCTATTGTGTTGCTGGATGGTATGGAGGACTTTGTGAGAATGAAGTCCCAGTTGGTAAGTGCAAATTTCACCCGTTTTTTCTAAAAAGCCTAGCCTTAAAATAGTCTTACATATAATTTGGGGTTTTATTTCCTTAGTACTGTACCTAATTATGTGTAACATGTCCCACTTTTTACCCCATTTAAAAATCCTTTTATTTTTAATAGTTACCTCTCAGTTTCAAGATTTTCAATATTGTTTATTATTGATTGTTGATTCTTACAAATTAATTTGTGTCTGTGGGTTTGAATACATGAAAGTGTTGATTTTAAGCTTTATTCAAAATTAGGTTTGTTAGGAATATGCTTTAACCCTGGTAAAACCTGTGCCATTTCACTAATTACAAACTAGTTGTTAACTTCTCCTGTTCACATTATAATTCAGGTGCTGATCCATGTGATTATGATCAATGCGAGAATGGCGCCACCTGTGAGGCAAGTGGGACCAGCTATCTATGTAACTGTGCCCCAGGCTTCCAAGGCAGATACTGTGAAGAGGGTAAGTATTCCATGATGGGATATGCTTCCTTTGTACTGGGGAGTGTTTCATCAAGTGTTCTGTCAGTGATTTTTACCGACAACTGTTATAAGCTACTGAAATCCTTGCATCTGATTGGCTGAGAGCAAATTTGTCGGTAAAAATCACTGACAAAATGCTTGATGAAACACTCCCCTGGTGTAATCTTATGTCAAGTACACTTGTATAGCAGTTTCATCAATTTACAGATTCTGTGTGAAATTACAAGTGCAATTTCTAGATGTAAATGAATCGAGAATTGTGCATTGTTGTGCACATATAACAATTTTATTTCCAATTTGAGTTTGAATTCATTGGCATCATCAAGCAGAAGTGCTCAAATATTTGATCATATTAAACAATAGATTGCATACATATATGCATGTATAGATAATACAAATGTGTATTATATTTCAATTTTTTCATTCATTGTAATCAAATTTTGACTTGATAGGAATCAGCAATTTGGGCAGGTAGTAGATCATTTTTACATGTATATAACTTGTCATTTCTTTCTTTGTCTAGTGAAGAATATGAGCCACATCAGTGGCTTATACATGTACTTGTATTCAAAACAGTTCTAGGAGTTCACCTGAACAGGAATTTGAATAATTTATTTCACTTCTTTACATTACATTGCCAAATTAATCATGGAATAAATGATGATTATAAGCAACAATATGTCCATGTATTTGTTTTATTTCAGTCATGCCTGATGCATGTGCCACTGCTCCATGTCAGAATGGAGCCTTATGTGTCAGCCAAGGTGGTCAATACACATGTCAGTGTAACCCAGGATATACTGGAACATATTGCGAAATTAGTAAGGAAAATATGATATTCTCTTTCCTTTGAAATATTTCAGACTACCTCTTTCCTTCTTCCACCTTTCCCCTCAATCTCTCTCTCACTTCTCTCTCTCTTCCACCCTCCCTTCATCCCTCATTTTTCATTCATTTATCAGCTATACATATTTCCCATTAACCCTTTCAAGACAATTGACCACATTTTGTGGTTTGGCCCAATAACTTTTGATTTAGAGCCTTAAAAAATATACCAGATGCATGAGTAGAAAGAGCAAAAAATTCTGCACATACTGTGTCCATTTTTGTTGCATAATCATATTGCGTTTGATGCCAGGAATTTTAAAAAGGAGAATAAGATTGAACATCCTTAAATTGGCAACACATTGAGAGATTCAAAATCATTGTTTTTTGTCCAAATTGGCAACTTTTAAAACTTTTTGACAAAGTTCCTAACCATGTATATTATTTTCAAGACATTACATCTTATTAGAACCACGTAGCACTAAAAGAAAAATATTATTGTTGCCAATTTGCAGAACAAAATGTGATCAATTGAGCTTTTAAATAATTCCTGTCCTGAAAGGGTTAAGTACCATTTTTATACAGTACATTTGATTAATGGAATGTGCAATGTAAATCCAAGCTGAGAATGCAAGTGTCAAGATTCTATGTCACTGGTGAAGATTTTTTTCTGCTGCAATGTAGGACCTTTTTTTTCTTCAAAATATACATATTTACAACAACCTATTATAGTGTCTTATTCCTTTTGCCTTAATTTCTTGTTTCAGTTTATAAGAAAACACACATGGAAATTGTGAACCATGTAAGTTGTGCTTGTAAGTTCTATTGCTTATAAAGTCTTTGCTAATTTGTACTTGCATATTATCTTTTGAATTCATCATTATGATCTGTGCTGCTGGTAATCTTACAACTACCTTCTGCCTGATATTTTTCTTGCCAGATATCCAAGAGTGCAACAGCAACCCTTGTCTGAATGGAGGTCAATGTATTGATGATATCAATGGATACATCTGTATCTGTATTAACGGTTTTGATGGCGTTCACTGTCAAATAGGTAAAATCTGCCAGCTTTTTCTTTCAAAGATCCCCCAAGTAGACAAGAATTAGTGCTATGGTCAATAATTTGTGTTTCTGTATGATCCCCTCTTTTTAAGATTATTTATGTATGTAGGCCTACATGTATTTATGTCCTGAATGTGAATGCATTCACACATGTGCATCTTTCTTAAATATGTACAGTATATCATTTACCCTACATGATGTAAATATGACTTGCTTCTCGAGACTATTCTAAGATACAGTTTTTAAACATAAGACTAAATATGAAGTCCATTGCTCTTAATCAAGGTTGAAAAAAGAATGCCAATAAATATCTATGACTTGAATTCGCTTTGCCTGTAGAGATCATTCTGAGGTACAATCATTTTTCTCATGTGATAGACACAAAATTAAATCCTTTAATTTGCTTATCTTTCATTCAAGTTTGAAACAAGAATGCCAGTATGAAATATTACTACTCTTTAGTATGGTTCCTTGAGCCTTTCTACTATCAAACAGATGTATGCTATCACAGTAGAGGAGCATTTATTTTAAATTACTGTTCTTTAAGTATTTTCGCAGTGATGAATTATTTTTGTTGTCCCTGTTATAGCACCACCTGATCCATGTGCAGAGAACCTTTGCTTCAATGGAGCTACATGTGTACGAGATGGTTTCACTTCGTATAATTGTATATGCATGGAAGGATTCTTTGGAGAACTCTGCCAATACGGTAAGCTTGATCAACATGGAAAGAGCAATGTTAACATTCTGAAAAAAAACATCTTAATTTTCCACACTGATTTTTACAATGAAAATCTCTGTATTTAATTTAAAAATAAATGCAGTTGAGTACTGCAGAACAAACTTTTTCAAGAGTAATAATTCGTCAGAAAGTACTTCTGAGGACAGTTATCACATAGACAACCACCTCCCCTCAGGAAACAATCCATTGGTACATGTAAATCGACCCCTAGACAACTACACCCAGACAACTACATACACCCTGAGCAACTACACTCCTGAAACTACATACACCCTGGGCAACTACTCCCCTACAACGATTACCCCAAGAATAATTATCCCTGGGGCAACTATCCCTGATTAGATCACCAACCTGTTTGTACTACACCCTATCGGGAAGGGGTAGTTGTCTGTGGGGTAATGTTCAGGTTTAGTGATCCACAGGGTGGTAGTCTAGAGGATAACTTTTTTTTCTAGAATATTATGAAAGCACAAAGAAGACAAATCACTGCAGTATGATGCAAAATAACATTATTGAATTGAATTTCAGAGTGGAAAAATGTTGATATCAACCCAGCCAACCCTCATTATATTTCAATTTCTCAAAAGAAAAAGACATTTCATGTATATTCTATGATTTAATGTTATGTGTTTTTTAATATGTCATTCATTTTATATCTTACATACATGTAGTCCTGTACTTTGATCATGAAAAACAGATAACCTGGACTTACTTTGTATTTCCCTTTGTTGTTTCATGAATAAGGTTGATTTGGAAACAAAATACATATACCTGCATTAAGAAAATTATTCCATGTTTGTTTCTTTATGCATCAGGGAGTGCATGTACCAGTGACCCATGTCTTAATGGAGCAACCTGTGTGGAAGTGAGCACCTTTGAATATGACTGCTTCTGTCCACCAGGCTATACTGGATCACGATGTGAAGAAGGTAAAACCTCACTGAATAAATCACTAAATAATTTCTAGATTCGTTTGTAATTCTCTTTTATTGTTAGTAATGACCTATTTGCATGATGAGTTTAATCAGTATACATTTGTCTTCCAAATTTCTTGAGGAAATATAATTATTCTTTTCTGATGAGCAGTGTAGCGACCTATTTCGAGTAGCCTCATTTTTTCCATGATAAAAGTCTTATATGTTATTATTATGGGTACTAAGATTTTAAAAACTGAAGTTCAGACCCATTCATAATTCACTATGAATATAAATTATGTTTTATAAAATGGGTTGAAATTATTTGGAAGTACTCATCTGTCTGTAGTGAACAATAATAAACAAAATCATCTGTAATATTCTTTCAATGTTCTTTTTATTCACAGAAATTCAAGTAGATCCTTGTGATGCCAGGCCTTGCAAGTTTGGAACATGCCTTAACATCGGAGATGGAGATTATCGTTGCCAATGCAATCCTGGTTGGACTGGCACAAACTGCAATTTAGGTAAACTACGATGCTCTTTAGAAAACATGAAAATGGAGAAGTGGTACATGCTTTGATTGATTTTATTGTCAAATTCTGTTAATTACTTTAAAATGATAATCAGAAGGATTCCCCTGATGAAAGTTGCAGAGAAAGGACTACTGACACGGGTTAAAATCATTATTTCCGTGATTAGACCAAAATAGTTTTACCTATGCCAATCATAATATTGCTGGTCATGAATATGTGTATAAGTTCTGGTACAGTACCTATATAGTTCAAACGAATTTTAATGGAAAATGTTATTCATCATTAAAATCTTATATATAGATTATAGTTATAGTTTAATAGTAAAGTTTCCCTATCTCTCTCTTTCTCTCTTTGTGATGAGCAGTTTTGGGTTTTTATATTATATCGTATAGCAATGTGAGATGTTACAGTTCATGCTCTGATGACATTTGCTCTGCAGTTATTTTCTCATACTAAAGAAATTCCTTCCAACCTACCTGGACCCAACATTATACTGAACTGTACCCCTAACCGTACACTGAACATTAAGCTCAGTGGCAACCCCATCCCTAACCCCAATATCTTGGACGAAGGAAGCCCTGGAGCAAATGTCAACGAGCATATCAGATGACCAAATGGCATGGGTCCCATACACACCACATAAATTATCAGCATTAGGGCTTATTAAAGGCAGGAATTGATAACCCGATTTCCTCTGTTTGCTTTGTGTTCCGCAGACATTAATGAGTGTGCAGAGAGCCCTTGTAAGAATGGAGGCTCATGCTTCAATACACTGGGCAGCTACAGATGCTACTGTACCAGTGGCTACTCGGGTACAAATTGCGACAGGGGTAAGTCTATTTCTTGATGTACACTGCCCTTCAAAAGTTTGGGTACACCTGTAATAAGAACTGGTTTCTCACAATCACCCACAGTTCATTTATCATCAGATTTGTGGCACTGCAACAATATGGTATCAAACTGAAAAGTAGACATCAGCCTTCAAATTGACACCAGTTTACCATTATGAAGTGAATTGAATTGAATTTTATCAAACATCAATGATTTACATCAATATTCTGTTCATACACATATAACTGAGTATATCATACATATATGTAAAGCGTTTCAGGAGGCAGTCAAAAAAAAAAAAAAAAGCAGCCTACCCTCCCAAAAATATCATTTCCAGTGCAATTAGAAGGTCACAGGTTTGGTCAGTTGGGCCAGCATTTTGGCCCTTTTGGCATTCTATAAAATCTGACCCTTGTTTGTACTGATGAATATTAACAATATTTGGACTGATATACAATTAAAATTCCTAAACTCATGCAGAAAACTACTATTTTCATTAAAAAAAACAACATTTTGGGCACACTACAGTGCTTTTTGTTTTTCCATGGGAAGTCATATTCTTTGCATTTGTATATATCCTTACAAGGAAAATAAATGAATAATGGTATGTCATGAATTATAGTATGTCATGAGATGCACATTTATTTATTTTCAAAGTTTGATTCTATCATGTTTCAAATCATAGACATTTCTCGTCAGAGAACCCGCCTCTGTCAGGGATCACAGCACAACACAAGTTGGTCAAGTTGTGGAAGTAGTTGTGGAGGAAGTCACTGGAAATGTCTTTCTATGCCTTCTCAAGATGAAAAAGTTTCGTCTTCCACCCAGGGGAGGGGGGGGGGATGTTTGATGGTTTATTTTACCTGACTGCTAAGAAAGTATGTGTATGCTTGTAAGTAAGCAACATGTCAGGGACATGTCTCATTGAGACCTGTACATCATCCACATAAATCACTTTCTGAAAAGCACCCTAAACGGGGATTGCAGTAGGAGTAGTTTTGATACCCTAAACAGGGGAACTTGTCTAACATCTATGATTTTTATACCCTTAACGGCGATTTTATATCTTGCGTGGTATTTTACATCCTATTTTAGGATTACATCATCATCATAGACCTTTTTCAGCCAAAAAGGAACAGTAAAAGAAATTCAACCTCATTTGGAACAAATTACTGAACTATATCCCCCCCCCTCCTTCCCACAGATCTTCTTCTTATCACCTCTGAATTCGATACCCTTTTTCTTGATTTTTGCTGTTTTTGATAACCTAAGTGCGTAACCTGGGTTACGCGCCTAATGCTGAAAAAGTACCCTTTTTATCCGTTTTTGTGTACGCGGATGGTGTACAGGCCTCAATGAGACATGCGACAGGCCTCAATGAAACATGAGAAAAAGGAAGAGAAAGGGGTCCTAAAAACCATGCTATGGGAAGAGCTGGACAGGAAGGTCCGAGAAAAATGCCCAACAAGTGAGCCTTATCTGTTGGAAATTCTTTAGAAGGCATATGAAAAGACATTTCCAGTGACTACCTCCACGTTTTATTGCCATTTGGTTCAGTGCCATTTGGTCCAATCATAATAGTATCTAACATTATTCGGTGCAATATTAGTTCAGTATACATTTGGTCTAATCAACATATCGTCCAATCAAGTTTCATCCAATAGCCTGTAGGCCAATAGCCATTTCATCTATAACCATTTGGTCTAATAAATTTTTGTTGCGATTTGGTCCAATTATCATCAAATGGTCTAAACCCAATCAGTCTAATACACATTTGGTCCATATTGCAGTTGGTATAATGTCATTTTGTCTGATTAGCACTTGGTCCAATTACCATTAGGTCTAATGACCATTTGGTCTAATGATAAGCACAGGGCCAAACCAAGAAATCTACGACCCTAGGACGTCTATGTGTGCTGCATTGTTTTAAATTTTAGATCCAGATTTTTTACGACAATCAGTTTCAGCGTCTAGATCAATTTACATTCAAAGGAGGTGTTTTCTACCAAAACGCAGATATTAGAATACTTTAATGTTAATGATAATTATTATTCTTAAAGGGAAATCCAACCTTTAAAGCAAGTTGCTTTGAAAGAAAGGGGAAAAATCAGAGAAGCAGATTGGTGAAAGTTTGAACGAAATCGGACAAGCAATAAGAAAGTTATGAATTTTTGAAAGTTGTAATCACTATGCATATGGGAATTTCAAATTGGCCGAATAGGTAATGTCGCTGTGATGTAGCTGTGGACAACTCCCCCATTCGCTCTAACACACAAATTGACTAAAATGTCACTTTTTTCCAAAATGCATTACTCAGTAGGATCTTTTCGTTCATGAGGACCTATACAAATATGCTATCTCCAATATATTTTGAGTACTGCCCCGACGGTAAAAGCGCCTCGAAGAAAACCGCAAGTTAATGATATTTTTGTGTACGACAAATGGGAGAGTTGTCCACAAAAATGGCACAACTGACTCACCAAACTGCCAATTTGAGATTCGCATAGATGTAGTGATCTCATTTTTCAAACATCCATAACTTTCTTAGTCCTTGTCCGATTTCTTTCAAACTTTCACCATCCTGTTTTTCTTATTTTTCTGCTTTCACACAAATCATCTTATTATCAAAGTTGGATTGCCCTTTAATGATTATGCTTATATTGTTATACTTTTTAAAAATATTATTATTACAATGAAGCCAATGGGAGAGCGGGGTGAACTGGGATGCGGAGAACTATAACACCAACTCTAACTAGAAAAATAATTAACCTGTTATAAATAAGTTTGAATCTTAACTATTAATCTTAAGTATTAATGTTCACAAATACATCCACAGCTTTACTGCGATTTTGCTTGTAGGTCTAATTTTCACTTCTTTTTTTACCACTTTAAAAAAAAAAAATTATCATTCAGTGTCAAGTATATCACTTGCCTATAGTGAACACCCTGCATTGAGCATATACATGTAGGTCTCGTTTGACCCTATAATTTGAAATGATATTCTTTGCGATAAATACCAACACTAATATTTTGCAGGCACATGTTGTTTTCTTACTATCGGGGTGAACTGGGACACCTTGCCCAAGTTCACCCCGGTTACTTTTTGTGTATGTAAGGAAAATGAGCTTTTATCAGTCATAATCCATAGACATATTACATGAAAATATCTTTATTATACATCAAAAATTGTAAAAAGTTATATCAGTCAATTCCTTTTTACAGATCATTCATACTACTTCAGACAAACTTGTATAAATATTATGTACAATTATCCCAATTGTCCCACTTCACCCCGCCCTCCCAGTAATCTGGGATTGATTAACTTTGCCCGGATTGAAAAAAAAAAATCACTGTTCCAGCTAATGCTGTAATCATAATTGCAAACCTTTAGCTCAGACAGGAATCGCCTGAGTTTTATAAGCTGATCGGTCGTTTATATATCAAGATATTTACGATTGAACATTGATGTCGGGATAGAGTACCACCGAACCCTAAAGAACTCTTACGGTTGGCATACCTCGCTCTATCACAGAATACCGTACGGGCTGGAAACCCGCTCTGAAATCGCCAAGCGCTGGTTCTTGGTTTTTGTGACTGCAGCGCAGCGAAGAAGCCGAGCGACTTGCGCTAGCGATGGATCGCGATTTTCTCTTTTTTAGGATAGTAAACGGGTTCCATTTTCTCTCATACTTTCACATATCCTTAATTATATATGTAGTTAGAGGACTGCACACAATTCACTGGCATTTGAGCTGATTTTACAATTTTTCACAAAGTTAATCAATCACTTTAAGAACATATTTGTTGCTGTATTAGACCAATTTGTTGATGGACGAAATGATGATAGACAAAATGGTAATTGGACGAATTGATGATTAGACCATGAGGATATTAGACCTACTGGGATTATTCGAAATGGGTATAGGACCAAATGAATAGTGGACGAACTGATAATTAGACCAAGTGGTATTTGGACTAAATGGGTTTAGATGAAATAGTTATTAGACCAAATGGTTTTTCAGAGCAAATGGTTATAAACTAACTGGTCATTGGACGAAGTGATTATTGGACGAAGTGATTATTGGACTAAATGCTCATGGACGAAATGTTAATGGATGAAATGATGAAATGATGTTAGACCAGCTGACATTTGGACCAAATGGCAATGGACCTCCACAACCACTTCCACTATTTGATCAGATAGATGCCCAGGATATGCTGTGCTGTCGCTACTAGGGGCAGGTTCTCTGATGAGAAGTCTCTCTGATTTGAGTGTGATTAAATAAAACTTTGAAAAATAAAGAAATGCGCATCTCATGACAAACTATTATTCATTTTGGCATTATTTTCCTTGCAAGAGTAACACAAATACTAAAAATAAACAACAAAATATGGTTTCCCATGAGAAAAAATGAAATCAAATAGCATTGTGGTGATCCCCAAATACTGATGTATTTCTTAGATAAAATATTAGTTTTCTGCATAGGTAAAGGAATGATTATTTTATATTAGTCATAAATTTTTCATATTTATCCGTACAACAAGGGTGAAATTGTGTAGAATGACGAAAGGGCAAAAATGCTGGCACAACTGACCAAACTGATGACCTCATGTATTCCCCTGGAAATAATATTTTGGGGGTTAGGTTGCTTTTTAAAACATGACTGCCTCCTGAAATGCTTTACATAATGTTAAACTGGTGTCAACTTGAAGGCTGATACCATATTGTTGCAGTGCCACAAATCTGATGATAACTGAACTGTGGGTGATTGTGAGAAATCAGTTCTTATTACAGGTGTACCCTGACTTTTGGAGGGCAGTGTACTTCACAGTTGAAAGATTTCGATAATGAGATTTAAAGGGATACGCCACCAGGCGGCCGTGGGGAAAGTCAGGATTGCGTAAGCCCCATTCACTCGTACACAAATTTTGTGCGTTGAACGCGTCCGTCGGACTACTGGGATTACATTTCGGACTGCACGAAGCCGACCGAATCTCGCACGAGAGCTTGAGCTCAGGCGGAGGGTGCATGTTGCGCGGCGACCAGTCTGTCCGAAGTTTGTGCCCCGCGGGGCAACGGCATTTATCAGATCACGATCACGGTGCCCTCTCGCGGTATAAAAACGTCCACAATTTGCGGTTGAGTATCCCTTTAACTCTTACTGTGCCAAGGCGTTTAGCTCTCTTCAAAATGTTATCAAAACGTGATCAATACTTACTATTCCATTGTCTGCACTTCATTAACCATCTATTATTTCACAAAATATTGTGTGTAAAACTTGTAGGAAATTTTATTACTCTTTCTTATGATACCCAACATTATTACTTTAACCAACTTTATGCATAAGAATTATTGAAAAGTACATTTGAGTTCATTTTTTGTCCATTATTTTTTTGATTTCTCATTGGTTTACTATTTTTTAATGTTGAAATAAGGTAATATCTTTTTTAAAAATCTGCAATTGTCTCTGAAAATTTCTATGGTAGCATATAATTATAATCATATATTTAGAATTTATTTGCTTGATTTATATTAAAAATGTTATGCATTGACCACCATATACCTTTCCTGTGGTCGAGCAATAGGTGAATGAAAATGACAAGTTTTTCTGTCACATATAATTATGTGACAGATCGGCACTGAAAGAGTTCAGAATATTTATGAGAAAAGGGTTTGTAAGATTAAAAGTACTGTAAAACTTTCTTTATTATAAGCATTTCACAAATGTGGATATCTTTGTAACTTAATGAAGGACATATCTTTTCAATTCTTTTCCATGCAGCACCGTCAAGTTCTAAGTTAGCAGATACTGGCAACGCGGACACTGGAGCACAGACAAGTGATAACACTTCAGATCTCTTAATAGAGCCGTGGTGGATAGCTGTCATCTGTGTTCTTATTGTACTCATCATAGTATTCGCCGTCGTCCTTGGTTGTCTATGCACCAGACCACGGGAGAAGTCTTTTGTTTAATAACAGCTTGCCGGATCGAACCTTGTCAGATATATGCAATAGACACATCAGAAGGGACATAAATGACAACAGTAGGAGACTAAACGATTCTGGTAAAAAGACGATAATCTTTTTGTATTCTAACTTAGAGAAATACATGTAGATGAGAAGTATGATATATTGAAGTATTTAATACTTTAAGAAAATCAGAATAAGATGTAAATTTATATTTATGAATAGAAAAGATACGATTTGTTGGAATAAATTTGTAGAATTTATTAGACATTTTAATGTCGAAAACATAAATTTACACCATTTAAACACCATATATGTTTTTAACTATTCCTTTATAGGACCGCATATCATTTTATTCAACTCAAACAGTTTTTTATAAAGATAAGCTGCAAATTATTTAGTGTCACTTTAATTTTTGTTACCTCTACTTTCTGTGATATTTCATGATATTTCATTCAATACTGTTGAATGCAGATCTGTTCAAATCTTTTTAGCTGTTCTTGAATAGTAATACTTCTTGCTCATGTCTATATGTTTTGTTTTTTTTTTTTTAGTATATTGTTTACATTTCTCTTTATCCGTTTGCATTTTACATAAATATTGTTCATCATAAATATGTTTCATTCTTATGTTTTTATTTGAGTTAGAAACTTTGTAAATTTTCAAAATGTTTTGTGCCTTTCTGCTTCCTATTTAACTTAACAATGCAGTATATATACTGTTATGTTAATCCTAATTCCTCATTTTCTTGATGAATTTTTAAATATTTGAAATCTTAATTTATTGCATTTTAACTTGGTTAATCTTATATATTGTAATCTTCTTGTGTTTCAAGACCTATGACAGAAACGCAGTATAGTTTAGTGGACTTTTTATAATACATTACTGATATTTTGTGCATTACATTGATCATCGTTTCACTTATATTTACAAGTGGATCAGAACAAAAATGTACCATTTTGGTGTGGGAAATTCAGGAAGGAATCCATAATGATGCATGGGCGGGGAAAAGGGAATTTCTGGCGTCATGGCTTTATCAGATACAATTATAGATAGATATTCAACTCAGTTCTTGTATATACATGAATACTTTTCATTGCATTTATTTGTCCAACATAGATTTTATGTGAATAACTAATTTGCTAATATGCAATAAAAGGCTGATTGAATCTTATAGACTTTGGTTTCTTAGGTGCATCGTGTCGGGATGTTTAAGTCCCCCCAAACCAGCCATACACTGCCATTTAAAGACTCTTTTAGGTAACATATGAATTAAGTAATGTAGTACATGTACAGGTATATGTGTAACCAATATTAATCAAAATACACCTGGTAAATGCAGTAATGGCTTGAAGATAATAGGTTTGCAACCTGTCATTGTTATTTTTACTTATATTTTTACTTACTATACATTCAAACTATCCTGAATTAAGTAACGTATTCAACAATTATCATTATAAACGGATTAGTAGAGATGGAGTTAAGTAATGGATTAAGGAAATATCCAATATTTTACAATGTCTTACAAAGAATGTAGCCCCCTTTTTATGCTGTACATTAAGACTGCTGTTGGTGCTATAATTTACCTAGAATAGCAACATAAAAGTATCCAGTGTAGTATCCAAGTAGTCCAAGATAATCAATTTAATTCAGTATCTGTTGGAGGAATTTTACGGTAATGTTCATGTGTGAAATATAATGAAAAGGACTTTGGTGATTATTATTTTTAATATTTTGTGAAATCAGTTTTTGTACATTGTATTTTTCTTTCATATTTTTATACCTATAAGCATATTTAATAAATGGTACGAAACCTATTGGCCACATGAACTGTCTTGAAAACCTTGCCTTTTGGTAAAATATAAGTCAAATCTCTCTCTATCTCTTGTTGCTTTTATTGCCTTCTCTCTCATATTACTATTTCTTTCAATCACTCCTCTATTTCTCTCTTCTTTTATCCTTCGCTTTTTTATTTGTGCTTTTCCTTTCCTCTTCCCAATTCTCCTTCAGTGTCGTACCCCTCTCTATGTTAAGGTGTGAAATACCACATGCAATCCATTTCAAATTAGGATAGTCCATAAAATCATTCTCGTTTTAGACATGTGCCTTCCTTATTTGTTTTGATTGATCAGCTACACTTCTCTCTCTCCCACCCCGACCCCAACCTCCCCCCCCCCCCTCTCTCTCTATCTCTCTCTCTCTCCCTCCATTACATACCATTTGTGCTTTTCTCTAGTGGGTCTTTATCTGAATATCTATGGATGTGACTTATACAATATGTAGTTTTTTTACTCATATTTGCTCACTTCCTCTTTCTTTCTGTTACACATGTAGTATAAAGTGGTAGAGTTATGAACAACCGTCAATGGACAACTAAACTCGTAAAATTCATATTCACCGGTAGAGGCATATATAATTATACATCCACGAAAATCCTGTGTTGAAATAGTGAAAAAGAAAAAAATCAAAGGGACAGAGAAAGTGAAACTATATGGACAAACTGGGAAACTGAATAGATAGAAGGGGTGAGAGACACAAAAACAGACTTTGCCGACTTTAAAAGGGGAGGGAGAAAGTGGGGGGGGGGGGGGGGGGGGGGGGGGGAAGGGAGATGATGGAGAGAAGAGGAAAACCACTTAAAGAAAAAGTGTAACGGAAAACTGATGGGATTGCTAAACAGGGTCGCTGCTAGACTAAAGGGTTTGGTTTTTCGAAAGGGGCTCGAAAGACGTTGCTATAGGGAAATGATTACAAAATAAATCCATCCATGGATTCTCGATATTCTAAAATTGGAGCCAATTCAATAGATCGTCTGGAAAAAGCCGAGTTCGCACATAATGCGCCAAACCGCCATAAAGAAACCACAGAGGCTAAATAAAATAGCATAAGTGCGCTCTGCCTTTCTGTATCTTTATAGCACACAGAAGTGAGTATGCTTCGGGCCTTTTTATTAATTGCACACAATCCGGCGGTTTTTTTAAATAATTTGTTTTGCTTTTTCAGGGGGTTAGAGAAAGAGAGAAAGAGAGAGAGAGAGATAAGAAGAGAGAGAGAGAGAGAGGCGCGCGTGCGTGTGTGTGTGTGTGTGTGTGTGTGCGTGTTGATTATACGTCTATGGTTTGAACCATAGAGTAACATACTTAGTGCGTATATGGTTTGAACGAGGCTTATAAATTGACACCTTATATTTTACAGAAAATGAGATGGTAATAATTATTCCTTGCATCCTTTATAGAAAATTTCTTGTTCTTGAATTTAGCACTACACTTGATCAAACATTTACATATCTACTGAACGAGTACCCCCCTTTGTTATTTTTATATCTGTGACGTCAGAGAAACATAGACATAGTTTTACCATTCCCCTTGTCATGCTTGTTTGCCACGATCAGTTTTGTGCGGCAAGTCCAAGTGACTGATTTGCAAAAATCAATTGCTTTACGTTAGCAAAGGTATGTCCGGTGCATCATTAATTGCTTTCAAGAGGGTCGGTGACTTGTGCGGTCTTTTGCACGTCATGAAAGAGTCATATCGTTAAAAAAATGATTGTAGAATGAACAGTGCAAAGAATACTTTTTGTAACTGGCATATGGGTTATTGCCTCCACATGCTAGAATAGCGCAGGTGGGCCATTCTCAGTCACGTGTGTGACGAAAATCCTGAAAAATAGCTCATTTAAACCTAGTCTCTCATTTTTTGATATTTAAATGATAATCTTACCCCAACAGACGGAGGGTAAATATTTTAAATGAGAGTACATCATTTTCTTTCAGAGGTCAACATTGTGTCGGTCACGTGTTGACCTCACACGAAAAAGGGTTACTTGTTGGTATTCAAACCTACTTTTCTCGTATTTCCCTTGGAGTGTAAGTTTCCACTTTTCATTGATGTATGATGAGACTTCTCAGAACAGTTTGAAAGCAATTTTCCATAAATTAGTGAACATTCATTTCTTTCAAAAGTGAAAATTTGGTCGGTCACGTGTGTGACCACTCAGAAATGCGTTTTTAAATGTCTCTGTAAAAACATGTTTGGGAAATGACTTTTTCTCGTCAAAGAAAAGGAAATCCTTTTCATGTAAGAAACTGGTATTATAAAAAGATATAAAAAATCAATAAAATGTAATCTGATTTTCCGGCAATGAGGCAAAAATAGTTGGTCACGTGTGTGACCGAAAATTTCACTTGACAAAGAATGGCCCAGATACTGACACTGTGACACAATGGAAATGCCGCCTCCAGTGCCTTAACGTAGGACGGCGTCTATGTGACATGTGCATGTGCATCTTTGATGCGCCACTGATAGTGAAATCGTACAAAAGTGACTGCAAAATGAAGAAATTACCTTCACATGCTCTATTAGCGGAGGAAATAAATAACCCAATCGAAATGACCCCTCGTGTGCAACGGGTTTTACAGGCTTGGGCTCCAACGGCAGAGGCGCGTTGTTTGTGCGTTAATTTTGCTGTAGCTAAAATTTGCGTCATTTACTGTTGCTAATAGGGAGATGATAATAGTCTGTGGGCCACCGTAGAATTTTAGAAAATACCATATATCTGTAATTCAAAATCACAAAATCAAATTGTAACCATCTAACTCTATGTATTTTGGGGTGCCCGTTTGATTGCAAGCAAAATCTGAGTCATTGGAAGTCACCGTCATGTCAAAAAATGGCTGTTGCTATAGAAACGATATGGTGAAATAGTAAATATTTGTGAAAAAATCTGTAACTATTCAATACCCTGTATAAAGTAAGGGTCTCCACAACCTGAAATGATGTTTTTTCTGTTAGCTAGGACCCTGGGTATTATATCCTCTCTGACTGCCACAAAGTCGGATGTCGGGCGACCACTCGGGCTGTTACCATGGTAATAAAATAGGAAATAACATACATCTGTAATCAACAACGTGAAAATACTTTTTAGGCATTACAGTGCAATTTTCTTGTGTGCTTTCAAGGTCACAGTCGGGTAAAACAATTATAATTAGGTGGGCTGTACTACAAGTACAGACCACCTTCTGTTTTTGTACGAAATTTTCTTTCTTTATTATCATTATTTATTATTTATTTTTATTTCTACCCACTTGTTTGTGTCCGCTATATCTCCAAAACGGCTTATTCAAATGTATTCAAATTTGGTACGATGGTATATATGGTTATTGTCTCAGCACAGAAATTTTTTCAATATAGTCAATTCATCGTGACGTCATCTAGCCGCCATTTTGTAAATTCTGACGTATGCTATATCTCTGCAATACAAAGTCATAACATAGCAATATTTGGCATGATGCAAGTTAATTAAAAATGAAATTAATTGAACATAGGGTGCGTGCGCGTACGCGCGCGTCGGTGAAGGTGCGCGCGCGCAAAGTCTGAAAATGCTCAAAATGGTCTATAATTAATTTTGGGCATATTTCAGGCCATTTTAAACATTTCAAAATTTTCCGCGCGCGCGCCATTAAAAAAAAAAAAATGGCCTTAAGTTCCGTATAAGCACAATATCTCCAAAACGGCTTATTCAAATGTATTCAAATTTGGTACGATGGTATATATGGTTATTGTCTCAGCACAGACATTTTTTCAACATAGTCAATGCATCGTGACGTCATCTAGACGTCATTTTGTAAAATTCTGACATATGCTATATCTCTGCAATACAAAGTCATAACATAGAAATATTTGGCATGATGCAAGTTAATTAAAAATGAAATTAATTGAACATAGGGTGCGTGCGCGTACGCGCGCGTCGGTGAAGGTGCGCGCGCGCAAAGTCTGAAAATGCTCAGAATGGTCTATAATTAATTTTGGGCATATTTCAGGCCATTTTAAACATTTCAAAATGACTTATCTTATCTAGTGGCCTAAAGTTCCGTATACAACATGAAAATGACTTATCTTGGACTGTTTTAACATTTTAATTGATCCTACATGATTTCTAGAACATTTTCTTAAATGCGTGCGTACGCGTATATACGCGCATACGCGCACAAACGGTAAAATGCCTTAGATTGACTGGAATAGACTGCATGTGTTACAGGGCATTGTTGAACATTTGCAATTGGTGCGTGCATTATAACTCCTAGTACGCGCACGCGCGCATTACCCGCATGCGCGCAAACATGTACAAATGCTTTTATTGGTCTATAATTGATTCTAACGTTGATGGCGCGTCATTTTGACATTTTAATACACTGTACTGTGCACGCGTCAAAGCATTTATGTAGGAATATGCCTACTTCATACTTCAATATTATTACTCTATCGTATTTCAACTCTTCCACAGCCCACCTGTATAGTTGTACTTGTTCAACTCTAGTTCTTATTGTCGGTTTGGTCTCAAACTGACTACGATATGGTGGGTGTGAGCACCAGCACCATTACTGTGGCAAAACACACCATCAAAATATTGGAAATTGTTTGAAAATGACTTATATTTCTGTTTTAACAATAAAAAAACACAAGATATTGGTCTAGATATCATAAACTGTCTGAGTTATTACATTCATAATCCAAATAATTTAAGGCCATAGTAATGTCAAAACAGGGTTGTCGCTATGGTAATATTATTATGAAAATTCAGAAATTGAAAAAAAAAAGATGACATATTTTTGTTATAACACAGCAGCAGTTATGTTGCAAATACATTTTCTAACTGTTCGGATAGTTCCGGGCAAGATGTGGGTGTCTGAGTTGATAATTGTGTTTGTATTTGTGACCTTTGCAGTAAAAACAGTTGATCCTAACTGGTTAGCTGTACTTGAGTAGTTATGCTTCCACCTCTGTGCCTTGGTGTTGGGAGGGAGGCAGGTAGTGGAGGCTTAATAGATGGATTAACCTCCAGTCACAGAACCTAATGTATTCATAAGATGATAAACTTCTCGGTCTGTAGCTAAACCTGTCTACTTGAAATAAATCTGGGGAGATTGGAATAGAATTTAGCAATTTTTCCCCTATTCCTGCCCATAAGAAATCTGCATGTTCATTAAGGATTAACCGCATGACCAAGGTGGTCTAGGATGTGGACTTCATCAGAAACAGGGCCAAAGAATTGAACTTTTGGGTGCCTCATCATAGCTCTAGTCCAGGACTAAAGTGCTGATAGCTGCCTGGAGGTTTTTTATGTTTGCCAGAAGGTATTCAAAAGAGCCACTGAGAAGGCCTGTGGTGCAATTGCAGCTCAGCATTCTCATGACTTGCATGATTGGGGTTACTGTATATTAGTCATGGACTTGATGTGTTGGGGACCATAAGACCTATAAGTTTACACATTAGTTGCCCTTACAGGTAAGCTGCAGTTCTCTTGGCTTTACAGGAGATAATTATAGCCAATAATTTGTGAGATGGTTCTTCTTGAACTATCTTGCCTTAAGCATGGTTGGATAAAGGATGGGGGTAGCGCAGTTTAGTGGCTAAGTCCATGATGTTGTGAAATTAGTGAACACCAGTGGGTTTGTCAATATATCTTTTAAAGCTTTAGGGCTTTCTGCAGCCTTATTTGAACTGAGTATTCTCTTATTAAAATTTGAATGACTTTCTTACTAGTCTGATATGGTGAGGCACTCTTATCTGGCTTGAATCACAGGCTGAGAAGGCCATGGTGAGGATATTATCAAATCTTGCTGGTGTTTGTTTGGCAGAATAAAGTCAGAACTCAGGATGGAGATATAGGTGTCATCTACCTTCACCACTATGTTGGAAGAGAATACAATTTTTTGAAATGCTGGAGTAAGGTCTCTATGGTTTGGATGAAGATGATGAGTGAATCCTCACTTCACTCTAGAGGGAATTCAAGTTAGTATGGTTCTGTATGTACTTCTGAAGTCTGTCAATGCCCTCTTGTATCTGTTCTTCATGATAACTCTGACGGGTAATCCTCAACCTCATCCAAAGTATCGGGTGTTGTTGCAAGAGGAATTCTGCTGAAAATGTTCCGTACCTCTATTCAAAGGATGCTCTCTAACTTCTGATTCCCAATGGCACCCATTTATAGAACCCCTTGCAGGGGGAAAGTGGAGTAGCTCTCAATCATGTCATCTGCGTGTGGACACTTGTGCACCTCACTTATCAGTTCACAGATGACCGTGAAATGACCGTGAACTCAATACCGACACATTGCAGTTCGCAGTACAGACAGAAATTCATTTTATAAAAATAATATCATCACTAACATTATGTTTCGTGTTATAAAATCACAGAAATATGCCACTTTTTTTCTTCTTTTTTTTTGTTCTCGATCACATATCTGCCTTCACAGCGATTATTTGGATATGATCATCATCAGTGATTAACATTTTCAATGGAATCATTCAGGCTGCTTGCAATGGAGATATCTAGCATGTCTAGACTGTACTTAGGTATATTGTTTTAAATGTTAAACTACAACAATGCCACTTTCTGAAATGCCAATATTCTTAAGGTGATGTTGGTGCTCACAGCCACAGTACAACACCTACCAAGCAGTCAAAGTTATAGCAACGGATCCTGTGTAATACGAGAACACAGTAGATGAGAGTATCTAAAAGTACAGTGGTACTGTTTCAATATTATATGAATTGGCTTATGCAGTGAATTTTCAGAAGCCATGCATATCTATTTTAACATTTGCATCTTCGTTTGCCATAACAAGTGTCCTACCAGACATGAACTTGAGGCCTCCAACCTGGAAAATATTCTTGATCTGGATTTGAACCAATAGGACAGTTACAAATTTACGAACTAAGGCACTTGTTTATGATAATTCATGATTCAGATACATGAATATCACTTTCTTCAAAAACAATATTCACTTTCTCATTATGCTATTCCTTAACGGCATATTTTCACACGACTGTGACCTAAAATATCCTGGCTTTTGATTGTAATTAAAGGCGCAGCTTCATTTGTGTATAATTAGATGCCTACATTGTACTTCGTTTCATTACAAATACATAGTGGAAGCACTGTGGTATATTGGTGAAGGCCTTTCACTCTCATACGAGGGGTCTTGGATTCGATCCTTGATCGGTGCTTACATCCCTGGGCAAGGTATTTTGCCCACATTTGTTTCGCTTGACCCAGATGTATGAAATGTGTACCGGGCAATGACAGTTGCAAGGCAGTAATATTACTGATGTGGCTATCCTGGGTAAGGAAGATCAATTTATTATTATTTATTATTCTAAAACTCTGATGGTTCTTGGTGCCTTACCATGGTATCTACGTTGACAGTCTCACCCACAACCAACTTTGTGGCTATTAGGAAGCTGACAGATAAACACCATTTCAGGCTGTACAGACACTTGTTCTTTGTTTTGTATTGATTAGTTACAGAAATATTCCAATTTTATCATACTGTTTCTACAGCAACAGCCATGTTTTGACATGACGGTGACTTCCAATGACTCAGATTCTGCTTGCAATCAAATGGGCACCCCAAAATACATAGAGTTAGATGGTTACAATTTGTTTTTGTGATGTTGAATTACAGATATATGGTATTTTCTAAAATACAATTCCTTGGTGTGTTACCATGGTAACCACCCTAGTGGCCACGCCCACCCCCGACTTTATGTCGAACAGGAAGAATATGAGAGCTGAGGGTCCTAGCTAACAGAAAAACATGATTTAAGATCGTGCAGACAGTTGTTTTCTATTTTGTATTGATAAATCATAGATATTTTCCAAAATATTGGCATTTTGTGGGACCGTTTCCATAGCCACGGCCCTTTTTTACATGCCCATGACTTCAAATGACTCAGATTGGGTTTGGAATCAGTCGGGAAGCTTGAAATACATCTATTAGGAACCTTGCCTTGTATTCAAGGTTGTTAAATATCAAATACATGGTATTATCTCAAATACCAGTATTTCTTGATGTGTTACCATAGTAACAGCCCTAGCGGTCACGCCCACCGCCACCTTGATGTCAAACAGGCAAATTATAATAGCTGAGGGTCATAACTAATATAAAAACATTATTAAAGATTGTGCAAACACCTTTTTCTTTCTATTTTGTAATGGTTAGTTATAGATTTGTTCACAAATAAAAGCTTTTTGTCGGACCGTTTCCATAGCAACGGCCTTTTTTGACAAGCCCATGACTTTGAGTGGCTCAGATTGTGGTTGGAATCAGTGGGGCAGCTTGAAATACACATATCAGGATGCTTACCATATATTTTATAGCTACTGAATTACAAATATACAGTATTTTCTAAAATTCCAGTATATTTTGATGTGTTACCATAGTAACGGCCCTAGAGGCCACACCCACCACCAACTGTACATCAAATCGGCAGATTGTGATAGCTGAGGGTCCTAGCTAATAGAAAAACATACTTTAGGCTTGTGTAGACACCTTTTTGTCTAACAAAATATGATATGTTTAGAAATTTGTCAAAAATACCCATTTTTTATGGTACCGTTTCCATAGTAACGGCCATTTTTTGACATGATCATGACTTTAAATGACTCTGATTATGGTTGCAATCGATTGGGCACCATAAAATACATATATTATGATGCTTTCCAAGTATTTTTAGATTGGTGAATTGGAATTATATGACTTTTCCTAAAATTCAAATTTTTCTTGGTCCGTTACCATGGTGGCCACACCCACCACCAACTTTATGGCAAACAAGCAGATTCTGATAGCTGAGGGTCCTAGCTAACAGAAAAACATCATTTAAAATTGTGCCTAAGGGGGGGGGGGGACCTTTTCGGTTCCTGGCCCATGGACTATAAAGACATTATATAATTTCTTTATATGTATTTTTTTATTTTAAAATAATTCAGTGAAGCTCACTACTGAAAGCCCATTTTATTATTGGGCCACTGAAATAGCACCTTTTCCTTCGGGGCTCAGGAAACTGACCATTAAGCCCAGTTCACACCAGGGGGGTGTTTCATAAAGCTGTTCGTAAAGTTACGCACGACTTTACGAATGACTTATATATGACAAGCCAAATAAGATGCTCAATCGTTTTTAACTGCATCAATTAAAGTTGAACTATGCAGATGCAGATTAACATTCTTATTATGACAAACATTTTTAATGCAAAGTATATTTTTTGCCATTTTTTAACTGAGGTTATTGGAAATGCAGTCACACTTTGTTAACACATCAGAAAAAACTTTGGGCATCATATCTTGCACTTCATATTCAAGTCGTTCGTAAAGTCATGCGTAACTTTACGAACAGCTTTATGAAACACCCCCAGGCATCATATTGGTTGCGTGGGTACCTGCGCCAACAGAGCCATTGAAGGCAATAAACTCATTTGCCAGTTACTAATAAGTATTGTTTGCACTTTTCATTTTGCAATTACTTTTTGAACGATATCAATCTTTCATGACGCAAAAAATACCGTACAAGTCACTGACGCGGTCCTAACGTCAGCAAATGACGCCTCGCGTGAGTCGGCTTAACATTTTACCTCCATATGCGCCTCGACTTATGAATTTTATTTTTTATAGAGTCTCTCAAGGGAGTGTATATTTGTATATGGTATTCTGCATCCTGAAAATGAATTAGGAATATGACTTTCAAATGAACATGAGTAATTAATTCATTCCCAATCATAATCTTCTAAATATACACGGGGAGTCTTTTTCTTGCGTTGATAAGATAATAGGTTTGATAGACCATGATGCTCACTTCACTTCACTTGCATTTACAATAACTGAAACCAATGAGCGAAAATACATTTTGCTTATCATTGTCATGAATTGATAAAACATTAACTTATTATAAATAGATGGATATGCGTCTACCAGTTAATTCGGATAAGTCGCCTCTTGTCAATACTACAAGTACGTTACTAATTAGTAAGCTTGTAATTATTGAAATATAATACAATTGATAAAACATTAACTTATTACAAATAGATGGATATGCATGCACTTCATAGTTGATTAGGATATAATGTCGCCCCTTTCAAAACTTCGAGGAGATTGAAAAAAAAAGTCTAATATACAATTTTCTATACAGATAAATGCCTTAATCAGAACAATGGCCATTACTTCGAAAGGTAGATACAATGCACTTTTTTCATGAAATGAAATGGAGCTCATAGTCTGACCTGCTGAACACGTAGGGAAAAGTCACTAGAAGAGACATTTATATGATATATATTTGCGTAGAATCCGTCTTCCACATTGGGAATGATGCATATACACCAAAACCATTTCAAAATCAACTGAAAGTACAGAGTAATAAGAAAGTACTTCAATAAATCCGCTGAAATTCAATAACCGAATATTTAGTTCCTACTCATGTTTATGTACATAGGGTGTTTTAACACCTAACTAAGGGGGGGGGGGGGTGCTTGAACACCTAAAACATCCAACACAGAACACCCAGCACCCCCATCCCCCCTTCGGTACGCCTATGCATATGAAATATTCTCCATTTCTCCAAGAATACATAGTCAAAGATGTAGACCTGTTGGTTACCATTTTCCCCCTCCTTTGATGACAAATGATATTAACTTTGGTAATTTGCTTCCTGTTTTGTAGACAATTTTGCTCTGGGACAGATAAAAAGAAAAACACACAACGCACAATGTAGATAATTACCCCAATCTCATACGGTTCAACATGTTCAACAACAGAGTGAAATTTACTCTCGTCCTTGCACAATGGAATATGCATTAATTTGTACTTGGAATAAGTACAACAGGTTGTATCGATTACAGATCTCTTCGATTCAACAGTAGTCACGTCACTCTCCCCGATAATGAACCAAGAAGTGTCCTGCTCATGTTACCCCACCCCCACCCCAATGGTAACAAAACAAACATGCATCGTTGCGATACATGACGACGGTTCCCCGTGCTAGGAGACCGTGGTCGTTTGAGTTCACCAATCAAATGAAAATTCTGCCTCAAAACCTGCTTACTTTTATCTCCCCCTCACTTCGGATTGTCCTGAGAAGGTAGCCATGTCAGCATTCTTTCTTGCCCCTCTTCAATCAAAGCAAAGTCGACTGCTCGAGACTAACAGTTTTGCCATTATTTCTTTACGAGATCTAAATTTCCTGACTAAAATCTTATGTTTTCCTGTTATTTTTGACGGCTTTACTTTATTCACTGGAAGCGTTAATACCCCCCCCCCCCCGCCGTTTTGAAGAACGGCTTGCTCTTGGATCATTTTGATTATTCCTGCAAATTTATTTCCTATTTTTGTTACGATTAGAATAGTGATTATTCTCACATGTAGTTACTGTAATCGAAAATACATTTTAAAAAGTTATTATCACCTGCATTGAATAATTTGTATACAGATATTAAGTTTTTGTATAAATATTTGCTCACCTTGCTTTTTTTAACGCATTCAGAACGGGAAACTATTGTACCTAGAGACATCATTACATATATGTAATCATTTATCTGAAAGGAAAACAATTATTGTATGTTATTCTGTATATTAATTATTGCAAATATGACAAATGTAGTCATATGGAAAATTTTGATTTCAGTAGTGATTTGTGACATACTCTAACAAAAATTGATGTTTTGTTTTTCCTCGCAGGGGAAGGAACATAAGTTCATATTTTGCATCGTAACCTACACGTCATTCGGTATGCATGATTCGCATATAAAATACCTTACACAATCATTCCAACTGTCCTTTCTTTCTCATTCTTTCCTAGTGTATTGAATTCAACCTATGGTTGCAATAAATTACTGAATTATTTCTGGCTTCCTTCCACTTAATTTTATGCTTTCCAATTATACTTAATCGAAATAGGGGGATATTGTGCGTTCTGCATCTTATTTTTTTAATACAACATCGTAAGTTCAAAGCCTATTTTTTAATTAATTTCTTGTACAATTTAATTTTTAAAAAAATTTACTCCTGGAAGTATATACAAGATTTTACCAATCTTTGTTATTTCTATGTTATGTAAGAAACCATATATTTTTGGCTTTTGATAAATGGTCGGGTATTAAGTCGCGTGCTTGTTGCGTAAATTTGGCAGTTCAGATATAAGAGAAAAGAATATCTTCAAATGGTCAACAACAAGAAAGAAAGAAAAACATGAAGAAATAATAATTGAATAATATTTTTAAAATTTCAATTAAACGAAATCTGACAAACCTGATTGAAATTATATATTTATGCAGTTTGATGTATTTGACAAGGGTATTTCTCAAGGTTGCCATTTGCCATGCCCTGTTAGAATAGGTTTTGCATGAATACGAGAAATTTGTCAAATTTTGAAAGTAATCCCGTTTCGAGGATATTGTGTGAGCAATTATAAAGTGGGGCTGTTAATTCATAGAGTATTAGAGGTCAGAAAATGAAGAAACGATGTAGCCATAAACAGAAAGATAATGATAAAGAAAGAGGGCAATTAAAATGGAGTGGAGGGAGGATAATCAGAGAGAAATAGGGAGTGATAGGAAAAGAAAGAGGCAGAGAGAGAGAGAGAGAGAAAAAAAAGAAAGATCAAACACCATATGCGAATGGTTCTGTGTTGTGAAAAAATATTCTGAAATGTAAAGCATTTTAATAACATCACCAAGGATATCACTTGTAAGTAATTTACAGATACAGGATAATTGCTATCAGCGACGTTGCTATAGAGGTGGATGGGGAGAAAGTGCGAAAGTAGACCCAATACAATGATAAAAAGTGGAGACAAAGCTTATTTGCGATTAAATGAAGGATGAAGGTTAATTACCACTGATAAAAATTATAGAGGTGCATGAAGGATGAAAACAGGCATCAAATTTTGGGCTTTAAACCCAGTAAAATTTCAAATAACGGAGACATTGTTTTCCGTTTCTTTGCTGATGTCCTATCTTTATCTGTTCAAGTATGAATAGAATATATTCATACCAGGGACACTGGCGAGAAACCATTAAAAATAAATATAGAAAAACCATTCGGTGACTTGAATTCTAGTCATATTGATGAGTTTTTTGAATTATTGAATAGCTGTTCTATGTAAAAAAAAAAAAAAAATGAATCGACTTTCAGGAGAGTGTATATGTTTTGTAATAAAGGAGATTATCAAATACGAAAAGAATAAAAAATAAAAATACACAATCAAACACAGTACACATTTCATGCGTTTAACTTCAAAACAATGGAAGGTCTTTGATCGTGTGTGTGTGTAAAATCAAACGGTAATGGAAAGCAGCACGCCAACGAGAAGTTCAGGAAGTGGACGAAGCTACGTACTCCCAGTTTGCTTTATTGCTATTTCTAATAAGCATCCGTTATTACTATACATAACACGAAGTTAATCCACTTCCACTACCCGCACTTTCATTGGTTAATACCTCAGTCACACCGCCAACCGACTCCGAACCGATCGATTTTCTGGCTGCTAGGGGTAATGTAATCTTTTGATCGGTCTGGTGTCGGGTCTCGTTGGCCTGGCTGGGGTATAGTATAGGTATAACATTATTCACGCCTCTGAAATTACGGTTCTTACTGCGCATGCTCGAGGGATGCTGCTTTTTGTAATCGTTGCTAAAGCTCAATTATCTCCTTGCTGCTGACAGGTCTGCACTGATGTCAATTCTATTCGGCCTATCATTGCCAATAAATTGGTTTGTGTTGATCTTCACCTAGCGTCTCTTCTTCATTCTTTTCTGTTTCTGCCGAGAAAAAGACACGTGGTGGTGACAAAGAGAATCATTTATACCAAACCCTGTACCAAACCTTCTTAGACAGATAAAAAGTCGGAATATAAAGTTTGGTTTAATTTCGAGTAGTTTAGTCATGTTCTTCGTGTCTCATTTTCAACTGCTGACCATAAAATAATCTTGCTAACATTTGTCTTATTTGAAATATCAAAACACTTTTGAAAAACTGCAAATTATTTTGGTACTGGATGAACAGTCCTATTTGAAATATAAGCATAACACTTTAAGGAAAAAAAATCGACATACTATTCGGCTACTGGTTCTTTGATTCGCGTTATCGCTTCGCTGAAGACAAGGAGACATTTTCTCTTGTGAGAATTTGTCCTATTTGAGATTTAAATACAACACTGCAAAAAAAAAAAAAAAATCGACACACTAGTGGGCTACTGGATCTTTTCGCGTTTTCACTTTGCTGAAGACAAGCAAGAATTTTGTCTTGTGAGACTTTTTCCTACTTAATATTCAAAGACATCACTGCAAGAAAACAAGAACATTCAGCAAACTATTGTGTTACTGGATCTTTTTGATTAATCGGATGTTCTTTCTCATTGAAAATTTAACACGATGGTGAGTATTGCATTTTATTATTGTTCTTTTTTTTTGGGGGGGGGGTATTTTCTTTTCATTTATAGAAAAGTCTCTTCCTTTGTTAATGAAAGTCTGATTTGGATGTTGTATATTAAATATACCAATACTAGCAGAAAGGACCAGTAAATTATTTATCCAAAAGTATACTAGTACTAGCAGAAATCACCAGTAAATTATTTATTCAAAAATATACTAGTACTAGCAGAAATCACCAGTAAATTATTTATTCAAAAATATACTAGTACTAGCAGAAAGCACCAGTAGCAAATAAACAGAGATGTAGGCTTTATTTATGTTATCTTTATAGTAAATTTAATGACAGTTAAATTCGTCTAAGTGCAACTTTTCTCCTTTTTTTCAACACATGTAAAGGACAAAACACTGCTACGATGTGCGATCCCTGCCATCCTGACCTGCTTATCATTTGGTATGTATTATATTGGTTAACTACAGTTTGTATCACTGAAAAATTGCAATGTTTTGTAATGAATGATTTCATTAACAAGAACTGATAATGATATAATATATTTGTTGTATTACAGTACACTCTATGGCAACAGAGATTTAAAAAATCAGTCTGGTCATACAGTGTAGGGAAATAAGTAAAAAAAAAAAAAAAAAAAAAAAAAAAAAAAACAAAAAAAAAAAAAAAAAACATATTCACCATCCCCGTGGAAATAAAAGTGTCAAACAAATTATAACAATGAATTATAGAGGGATAATGCACCCCCTATGCTTTGCTTTGGCTGTGCTTTGCAAAGAAAAAAAAATGAATGAATGAATAAATTAATAAACAAGAAATTAGAATTTAAAAGGTGATCACATTTTCAGAAACTTTTTAGTTCCTCAATAATCATAGGCGTAGCCAGGGGGGCACAATGGGGCCATCCCCCTCCCCCTATTCAGCCCCTAAAAAAAAAGCGGGGGAAGTGAGAGACAAAAGCCTAAAAGGGAGCTACGAGCCGTTATCTTTCAATCAAAATTTGCTAAAACGTCAAAATTTTCGCGCTTCGCGCGGGAAGGGGGAAATAACTTCCCCTCCCTGCACCCACACATGTTACATACAGTGCAGTATTGCGTCCAAATAACTGAAAAGCAGTCAGGGCGTCGAACTAACTTTCCGCCTAAAAAAAGTGCTACGAGCCGTTATCTTTCTCTCAAATTTGCTATAAAACGTCAGAGCTTTCGCGCTTCGCGCGGGAGGGGAAAACTCCCCCCTCCTTGCACCCACCCCTCCCCCCCCCCCTGGGGAGCACGCTTCGCGTTCTCACAACCGCCCCCCTAAAATGAAATCCTGGCTACTTGGTTGGATCCTTCGCGTCTGCCCCCCTCCCCCCTATTGAAAAATCCTGGCTGCGCCAGTGACAATTATTTTCCGGGGTAGGGGGCCCCACAAACCCAGTTGGTGGTTTGAAAATAGGAAAACCTACTACCGCCTTTTGCCTCGGACGTTCTTGATCAAATTCATTTTTTGTGAGACCATGTAACGTTTTGAATAAATGCGTTTTATCTTACATTAAGAGTTGTGTTGAGACTTTGCATGACTCTGTTTCACTTTTAAGACGATTCGACGCGGAATTTGTTTCGAAACATTTTCTGGGAAATTTAGATCAATTAGAGTAGCCAAGTGTTCCGTGGTTCATTTAAGAAAGGACATCGAGTTTCCCCCCCCCCCCCCCCCCCCCCCCCTGCTCATTTAGGAAAATTGAAAATACTTGTATAAATTCGCAAGGACTAATTTTGAAAAGCATCTCCCATTTCAGTAAATGGAGAAATGGTGTAGCAGGTCAATGTATAGTAGTTCATGCATAATAAATACCCGGTTCGTGATTTAAAAAATTGATTTTACCCAACTTTGTCCAATCTTTTTTCCAATGTTAACTATGTTTTTTTCCTTGTTTCTGTGTCGTTCAAAGCCTCGCTCGTTTCTTCGAATGCAAACAAGAAAACAAGTACTTGTACGGACGGGTTAGGCCTGAATTACACCTTTCCGATGTTCAACGAGTGTAAGACGAAACTACATCCTAATGGCAGCATGGTACAGACCATCCCAAAGCTTGTTCCGTACTCATCCGCAGAGGCTGCTTGCCCAAGAAGGAAGAGTAAATTGGGGATACCCCCCGGACACCGAGTGTGCAGATTTCCTGGTAAGTTCTTTTCTATTTTGTCTTAGACGATAATAACGATGCCTGTTATAAAACATTTATGCCATATTATCTTTCTCATTCCACTTCACTGATAAGTATCTAGAAAAGACAACGTTCATATTCGGATTTTTAAAGTAAGGTAAATAGTTTTAGCACTGCTCAAACCAATTTTCTTCTCTAAAATTATAGTCACGAAATTCTTTTAAAAATGTAGAAGGGCTATTTCATCACTAGCAGTGACAGACGCAGTAGCGGACGGTGTGTATTTAATAAGCCCTTTGAAATAACTTATTTAAAGATAGGGACCTTCATTTAGTATGTTAGACTGCATGGTTTATATGCAGTCGATCGGGATTTGAAAAGAAAAAAGCTTTTAGCGATTTTCCTGCCGTGCAGGATTTTTGTATTATGGATGATGTTGTATCAGTTATTTAGATAATACTGTGGAAAAGAGTGCACTTACTCTATTTAATCTCAGTGTACGTATCTTTTAAAATCAGTATCTTTTAAAATTCAGTTCTCATTCATGCTGAGCGCATGCATGCGATCGAATTAACCCCGCTTTAATAAAATGACTACACACAACATAGACTTGCCGTGACACACAGCGTTTTTACATTGTAGCTAATGGGAGCTTAATTGTGGGAACCAGTTCCGTAGCATATTTTATTGTAATCCAGTTCCAAAGACCCTCTTTTTCAAAAATGTTAGTATATGTAGTTCCGAAGACCATCCTTTTCATGATTTCCGAAGCCCCCTTTGTGGATAGGCCTACCTACCACTTTGGGGGTCGAGTGCCCCCCCCCACCCCCCCCCCCCCCCCTGGGATCTGAAAGGAGTTATAAACTTTGAGGCATATTCCGCTCTGCTGAAAACTGAGTCTCTCTCTCTTTTCTTTTCATTGTAAAATATTAGTAATAATTGGATTATTACAGTACGTTGGTTTTTGCAAGCCTTGCATTATTCATGGACGGGAAATCATAATGGGATGATATTTGTAAAGGCCAAACAGTTTGGTTGCCTGAGCAACACAGCGTGGTCACTGGAGCGTATTAGAAAGGCGATCGTAATTATAAGCATATTAGCTCTTGATAGTGGTCAATACTTCATAGAAATTGAAGAGTTAAATTCTATTCTGATTCATTTTCCCCCTCTCACTCGTTTCTATTCCTATCCCTTCTTCATATACCTCTCTCCTGTCATTTTCCCTAATTTTGTATTTATCTGCATTAATTTTTTACTTTTCTGTTATTTTCATTGTGCTATTACGTTATATATTTCCTTCAAACCTCTGACAGGCATACCTTATTCTTCATCTTGTCTCAGGGTTGTTAGCTTATCACTGATACGATATACAATACAATACATTATACAATTTCGGCTTCATTTGCAGTAAATCACATGACAAAAGTCAAAAAGACCAATGCTGTCATATTTACAGTAAAGGATCAACATTTGCATATATCACAAATAAATGTGGAATTCGTATTAATAAATTATAATAAAATCGGATTTTGTTGAGCTAAAAACTGTCAAAAACAAGGACAAACAGTCCAAAGGCCTATATTTGTCTTGTGTGCAAATTAAAATTGTATACATGTACAAATGAAGATAACATGGTAAATATAATAAAAATAATGAATTACAGTAAATATATAGCTATAATATGTAACAATACATTAAGTTAACCCCAAGTAGTAAATTGTTTAGGGGAAGAGAAAAATAGCAGAAGGAGGAGGAAAAAAAGGAGAGAAGGAGAAAGAGAAAGAAAGGGAGGAGAAGAGAACACAAGCTAGGAAGAAGGGGAGTAACTATCAAGTTATTAAAAAGAAAAAAGGATAAATACAAGTATAAGTATAAAGTGCTTACTATATAAAGAAATCATCATTATATATGGAAATATTGTACAGCTAAAAAAGGGTCAAAAGACAAGCTAATAAAAGTTACATATCACTAATAAATCTATATAGACATGACGTTTGATCAATAATGATATGATATGAATTATGTCGCAAAGAGACAATATTCATGATTCATATCAAAGTCATAGATTATGAAGTATTACCAAGAAATTAATCCCACAGGTAAGTTTGCATTGTGGTAGTATTGATTCCAGAGAAAAATTATGCTACACAGAAAGGTATGTATTACTTAAAGCTCATAGACAGTCTCGGTAGCAAAAATCATACTGGCAAGAAACTTATCTGAAATAGTCACATACTATTCTCCGTTTATCATAAGACACATGTACGAGATTATTTAAAATTCCATTCACGATTTCGAACAAATTTTAGTGTAAATATCTGTAAGAAACGCTTGGTAACGGCTTTTCACTACCTCACGCTAAGACCATATTCACCCGAAGGTTCCCCGCACAATAAACCCAACGCTTCGCACTATGTGTAGCGTATTCTACACACACAGCAATCCTCGTGTAAGTAGTGTGTGTGGCCGTTGTTTGAATTTACATCCCCTCTTTTTTGGGCCAGGGATTTTTATTACTTTTCACCTCTCATTCGATAAATATTTCACTTGAGGAGGAAAAAACTTCACAGCATCTTAGTTATGTTAGTACCCTACTGTTTATTAAGTAAAATCAAAGAAATCTCACGAAAAGTTTTTGAGGGCTTCCCAAAACTATCTGTTACCTTTAAATCATAATTATGCTAGAATGCGTAGAAACATGTAAGAAATGAATTTAAAAATAACACGATAAAAACTACTTTCGAAAAATCCACTGAAGGCAATTTCAATAGACCTGTCTATCACCTTTAGAAATGTGCGCACATTACAATGGCGTATTACGTAATCCGAACCTGATTTCTATGAGCATTACAATAGGCCTTTGAAATTACCCTTGACTTTATTTTTCGAAAGTAGTTTTTATCGTGTTAAATAGTGTGAGGTATGCTGGCATTGATACTTTAAAAAACCCCAAACCAAGAGTTGTATGAAAATCAGATGTATGTAGTCAAAAGTATAGATATAATGGGGGGAAAAAACTACAAAAAGTATGATTGTAAATGATATATCAACACAGATAAATACTGTTATAAGAGCTGACCATTTTATATGCAATGTACCATTAACCTTATATTGCTCTAATTATGAATACATTTTATTTGCGAGTCTTCATAGAACACATGTGCAAAACATAAGCAAAATCGATATAATGCAAATAAATCAAGAGTTCATAAAGGATTATAATTATATAGCGTTACACAACATAATTCAAAAAGCTGGACAAAGTGAAGTACTGGAAATTGTTTGTATCTAGACCTGGTATGACCCTGTTTCATAAAATCTTGTCATCATTGACTAGTTGCAATAACTGTTATAAGCTACTGAAATCCTTGCATCTGATTGGCTGAGAGCAAATTTGTCGGTAAAAATCACTGACAAGACACTTGATGAAACGCCCCCAGATGTCGCATGAGGGGAGGGGGCAAGAAGTGGCGATGTCGATATGAGAGAAGTAATGATTGAGCGAACTTGCTGACATTCATCGTGTTCAAGAACCCAGTGTTCGGCTTGACATTGGGCCAAGCAACAATTCGAAGGGCTCTCTTCTCTACTCTTTCTATGCTTAGGGCTTGAACTTCGGTTATGCTGGATGCCTAGACAGACGCAGCGAATTCAATTAACGATCTGCTGTAGGTCTTATAACGGTAGATGTCGACAAGATCTATTTCAAAACAATAGGTCCGAAACCGCAGCAATGTTTATGAAGGTATCAGTGATAAAGTGATGTGTTTTCCTGCATCATGTATCCAAGTAAATAACCAAGGAAAGGATGCAACTTTCCATACTCGGCCTTCTGAGTTGGGTATTTCTATTGATACACACTGTGCATCCGTACTTGTGTATTATTAGGGCAAGGCCGTTGACTTTTTTTTTAACTAGCTGATATCAATGCATATCGATGCATGTAGTGTACATGGTGGTTTTTTTTTTTTTTTTTTTTTAATAACACACAGGCACACGCTGGCATCAATATGCCTATAGCACTTCATTTATTTGATGTACGATAAAAGAGCAATGTAGATAAAATGCCTTGCTCAAGGGCATGAGTGCCGTGCCGGGGATCGAACGCCCGATCCTCGCATCTCCAATCAAGCGCCTTAAACCACTGGACCACGGCACCTCTACTAACTTTTTTTTGTAAAAGTTTTTACCCCAAAAAGAAGTTTTTTTTTGTAAAAACTTTTACATTTTTTACAAAAACTGTAAAAGTATTACAGTTCACAAACTGTAATACTGCCATCTGTTGTTGGATAATAAAGAGTGTCTTCCATATGGCCGATAACAGAGTGTAGCTGCTTCGTCATTTCGTGTCTGAATACACCACATATTTTGGCGACGAGGATGGGATCCAGTGAGTCCGACGTCGAGATCGAAAGGACAGCTTATTGTTGTTCTCGTGGGTAGCAGAAACCTACATTTTATCCGATCACGGCTTAGCAATTGTGGTGAAAACTTACTAATCAAAAGTTGACATTTTTACTGCACGTATATGAGTGAATGATCTGTAGTATGGCGAATGCAGCGGGGCCGGGATTCATTGGCCAGATTGGGGAATATGTTCCCAAAAGAGAAGAATATGGAAACTATGTTAGAAGATTCCAGATATGGAAAAAAGCTAATAAGATAGCGGATGTGGATGAAGTAAATGTCTTCTTAGCCATAGTTGGGCCTGAGGCATTTGAAGCGGTGTCTGACCATTTTTGTCCAGACGACCCAAGTACAAAAACTTTCAAAGAATTGAATGAGGTATTGGATACCTATTATGGTTCAAGTAAAAACCAGATAGCACTCCGGTTGACTTTTCGACAGTGTCGTCAAGGGGCAAAGGAGTCGATCACAGAGTACATCCTTGAACTGAAAAAGCTCGCAAGGCATTGTGGGTATGGTGAGCATCTGGATACTAACCTCCGAGACACCTTCGTAGCTGGTCTGCGAAATACCAAGATACAGGCGAAGCTCCTGGCCAAAGGAAATGATCTGACCTGGAAAGTTGCAGTCGACGAAGCAATTGCAATGGAGTTGGCAGATGCTGATAGCTCGAAACTACAGCAAGGGTCCAGTGCTAGTCAGCGTTCAGCAGAGTTGCATCGTGTAGAAAGATCTCGACCTAGGGCCCCCCAGCGGGAGAGCAAATGTTACCGATGTTTAGATTTTCATCAACCGTCTACTTGTCCCCACCGGCAGACAACCTGTTATAATTGCGGGAAAGTAGGGCATCTGAAGAGAGCATGTAGAAATGCAAAGTCAATTTCCAGTTCCAGTAAAGCACGCGGAAAATCGTCGCAAGCAAGTCGCAGACAATCCAACGAATCATCGCAAGGACGCAGTAGAGGTCCAGGTCCAGATCGCGGTCACGGGTATGGTCAGCCAAGTACAAGTCAAGAGAAAAAGGACAGAAGATCAAACACACATATGATCGACACAGAAGTCCAGGACGATAATCCTAAATTGTTGTTGAACTTTGTATTTCAGATCATGTTGTGCCATTTGTTGTAGATACTGCAGCAGCTGTTTCAGTGATTTCAGAGAAAGAGTACAAAAATTCTCTAGGTCACATTCCACTACAAAGGTCAAGTATGAAATTGACATGCTATGGTAGAATACAAATACCTGTTTTAGGTAGGATTCAAGTGAGAGTACAGTACAGAAATTCTGCATATTACTTACCATTAGTAGTTGTAGCAGGTGACAATGTCGCCCTGATGGGTATGAATTGGTTGAGAAGAATCAGGATAGATTGGGGAGAGTTGTTTGAGGTAGGGCTTACTTCAAAAACCCCAGATCTTCAAGAAGTGTTGAAACATAATGAAGATGTGTTTAAATCAAGTGGTCCCGGTGATAGGATAAGGGAATTCAAAGCAGAGGTAAAAGTGAAAGAGGAGGTGCAACCCACCTTTTGTAAAGCTAGACCTGTTCCTCATACCCAGTTAGAAGTAGTAGAGAAAGAGCTTGATAGACTAGAAAAAGCAGGGGTGATCAAGAAAGTAAAGAATAGTAGATGGGCAGGCCCAATAGTCACCGTTCCAAAGTCTGATGGGTCAGTCAGAATATGTGGCGACTATAAACAAACAGTAAACAAGGTATTAGAGGAAGATACTTACCCATTACCTACAAGTAAAGATCTGTTTGCTAATCTAGCGGGTGGTAAGGTGTTCAGTAGATTGATTTGTCAAATGCTTACTTGCAGCTAGAGTTGACTGACAAGAGTAAGGAATTACTCACAATACACACGCACAAGGGGCTGTACCAGTATGAAAGGTTACCATTTGGGGTATCAACTGCTCCAGCTGTGTTCCAAAGTGTCATGGATCAAGTCCTAGGTGGTATGAAGGGAGTGTGCTGCTACCTAGATGATATTTTGATCAGTAGCGAAAACGAAGAAGATCATATCAAAACACTGAATGAAGTGTTAGGGAGGGTCCAAGAGTATGGCGTCAAAGCGAAAAAGGAGAAGTGTTCCTTCATGGTGTCTAGAGTAACATACCTAGGTCATGAAATTGATGGTAAGGGTGTCCACCCTACAAAGGAAAAGGTAGAAGGGATTTCTGATGCAAAGAGACAAGAGAACGAAGATGAGTTGAGAACCTTCAACGGCATTATTGTGTATTATGCCAAGTTTATCCCAGATTTAGCTAGTACATTTGCATCACTATACCAATTGCTCAGAGATGATGTAGAGTGGAATTGGACCACTGAGTGTCAAAATGCCTTTGACAGGGTAAAAGAAGTGTTGTCAAGTGATGTGGTGTTGGCTCATTACGATCCGAAGAAGCCATTGATTCTTGCTTGTGATTCATCCCCGTATGGGTTAGGAGTAGTTTTGTCTCATCTCATGGAAGAGGGAGAGGAAAGAGCGGTAGCTTATGCATCACGTACCCTTACCAAATCAGAGCAGAATTATTCGCAAATTGAAAAAGAGTCTTTGGCTATCATCTATGGGGTTACCAAGTTTCACAAGTATTTGTATGGTAGGAAGTTTACATTGTTAACTGACCACCAAGCCCTGACTATCATCTTTGGATCTAAGAAAGGGATTCCATCCCTGGCAGCAGCAAGGCTGCAGAGGTGGGCATTGATTTTGATCGCTCACCAGTATGAAATCAAGTATCGGAAGTCTACAGAACATGCAAACGCTGATGTTTTGTCTAGATTCCCCGTCAATAAAGATTCACGTTTGGCATGTGAATTACCAGTGAATTACTTCACATACACCAATGATATGCCCATATCAGCAAAAGAAATCAGTGAAGAGACCAGGAAGGACTTGGTGCTCAGTAAAGTGTTGTATCATGTGATGAATGGGTGGCCAAAACATTGTGATGATGAACGTTATGTTCTTGGAGTGATTGTGAAGAGGCTAGGTTTCTATTCATATCTTGTGAGAGTAGGAGGAAGATTACGTCAGCGTCATGTTGAAAATTTGTTGGAAAGGGGTCCAGAAAAGTTAGAGAAGGAAGAAAGGATCTCTGTTAACCAAGATCACTTAAAGTCAGGCACAAAATTGTCTGAATTGCCAAGGTCCATGGTATCAAATGAGTCAGTGTCTGGAAGTAAGACTAGCAAGTCACAAGTTGAGCCTAGTGCATTGAGTGGTACTAGTAGTAGTAGTAGTAGTAGTAGTAGTCAAGGTCAGTGTCACGGTCAAGATGACCTTCAGAAAGAGATGGTAGAGGTCGATGAACACATGATGAACAAAACAGTGTTAGGAGGTACCCAGAGAGAAAGAGAAAGAAACCAGATCGGTTAATAGAAAATATGTGAAAGGAAGAAAACAAAAGGAAGGAATGAAAGTCCATTCCATATTTTATGTTTATATTTTATGTACCAATTTGGGATTTCATGGTTTTGCCATATTTTCTAGAGTATTGAGAAAAGTGAGCAGTGAACATTGATTTTTGTATTAAGGCACATGCATATCACATGTGTATGATGGATTGTACAAGATAAAACAAACAACACATAACACAACTGGATAAGGGTACAAATCAGTTTATTGCAGCAAAATGTTCTGTATTTGATACATTTAAAAAAAATATTCAAGTGCACAACAGGGAGAAAAATTAGGGTATACATTGATTATTTTTTTTAATTCAACAGAGTACCAGACTTGGATTTTACCTGGAAGTCGGAAACAAGTCAAATGTTATCGATCTTTATAGGGTATATTACCTAGTGCTGCATGTCAGCCTGACCCCATCATTTTTTTTTTCATAGATATTCAGTTATGAAGCACAGGTGCAGTCAGTGCAACAAGTTTGCCAATGCAATTGTTTACTAAAGATCAGGGCAGTTTCCATGTATGTTTATGTTTGTATTCTTGGCCATAACACATTACTCATTTGAAATGACTCAACTGATCATTTTATAGCAGGAATTAGCGTCATCGGTTATTTGGCATAAAGTGGGCTGATTGCTCTATTTCTGTTACTTTTTATTGTAATTTTGTAACATTAAAAAAAAAAGAGTGTTTCACATAGGTATGTTCTAAAGGAAGTACCCTCATCTTTTTTTAGTGGGGGAGGAGTGTAGTGTACATGGTGTTATTGCCACCTCACAAACTGTAATACTGCCAACTGTTGTTGGATAATAAAGAGTGTAGCTGCTTCGTCATTTCGTGTCTGAATACACCACAATGCACATAATATGGCTTTACACTCAGCAGTAATAGAGCAAGAATGGTACCTATGGCCTTGGTGGTGGAGCATAATATGGCTTTTGTGATATTGATTGGTTTATTGGTTTCTATTCAAACCTGCAAATTGAATATATAATCAAATTGTCAAAATCATTAAAATTATCCAAATAGCTGACACAATTGGAGAAATTTATGCATGGGCTCACAGTGGGTTCCAACATGTAAACGATGTTCCTTTTCATGAATTAATCTAAAGTAAATTACCGGCCTCTTCTTTTTTTTTATGGAGTCCATAATGTATAATTAAAAAAGTATGAATGTAATAGAACAAAAAATATTTTCAGAGAATGAAAAGGGGGAAAATACTTGGATATATTACCACGTTAAACTATTCTTTAAAAAAAACCAAAACATTGTTATATTATCGGGCAAGTGGTTTTAAAGTCTTTTTATCACATTTACGTTTAATGAGTGATTTTTGAGTGTTTTTACGACGAGATTTGTGAACATTTTGTCCCAGTATCACACAATAACAAATGAGAAGTCCTACCGTTTCAAAACAGGGTGCCTTTTAATTCAATACTATTGCATTTACCATCTTTGATGCTCGTGAGGCAATCACCACCAGCATTTAATAGCACCGTATAGTTTTGGAGAGAATTGGCCTAAAGCGTGACAGAAGAATACAGATAGAACCATTTGAATATTTACATAGTTGATTAAAAACTACTTTTTTAGACACACTGGGAGATTGAGCTTAGCTTATAATTACATGCTCCACCTTTATGTATAGCAACAACACGTACAACTTTCGATGATGCGAAACAGATCCCGAAGTGACAGAGTAATTTGTTATACGATTCAATGGCTGATTAATCAAGTCAGGTACACCTTTCATTAGATTAATTGGAAGAAAGTAATATTCTGTAGCTTTATCATTTGATAGTTCATAACAATTCATTTGGAACATCAACAACCATTACCATGACAGTTTGAAATTACGATTACACTTAATCCATTTAAAAAAAAATGTTTAGTCTCTAAACAAATACTGCTGCGTTGTTAATTTCTTATGAATCGAACTCTAAAATAGTATTATTATCTTTACTCTTAGTAAGAAATATGTTTTTTTTCTAGGTTGTTCCTTTTTATCGTTTCTTACCATTCTAGTTTTTTAATATTCTTTTGAAACTTCGATGTTTTGTTAATCATTTTTCTCGAAGTCCCATATTTCTCGACTTTCTTTAACCCTTTCAGTGCCAATGTCACGTATATATGACAGATAGACTTGTCATTTTCATTCACCAATTGTTCAACCACAGGAAAGGTATATGGTGATCAATGTATATCAAAATTGTGAGCATAAATCATGCATTCTAAATATATGATTATAATTATATGCTACCATAGAAATTTTCAGAGAAAATTGCAGATTTTTAAAAAGATATTACCTTATTTCAACATTCAACAATAGTAAACAAATGAGAAACAAAAAAATAATGGACAAAAAAGAAACTCAAATGTAATTTTCAATAATTCTTATGCATAAAGTTTGATAAAATAATAATGTTTGGTATCATAAGAAATGGTAATAAATTTCCTACAAGGTTTGTACACAATATTTTGTGAAATAATAGACGGTTAAAGAAGTGCAGACATTTGAAAAGGAAGCATTGATCACATTTTGGTAAAATTCTGAAGAGAGCTAAACCCCTTGGCACAGTAAGAGTTAAAGTTTCCCAACAATCTTTCCTATCACTGTTAATCGCAAGTTGTTTTTTTTCCCCCTGTTTTTTAAATAAATACAAATTTATGTTTAAATTATAGCTGTCATGTCGTGTCTTCCATTATACCTCAGATTGTGACAGTAATCCCTGCGAAAAAAGCTGGTGTGAGGAGACAATGAAAAGCCACCGATGCCACTGCTCTCCTGGATATCGAGGGAAACGTTGCAATAAAAGTGAGTTCGAAGATATAATTGAGTTCTGGCCATGCACTGGCGTAAATCCCTGGGGGATGGGGGGGGGATATATCCCCCCACTTTTCGAGGAGGGGGGGGGATGGCCTGTACAAAATCCCCCCCCCCCACTTTTCACGAAAGAAATGAAAAAGTATATGTTACTAGATAATTGTTTTATTGGCGAAAATTCTCCCTGAAATGCCCCTAAACACTTGAATTGAATCAACTTTAATTTAAAAAATGATAATAAAGGGCCTGCTCACCATCGCCATACGAACAACCTATGCCATTATAAAATTGGAAAAAAAAAAGAATGCCGTTCCCTTCTAATCATGATATGTACATGGGCAAGTGGTTAAGATGGAAAGTCAAAAATGTAACTTTACGCGCATATTAGCATTCCAATCATGACATGCATGTTGTATGTTAGTTTGGCTGTTGTGGATGAGTTTGTTGTACTGCATGTGTTTTTTGAATGACAAAACGTGCCTTGTGTTTGTCAAACAAGATCACGTTGGTAAATTATTTCAACCATCCCTCCCCACCCCCCCCCCCCCCCCCTCACTCCTCGATACGGATTTACGCCACTGTGGTCATGCGATTACATTGTGAAAGAAACTGTCTCAAAGCAATTGGGAAAGGTTGATCATGTCTACATGATAACTTGTGTATACTGTGAGCTTTGGAAATCATCACAATGATAAGTAATTAACCCAATCTCGCTGAATGGCACGGGAACGGCACATAAAAATAGATTTAAAAAATATGGGACTGTACACCTATGCGGCATGAATGCCAAAACAATTCAGATATTTCTCGTTATATTTTAAATTTGAAGAGCAATCCTTTACGAGGAACATTTCTACTATGATGTTCTACCAAACTGACATAAAAGGAATGAGAAAGCTCACAAATTATTTTTCACCTTTCTCAGAACTCAATCTTCTCTTTAAATGGATGATTTAAACTGACAGGTAAATGATAGATCTGTTGTAATATAAAGGTACTTTATTCGTGGGTATCCTGTAGACATACTTTAAAAAAAGTTAATGTACAGTTTTGGAGAGCCCTCAAAAACTTTTCTTCAGATTTCTTGATTTTTTTGTTGATAAATGGCAAGATACATTACTAAGATTGCTGTGAAGATTTTACCTCCTGAAGTGGAATATTAAACGAGAGGCAAAAAACAATTTATATATCGGGCCAGGGATGTAAACTCCAAACAACGGCAGCGTGCACTATACAGTGTGAGTTAATAAAACAGAAACACAGATTCACACCCAACTATCTTAAAAACCAAGTGAAATCGCTGAAATGTATGATAATTCTATGATAGTTGATAATTTTTTTTTTAATTTGATAGGCTGCTCGCCAAAATGCAATCATTGATGACTAAGCTCTGGCCATTTTTAAAAAGCATATCAAAATCGTCTTTGCTCAAGCTTAGGCTGAATGGCGTTCAGGAGTTCCTTTCAGTATTTGTGAGTGCATTCAACTGGAATAGACACCATTCAACTAATCTTGGCTTGACCATGGACCCTACTACAGATGGACTAATAACTAGGAGTCTTTCTTTGACCTCATCATGACCGCCGCCACCTGATAATGTGTATGTTGATGAGCACATTCATTTGTCGCGACATTGTTGATTACGTAATCACGAATCGTCACAGGCAAAACAACCTTTTATCTTTCTTCGAATTCATTTCGCTGAAGTGTAATTTCAGGAAATGTATCGTGATTTAAGACCAGCTGGAAGAGCAGCGAACCCCAAATTATGACAATTTGTATGATATGAGATTGATTATTACAGAAGTGGACACTGTGGACATGCATCTGACCTTGCCTAACTTTGAAAAATACATATCCTCTACTGTCCTATTACCTCATATTCCTGGAAAATGGATCGGATAAGTTTCAAAATGAAGTTTAAAATCATTATGTTACAGCCAAATTTACAGGTCCCTCTTGTAAACTACTTCTAATTTCCTACTGAAAAATGCATATATGATAATTTTCATTTGTACACCACAACTGCACATGCATTTCCATGATTTTAAGCGATTTATTTTCTTCTGCATATGCATTTTGTAGATTTCTCAAGGCACAGTTTTGGTTCTTTTAAGGCTGACTGGCGGCGGTCGTGATAAGATCAAAGTTGGGAAGCATGTCTGGAATGTCATTGTGATACTTTTGACAGAGTCAGGTGCATGAATTCATTATGGTACCGATCAGTGTCCATCTGTAGTAGGGTCCATGGGTTGACCATCCATTTCCCTCAAAACTTGGGCAGAGGCAAATTTGACACGAATCAGGAAAAAATGTTACTCTTCAGCTGTCCATGGTCGGATTTTTTGATCAAGGTGTCAAATTAAAGGAAATATGATATGGCTACAATGTGCATGGGCCGCGGAACCGGGGGGGGGGGGCTGAGGGCTGCAGCCCCCACTTTTTTGAGTAGACACGTGTTATAAAAATGTTCGAAAATTGTCATTAATGAGTGAAATCATATCAGCCCCCCTCCCTTTCAAAAACGCTCCGCGCCCTCCTGATGTGAGTATATCTTTAATCAAATCTATATGTACGGATTGCAACGATATTTGTGGTTGGATTTGGGCTTCTTTTTATTGACTCACACAGTTATACGCATGAAAAACCTATGAGGATTGTGTGTATACTTCACACAGTAACACACATGTTATCTCTCCATGCGAAGCCTCGAAATTGTTGTGCAGGGAGCCGATGGAAAGGTCCTACGTAGGGCAGTATATGTTGCCGTGATCTCCTGTTTCTTAGAGATATTTGCACTAAAATCCACCGGAAATCATGGACGGAATACCAAATGATATCGTATACAAACATCTTTCGATACAAGGAGAACAACATGAAGCTATAACATACTTCTTTCCATTTTCCTTTTTTGCTGCCAAAACTGTACCTGAGCTTTAATCTTTAGTTGTCGTGTTTCTTGTACAAGCAACAATTTTAAAAATTCAACTTTAAGATTTGGAGAAAAAGAATCAGCTTCGAAACACACACACACACACACACACACACACAAATTCTAAGCAAAGTCATATTGCAAAGCTAAATGATGTGTTGATAATTCTTAATAGGAACAACTCCCACTAGTGGTGCAATAACAGCGGACTCGACGCCCACGATACTGGAACAATCAAGCACATCTCAAACCACTAGCAGGCCAACAACTGGTGAGCATTTTTATAACCTTGATTGCTTTGATGAATATTCCATTCTTTTCTTCATCTGCCTTGTTCCTCCTCTTATTCTAGTTTTTTCTCTCCCCCCCCCCCCCTCTCATACGCACACACACACGCACACATTTATAATAGCCCTTATCCTTTTCTCTGAATATATATTTATTACTTGTACCTAATCTATCACACATCACCTTATTTCGTAACTTCTTTACACATTCAACATCGACATCATTTTTGCAGCTTCATCTGCGATGAGTGGCACGATGAGGATACCGACTATGGATTTTAAGTCCACATTGACGGCAGCGTCACAAGAATCGACATTAAGTTCGACCGTCACAACAGGTGATAAAAATTCAGTGTTTTGATTGTTTCATTATTCCGGTGAATGCCATAAGGACTGAAACTGATATTCCTATCTCCTCCGTCACATAATGGCCCGAATTCACGAAAGAGGTTTATTCTAAACCATGGTTAAACCATGGTTTAAACTTCCGCCATGGACTAAATTAAGCGTAAATAAGCGTATATAAGTGCATTACTGTCCGCCAATCGGACAAGATGACATGCGCGTACTACGCTTACGGCGGTTTAAACCATGGTTTAAAATAAACCTCTTTCGTGAATTCGGGCCGATGTTTTTGGTTTTAATATTTGCCGTCTGTCAAATGTTTTCTTTATCGCATGTGTGTAAGTTTATATGCATCAGTTTTGTTTTGAACAACATGTCAATCAGATTTAATAATATATACTTCTGGAATATAAGAACTTTAAACTCGTATTATTCCACAATTCTTACAAGTCTTAATCATTTACGATTGGCAGGTATACATCATAATACAGATAATTTTCTTTTAAAAAAACCCATACAAACCTGAAGCATGTAAAGGATCACATTCATTTCTCAGCAGGATGATGTTATCAATTTATGCTGTATCACACGTATATGTTCGTCCCTTTCTCCCTTTTCCTTACTTTCACAAAAATTCAAAAAATGTTTTCATATTCTATTAAACCACATGCATTTTCAAAATCATGACAGAACAGTAACATAATTCTTTGCGTGTTCTTTCATTGTCATCTTAATTTTGATTGACCTTTTTCACATTTGTGATAAGCCACTGTATTTTCCTTACCAAGAACTTATTATTAATGCTTTGTTTTTCTTTCAGCCACAGCCACTACGCATGAGGCAACAACAGTATCTATCACGAACTCAATCACCTCAAATTCCGCTACACCTACGGGTAAGGAAACTTCAATGTTTATCCCTTTGTACCTTTTCTTTATTTACACACAAATTAAAAAAAATATTTTCACAATCTATTAAGCTAATTCTTTGTATGTTCTTTCATTGTCATTTTAATTTTGATGGAAATTTTTCACAATTATTATGTCAACTTATCATTAATGTTTTGTTTTTATTTCAGCAGCTGCCACTACGCCTGAGGCATCAACGACTTCAGTGACAAACCTGATCACCTCAAGTTATGCTGCAACCACCCGTAAGGAAACTACAATTGTTCATTCCTTTCTCTCTCTTTTATATTTTCATAAAAATTCACAAAAGATTTTCACAAACTATTGAGCTAATTCTTTGCTTGTTCTTTCATTGTCATTTTAAGTTTAATTGAATTAAAAGTATTCACAGTTATCATGTCACCGTATTTTTCTTCTCAAAAACTTATAAAAAATACTGTTTTGTTTTAATTTCAGCAGCACCCACTACGCCTGATGCACCAGCGATTTCTGTGACGAACTCGATTACCTCAAATTCTGCTGTAACTACCCGTAAGGAAATTCCAATTGATCCTCCCTTTCTCCCTCTTCTTTATTTCAGCAGCAATTCATAGAATATTTCCAAAATTTATATACCAGATTTTCGAATTCATAATTGTCAGTTAATTTTGAATGACCTTTTTTTTTACGGTTATGAACTTATTGGTTCTTTGTTTTTCTTTAAGCAGCAGCCACTCCGAAAGAGGCAACAAATATTCCTACGACGAACTCTATTACATGTACTTCGAATTCCGCAACAATTACCCGTAAAGAAACTTCAATGTTCATCCATTTCTCTTTGCTTTCACATAGATTCTTTCTGTCTCCCTCTCTTTTATTTTTAACGATTATTTCCTACGTTCCTTTTCTTTCATTTTATTTCGTCTTTCAGCGTCCTTGATATTCTTTTCGTGTGGCAATATTGAGGAAAATATGAATTTCCATTATTTTAATCATCTGGGTAAACAGTATTCATATATTTCGGCCACCTCGATTTCTACTTAGCAATTCGTAAGCAATTTCGAATGATCTTTCTTTTATCTTTTCCTACTTTTTCACTTACTTTCTCTCTATAAATCTCTTTTAGATGATAATTATAACTGTTTCATGTGTTTGCGCGTTTCTTTGTCAGAGCTACTAATTGCCCATCATGTCAACTTAGAGTTCTACCACTCTCATCATCGTTAGATTTGACTTAGGTTTATTACATTGTGCTGAATTATACTTAGGTTTATTACATTTTAAGGTAAGACCGTATTGTAATATTTCTATATCTTTCTTTTGTGTGTGCTACAGAACCTACCAGTACGCGAGACACAACAGACATGTCTACTGAGGACTCAGCCACGTCACATCCTACTTCTACTACTTGTACGGAAATTCCCATGACAACGCCTTTCCTCCCTTATTACTATTATTGTTATTATTGATATCAAATTTATCATTATTTTCATTATATTATTATCATCATAAAAAGTAGTAGTAGTAGTAGTATTATTATTATTATTTTTATTATAATAATAATAATTATTATTATCATTAACATTATTATTGCTATAATCATAATTATCATTATTATCTTCATTATTATTTTTATTATCATTATTATTAATATGGTTATTATTATCATCATCAGCATTATCATTATCATTGTCATCATTATTATTGTCATAGTTATTAATATTATTATTAATATTAAGTGCCAATATTTGGCATCTCAAAAAAAGAACGCACAATACAATAGAGGGAGAGAGTGAAAGATGGTTTTACCGTCCGTGTACTGACCGTAGTTGCCCTGAATAACGGAGGCAAACTAAACCCCCTAACATACGGATTCCGCATTCCGACTTCCAATATATGTTGTAAGTGAAACTGTTTCTTCTGGTTAAGTTCCATAGGTTTTGTGTTATTTGTAATTTGATTTTCACATTATTTGGGTATTTCCTTGCATCTTCTCTTCTCAAAACATAATGTTTTATTCAATATACATTAATTTTCAGCATCCACCACTGCTACAGAAGCAACAACGATTTCACCAATGGATTCAACCACCCCAGACCCCACGACAGCTACCCGTAAGGAAACTTCAATGATACCCCATGTCTATATTTTCTTCTCCCCCCTTCTCTCTATCTTTCTCACCCTCTTTTATCGTTCTTAATCTGTCTCTATCTCCGTCTCATTCTTCCCCTCTCGCATCCACTACCTCTGTCCATATATCTTTTTTATCTCTTACTGTGTCAAGGGGTTTAGCTCTCTTCAGAATGTGATCAGTGCTTACTTTTCAAATGTCTGCACTTCATCAACCATCTATTTTTTCACAAAATATCGTGTACAAAACTTGTAGGAAATTTATTACCATTTCTTATGATACCAAGCATTATAACTTTACTCAACTTCATGCATAAGAATTATAGAAAATTACATTTGAGTTCCCTTTTTTGTCCATTACTTTTTGGTTTCTCAATAGTTTACTATTGTTTAAAGTTGAAATAAGAAAATATCCTTTAAAAATCTTCAATTTTCTCTGAGATTTTTTATGGAAGCATATAAATAAAATCTTATATTTAGAATGCTTGATTTATGATTAAAGTTTTGATATACATTGACCACCATATCTTTCCTGTGGCCGAGCAATTGGTGAATGAAAGTAACAAGACAATCTGTCACATATATGTGACATCGGCACTGAAAGAGTTATCATCTCTCTCTCTCTCCCTATTCTAATTATAACATCTCTTTTCTTTCCCCTTTTGTTATTATGCCATTCAATTCCTTGTTTATACATTGATGTTTTTTATTTTTTTTATTTTTTATTTTTTATTTATTTATTTATTTATTCATTTAATTTTTTATTTTTTATTTATTTATTTTATTTATTTATTTATTTTCTTTCTTTTTTTTAGGGGATAGTGCATTTTGTAGAACCGATAAATGTCTAAATACCTAAGTATTGTTTCCTGATTTAGCATTACTTAGTTTCATACATTTATTTCAGAGTCGACTGCAAAGATCTTTGTGACGGATGAAGACACCAACAACATATTTGTTGCAGATCTAGAAGATGAGCTTGTGTTCAGTTCTATTCAATCCTCTAACGAACCACGCTTCATTGCGTATGACTCCGTGGACAAGAAGATCTACTGGACCGACAAGAGTGCAAAGCGAGTTTATCGTGCTGATGAGGATGGTGGCAACAGGGAGACTGTCACTGATCAGCACGGCGATGGTACGATATAAAAAAAAAATCATAAACAAACGTGCAAACTTATAAATTATCAAACTACGAAAGTAAATTTGTCATCTATAATTTATAATATACTGACTAGTTGGATTTAAAAAAAAACGTTCATGTTGATTTACCTGAAAGTTGTTTTTTTCTATGTCTAAATTAAGATAAAAACAACATGCAAAAGATTGTTTTTGAGATGCTTTTGATTTTTCGTTTTTAAGGGGTATATTAATCTCCATATTTCCACATATTGCCAATTGTTTAATGTACCCAATTCTATCAAGACCTCTGTAACTGTTACCATTTCTTTTGAACTGTAGAACTACGAGGAATCGCCATTGCTGTAACATCACGCATTCTATACATCGCCGAAAAAGGTCCAAAGAAAATATCATCAGTGTCGATTGTACAGGGTAGCGCAATCCCAGAGGCTGAAATGGACTTTGTAACCGGATTATCTGAAGAGCCATATTCCTTGGAGGTAGATGAAGAACAAAGGTAAGTCTATGAGGTGGAGGGTTGGAAGGGGGAGGGGGGTTCTCCCACTAGTACCGATACTCCTTATGTAGAAACAGTTCTACGAACTTCATTTCAGTTCATATAATATGTAAAATCCTGACTTAAAGAGATATATTCAAATAAGAAATCATAGTCAGAGCATACATCCAGGAATGGAATGGACAGGTCCTTTTTCATTTCCATCTTAAATCTCATGTTTTGAAGGCGAAGGTTATGATGTTGAAGAAAGTCCACGTATCGAACCCAAAGCCTTGGTGAGAATGTTGCTGCTCGTTTCAGATTCTTCTATCAGTCAATGAAGATGTTGGCAATAATGGGAGTAAGAAGATCCGATTTCTTTTTATATAAGGAATGCCGCAACTATAATTGAGGCGCATGAGGTATTTATTGGATCGGGAGACAAGACTGTCCGATCTTGTACTCCGTTTCATGGCATAGTAGACTTTTGAAACTGTTACCCTGGTGAACAGAGATTCAACATCGAAACTGACCAGTGGGACTGATAGTGACCTTGTTTATCGATAAAGTGCTGAGAGTTTACGATGTGATTGATTCCATTTCCAACCAGCGGCTGTAGTATTATGTTGCGAGCTGTATTGTATGTCGGAGATACTCTAGTGCAAATGGTTGACAGGAGTGAAGCTGGTTCCTTCTGTAGTAGGTGATTGGAAAGCTTCAGACTATGGTCTGAATTTTTTTTAGCTGCCTTAAATCACGCCATGGCAACACAAACTTTCTCCTTTAGGAGGTATTAACACTTATATATACATGTAACTGAACGTAACGTTTTACAGCTGCCTTGTAGCCATGGGTAACCGTGTCTTGGTGAAATTATGACGTCATCGTACTTTCTGTTTTTGTTGGTGCTAATATCAATTAACAGGAGACACTTCATTTTTCAGATACCTGTACTGGTCAATGAAATACGACATCAAACGCAAATCGCTAGATGGATCCGGAAACGTTGAGACCATATTCCATGACGGGGATCTATCTGAAATCTTCGGTTTAAGCATAGATCTTAACCGTAAGTATTAGTAATTTACTAATTCAGGAGGATTTCAGTGAAATTATATCATTTCAGATGGATAAATTCACTTTAAAAATGTTTGGTATAATGTTGCCCAACATTGGGTAAATTTTACCAAACATTGGGGGACATTTTACCCAACCTGTTCTACACTCTAAGAAATATAGGCTCAACTTTGCACCTTTAGAGGTGCAGACGAATGTCACACTGGGAGCACCTTTAAAGGTGCAATTTGCGCACCTTTTTTAAAGGTGCAAATTTGCACCTTACATGAAGGTGCTATTTTGCACCTCAAAGATGCAGGATTGCACTAAAAAGGCACTTATTTGCACCTGCTTAAACTGTAAAAGGTGCATTATTTTGAACCTGAAAGGTGCAAGATTGCACCAAAAGGCGCCTATTTGCACCTGTTTAAAATGTAATATAGGTGCATTATTTTGAACCTGAAAGGTGCAAGAATGCACTAAAAAGGCACTTATTTGCACCTATTCAAATTGCAATAAAGGTGCATTCTTTTGAACCTGAAAGGTGCAACATTGCACCAAAAAGGTGCTTGTTTGCACCTGCTTAAACTGTAAAAAAGGTGCATTATCTTAAACCTGAAAGGTGCAAGATTGCACCAAAAAGGCACTTATTTGCACCCGTTTAAATTGTAATAAAGGTGCATTATTTTGAACCTGAAAGGTGCAGGATCGCACTTAAAAGGCGCTTATTTGCACCTGTTTAAATTGTAATAAAGGTGCATTATTGTACTCAAAAAGTGTGCCTTTTGGGTGCAATTTTGCACTTCACAGGTACACTATTTACGAGTCCCACACACGGATACAACCTCAAGCACGCACACACGCACCACACACACTCGCACGCGCACTCACACCCTTTCGCGCACGCTAATACGCATGCGCATAAACACACAGTGAACGAATAAAGCACATATCAAATATGATTACCATACATAATTATCAAAAAAGACAAGCTTTCAAAATATATGCTGAAATCATATTTACATTAACGTTTAATTGTCTTTTGTTTTTGTACATCAGATCAATGTACACTACCTGACTGGTTTTCAATATATTCTGAAGTAAAAAGAGAATTCCACAACAATACTTGTTTGCAAAATGTAAGAAAATAAATATGAATACAAGAATACGGTTTCAAATAAGTACGTACATTAGTAAAATGAGCTGTCAATGGATGGGCAAAATATCGGCAATAAAAAAACACAGCAGCAAAACAGAATACTGTACACACTGTACATCTATAAACTGCATCCGTCGTAGGACACAATGAAGAATTACCTGTTTCTTTTCAACACCTTTCAAGAATTGCATGTTAAAATATTTTCTTTTAAAAAACATCATACTTTACTTACACTTTCTAATACTTTGTTTCATTACTTAAAAAGGAGGAATACTTGAGGCCTGCTAAACTAACACTCAAATGGATTGTGGGCAAGAGAGCATAACTGTTAAACTGAATAATGAAAATATATAATGATAATGATGATAATTAAAATAATAGGAACAACAACAATAATAATAATAGTCATCATCTTCATCACGACCGTTGTTTTTTTTTGTTTTGTTTTGTTTTTTTTTATAGCCCAGGTTGAAAAGCAGTAGCTTGGAAAATAATATAACATAGCAAATAAAATGAAATGAATACAACACATGCTATTAAACCATCTTCTGCAAGACGAAATATTTCACTTCTATTGTATTCACCCTTTCGAGTGTCATCTTTTAAAAAATATCAATGTTATACATCGACTTGAACTGAGGAAATTACAAAGTGTGGTCCACCAGATGAGCATACTTTGTCATCTTTTTAAAAATATCAATATTATACATCGACCTGAACTGAGGAAATTACAAAGTGTGGTCCACCAAATGAGCATACTTTCCGTCATACATTACCTAAATAACTGACATCGACTGTAAAAGCATCGTGAAGAGAAAGAGCCAAAAATCTGAAAGATTTTTTTTTTTTGTACTCTTTGTTCTTGGTGGCATTTTGTGGGGCACTTACTGAACCCAAGTAATACCAAAGTATGATCAATAGGATGTATACACCAGTGCAAATCCAAAATCTTGCACATATATCACTAGCGTCATGTGAGGTAAAATAGTTGCACAAAATATGTGCTTCAAAAAAAAACTACTCAACAAAATTTGGATGTTTCCCATTGTATGACAAAACACGTGCTGACGGAATGTATAAAGGAATTATGCTACAAATGAGTACAAGTATTACTGGATAGATGAGATGTACCCAGCAACTATATATAATAACGATGAAATGCAATAATACGAATTAGCAAACACTGGAAACAATGAGATAAACACATACTCTGTACATTCTAATCTCAAAAAGTATTTATCACAAATGCAAGTATATAATGCTGGAGGTTTCAGCAAATATATATATATATATATATATATATATGATCGCTTTACTCACTAATGTATATCTAAAGGGGAAGTCCAACCTGATATCAACTTGATTTTAAAAGAAGCATAAAACATAAAGAAACAGATCACTGAAAGTTTGAGCAAAATCCGATAGGAAATTTTTAAGAAGTATCCCATCTTATCCTTAAAGGGAAAGTCGGCCCTGACATTAAAGGTCATAGGCAATCTCGGGAGCAAGCGCCATACTGGCAAGAAACGTATCTAATAGAGTCACATACTATTCTCATTTTATCATAAGACACAGGAACGAGATTATTTAACATTCCATTCACGATTTCAAACAAATTTTTAGTGTAAATATCTTTAAGAAACTCTTGGTAACGGCTTTTCACTGCCTCACGCCAAGACCATATCCACCTCTAAGTAATTCATCCAGCTCCTCCGGCATTTCGGGAACGGTGTAACTCAAATGCCACATTAGATTCAGCTGTTCTTGTGTAGCATCACTGAAGGAGAGATATAAAAATAATAAGTTGAATGAAAAATGTTGTAGAGTAGACCTCAATAAAAAATTTACTCAAATAGAAGAATATAACTAGATGCTGCTGCAGTCTAACTTGAATGACTAAGACAGTGTCTCATTACAAGTACACGTATATAACTTATCAATACAAATAAATATTAGCATATTATAATTCTAAGTGATTTTTATTTTATTTTGATCCCTTCAAATATATATACTTGCGAATAAGTTCTATCTTTCAGGAATTAGACATTCTGAGAATTATTCTTTTTTAAAATCATTTTTATTCATCGATCTGTCTACTGTTTATTGTATGACCCGTATCAGGGGTCCACACTGGGTTTATTTTTCACAATTTAACATGTAATGTACATGACAACTGCACTCCTGCCAACATTATAGAAGAAAGGCTTTTTGCCCAGTCACGCAAGTAAAATTTCATTATCTGAATTTTCCTTCCCCCCCCCCCCCGCAATCCCGCATATAAGACCCCGTTCTCACTCACTTTTGAAAGTGGTCTTAGTTAGACCGCTCCAGAGGAACGGGTATTGAGGAACGGTTTGCTAGCGTTCACACTCCGAGCAGTTTTTCTCGCTCAAACCGCTCCACGATTCAAAGTGGCCTTGTTGCTATGGCAGCTCAGGTCAGCGGGTCACCCCGTTCTCACTCACTTTGAAAGTGGACTTTTGGAGCGGTCGATCTAAGACCCGTTCCTCAGGAACGGTTCTTAGGTGAGTGTGAACGGTCAAAGTGGTCCGGAAGTGGTCTTCTGTACCGCTCCAGAAGACCACCTCGGGGAGGTAGTCTTGAGGAACGGGTCTTATTAAGAGCGGTATGGGCCGCTCTAAACGTGCAATGTGAACGAAAGCGTACTTCAACCGGAAGTGAGCCAGTGACGTTCCGCGCGGAAAAAAAAGCAAAAGCAATCGATCGGGCAGCCGGCAGGCACGCTTGTATTGTATCAGTTTGTATTCCGCGCGAAAAATTTGACCCGCTGACCTGAGCTGCCATAGCAACAAGGCCACTTTGAATCGTGGAGCGGTTTGAGCGAGAAAAACTGCTCGGAGTGTGAACGCTAGCAAACCGTTCCTCAAGAGAACGGGGTCTTAGACCCCGTTCTCACTCACTTTTGAAAGTGGTCTTAGTTAGACCGCTCCAGAGGAACGGGTCTTGAGGAACGGTTTGCTAGCGTTCACACTCCGAGCAGTTTTTCTCGCTCAAACCGCTCCACGATTCAAAGTGGCCTTGTTGCTATGGCAGCTCAGTTCAGCGGGTCAAATTTTTCGCGCGGAATACAAACTGATGTACCGTAGCGTGCCTGCCGGCTGCCCGATCGATTGCATTTGCTTTGTTTTGTGCGCGGAACGTCACTGGCTCACTTCCGGTTGAAGTACGCTTTCGTTCACATTGCACGTTTAGAGCGGTCCATACCGCTCTTAATAAGACCCGTTCCTCAAGACCACCTCCCCGAGGTGGTCTTCTGGAGCGGTCCAGAAGACCACTTCCTGGACCACTTTGACCGTTCACACTCACCTAAGAACCGTTCCTGAGGAACGGGTCTTAGATAGACCGCTCCAAAAGTCCACTTTCAAAGTGAGTGAGAACGGGGTCTAACTAAGACCACTTTCAAAAGTGAGTGAGAACGGGGTCTAATATTACTTTCCCCGGTCAAGTGCAAGTGTCAAACCTTGCTTAAAGAATAAGCATTGTGGTAGAGCTGCTTCCTAAAAGCGCCATACATACCAGTTTTGGTTTTCCGGGTCGTCTTCCACCGCCTGCACATTTCCATCTGTCTCAGCTGCAACTGGTCTAATTTCAAGATGGGTGTCAACAATTACACGAAGACGTGCCTTGTTATTAGGAATGTCTTCAAGATCAATCCAGTCATTCCACTCTTCATCAAAATACTGAAGATGAAACGCCCCTTCAATACCAAAGCTTCCACGAATGTGCTGATTCAACAATTCAAGTGACAACTCCTCATCTTCAGGAAAGGAGAAAATCCTCTTCTTCCCCGGCTCCAATGTTACATGAAATTGTAACATTTTTCCTTTTATCACCTAATAAAAAGGAAATGGAAAATTATTATTCCTGGATGAATACAAGACAAAAATTAAACAAAACAAAGCAAACAAAAAAACAAAACAAAACAAAACAAAAATAAAGAAACAAACAAACAATTAAACGAAACAGGGGGGGGGGGTGCAAAATCAAAATCAAAGCAAAGCCAAAACACAGTTTTAAAACAAATGTGCCTATGTCGAAAATTCTCATTCACTATTCAGTCACATAATTTTATTGGAGCAAACTATTACTTCTTGTCGACATTTTCTTGAAAACTATATTTGGGCTGAAAAAGTAATTTTACTTGAACTTACCAGTAACACTGCATGGGAATCACCACAAAACTCGAAAGAAATTCTTTTCGTTGTTGAATTGGTTTGCTTTTTGAGGTCAGGCTTAGCGTACGCACGTGGCTAGCTAGCTAGCTTGGCCATTCAAGGAGTGATAACTCCTTGGGTCATTGCACAACCGCGGCATCGATCTCAGCCACGTTTTACACGCATACTTGCACTCTTGCATATCGATATCGCATGCCAAGGGTGCACTTGCACGAACACAACACCATTGTGCATCGCACCTGCCATTTCTGCCAATAGTACGTGTCAATAATAATTCATGAATCTAGCTCAAAAAGAGGTGCTCTGGAATTTCCGGTGCCATGCACGCTGAATGGCAAGTGTTGTGCTCTGAATTGAAGGTCCCCTGTAACCCAAATGATGTGTAGAGATGCATACAACTTATAATTCGTTATTCAAATATCTCAATATATTTCATAAAGTTTTTAAATATTTTTGAAATCATTTTTCATAAATGCTAAGCTCCTCTCTAAAATATGCCACAGATCTCATTCCTGCAAAAACATTATCGGTCAGTCATAAGAGAACTAAGGAGGACAGTGGTATGTAGCTTTACCGGAGATGCCCCATCTGTTCTAATAGACCATACGATGCCTACATAGGAGTTGCTATGTCCGACAATGTAGCATCAAATGGAAAAGAATGGTAATGAGGAGGTAGGCCTAATGCTTGAAAGCATGCAATTCTATTGTGAGCATGTGCTGAGCTGCGGGAAGTTACATTCCACTTTCTTTCGAATCTTAGTGTAGTAGCTGACTGATGATTGGCTGTTGACGTCATTGCAGGAATGAGATCTGGAGCTTTGTAGGGTGGAGCTTAGGAGGTTGGGAAAAATATTTTAGAACATACATTAAAAAATCTATGAAACATATCTAGATGCTTGAATAACAGAATATCATTTTATGCATCCCTGCCATCAACAGCAATAAACTTGCATTTGGGTTGCGTTTGGGGTCTACACACCAGATTTCAAAAAAGTGAAAACCTAATCAAATATTCAGAGTATATGGTTGTATTACAGAAAAGTATTCAAAAATACGTCATAAACTTTAGTCAAAATAAATTTGACATCCTTCAAGTTTACAATGTGAAAACCTCAGTCTCATCTACGAGTATTAACTTTTGAGCTATTAACGAACTAAGTGTCATTTTTCCTAGTACTAGGTGTAAAAAAAACATTTGACACTTTTGTTTGTTAATAACTCAAAAGTTCTAACTCGTATCGGACTGAGGTTTTCAAAGTGTAAAATTGAAGGATGTCAAATTTATTTGGAATAAGTTTTGTGAAATATTCTTCATTAATATTCTTAAAATAATGCTCTGAATATTTAATTAGGTTTTCACTTTTTGAAAAATTGAGACCACAAAATCTGTGTGTGTCAGTAATTAATTCAGAACACAACAATTGCCACTGTGTATTGCACCTGGCATTTCCTGCCAACCTTTTGCTAGCCAGTTTCATTAATGATTCATGACTCTGGGCTAAAAGACGTGCTCTGGGATTTCATCTGCAGTGCACAATGGCCATTGTTCAGCCCTGAATTAATTACTGATACATACAGATTTTGTGGCCTTGATTTTTCAAAAAGTGAAAATCTAATTAAATATTCAGAGCATTGTTTTAAGAATATTACTAAAGCGAACTTCACAAAACTTATTCCAAATAAATTTGACATCCTTCAATTTTACACTTTGAAAACCTCAGTCCGATACGAGTTATAACTTTTGAGTTATTAACAAACAAAAGTGTCAAATGTTTTTTTTTTTACACCTAGTACTTCTTGAATTTACGCGCAATCAACCAAACACAGTGCATGTAACAAAATGCGGATGACCAGAAAATAATATTCTGTTGTTTTTTTCCGAACAATGAATTCAATTCAGTTCATTTATTTCATTCTCCATAAAAAGATACAAATGTGATATAGGTCATGGTACATGAGATATTGTGACGTAAAGCAAACTAAAGGTGTGCAATTCAAACAGAAGGGGTCGGCTCGCTATTCATAAGGACCGCTATTCATTTAACATGCGTTATCAGCGATCTTTATGACTTATGAATAGTTGTCCTTATGAATAGAGGTCCTCATGAATAGCGAGGTAATTTGTCTATGGTTTGCTCGCTATTTAGAAGGGCCGCTGCTTATAGAGGACCGCTGTGTTCATTTAGTCACGCGTTGTGGATAGCGGTCCTTATGAATAGCGGCCCTTATGACTTGCGAGGTTACCGCAAACAGGATACCATATTGTAAAACAAAATAATAATATTTACACGAGAGATATTTTATAGGAGAATTGTGTCAAAACGAAAAGAGCATTTAGCCATATAAAACGTTGACCCAATGAATCGTAAAAGCAAGTAAATCGCACACAAAAAGACAGACAGAAAGAAACACATACAGAAAGAAAGCAAATCAATCGATCTCATATACTCCTACGTACTCACACATAGTCACAAAATGGGATTTGAAACATTTAAAAAAAAAACACCAGAAGCACATATTTTTTTTTTAATAGAAGAATTACTTGCAATGCGATTTTAATGAGTCAGATATTGTGTTGCTTACTAAATAATCTGTAAATAGGCCATTTTGGTAATTTATTCAAATTTATACACGTTTACCCCCGGCGTTTGCCTAGTGCCAAACTATTACATTCACCTGTAAAAAGCTATTCTTTTTCAGTAGTCAGAATGTGAATTGCATGTATTAGACGTTGTTAGGTTGGACAAACATTTTGACTTGACCAACCTAGCAACACTTAATTTATGCAATCTGCATTCTGACTATAAAAATACAGGTGGATGTACAAGGGGGTTTGACAAAGAAGTAAGCAAAAAATTTGAATGCAATACGATAATGGCCTATTATAAGGGGAAATTATATGGCGGTCTCTTATTGGTGGTTCGTGGATCCGAACTGTCTTAGACGTTGCGCAAAAAAACTTGCAGACCTTAAACTTGGAGTGTAAACGATTGGATGTCAATAGTAGGGCCTATTTGATAGTACTTGACATTTATTCTTGAATAAAATATTTTCCATTGCCCCGTTTACTTCAAGAACAAACGTTATTCGGGTAAAATCATAGAGTTCGCCGCATGTCTTGTGAATATATCTAGCAAGGATGAATGCGACTCAGACTAAGCTAAGTGGCAAACTTGCACCACCCATGCTGGAGGCGAGCACATAGCCGTGAGAGGTGCAAATTTGCTCCAATCCAGCGGTGGAATTGAATCTGCACCTTTTTCTGCAAAGTTGCACCTTTTCTGCACCTTCATTTTTTAGAGTGTAGAGTATGGGAAATTCACCATGAAAATATGCTTGATGCAAACCATTGGATTAGCATGATTTTGTTGTATGTGCAATACATTCCTCTCATTCGACATGACTTAATATTCCATTAATTTTTACATAAAAGCGACATTAAAAAAAAAAGAAGAAGTTGAATTGGTAATAGCAGGCACCATCTTTTCGCAATTTTTAACACGATACATTGACGGGGTTCGAATGAGCGTAGTCACAAGAAAATATTAAGAATGAATTACAAACCTAGTTTCAGCAGGAGATTATGATATCATTAAAATAATTATGTGGCCCCAGCACTGAGCAAAATCTGCAGTAAGAAGTCAACATTTAAAAGGCAGAGTAGGGACATGGTTTTGTATCAGTCATTGATTTTACAATGTCAACATATTATACATGTATAAACAGTGCATGGTCTATCATGCACTATACTGGATTGTTATTGTACACTAATAAGTTAAAGTGCCCGATTGTGCACTATAACAAAATTTTTGCACGTCACGTGATGCGAATCTAGCCAATCACAGCGCGTATTATACATACACTATTTACTATTAGTAAATAGTGTATGTAGCTTATGATACGCGCTGTGATTGGTTAGATTCGCATCAAGTGACGTGCAAAAATTGTGTTATTTTGCACAGGGAATCCCGTGTTAAATGAATAGGGGATGAGATCTAGGGGTCTATTTTCTATAACAATTAGTGCATGTTCTATTTATGCACCATAACTGGACTATATGAATTCCAAATACTGAATCATCCCTCGTGCAGGTCTATTTCAAAACTGCACTCGGGATAATTTAGTATTTGCCGTGCACATAATCCAGTATAGTGCATGACAGACCATGCACTATTTTTTTTTTATATAAGAATATATATAGGCCTACTTTAAATATAACATCTTGAACGGGCTGTCATTCCTCCACGGTAATATTTGATGTTGCTTTAATATTTTAGTTTTCTTAGAATTCGGTATTTTAGACTTATTGATCAGAAAGTATAACATACATGATTTTATATGAGAATGCATTTATTTCATGAATATTAATTTGAAAATGATTGTATGAGTAGCTTTAAAATGCAACTTGCTTAAAGAAAATAGAGCACCGGTAAAGTAGGCTATGGTAAATATATAAACATGTCTAAAGAATTCTCGGACAAAGGAAGTAATAGAAAAGGGGGAAAAGGAGAAAGAATATATTGCACATAGAAGGGAGAGAAGAACGGAATCACATAGTTATAATACTTTACAGAAAGCAATCTCTTTCAATGATGATTGAATAATCTTCTTTTAGCTATTGGATATTCTCAAGGTTTGACGACTAATAAATTTTCCCATTCTTGTGGGTGTACGGTCATTCACCTCTTCTACACAATTATTACCGTTATCTTTCGATTTACCATCCTCTCCTGTTTTTCCATACATCTCATTTCACCTCCATCCTTTATTGACTTCTGTTACTGTAAATATTACGATTTTTTAAAAATATCCTTTTGATTTGTAAATAGTAGTTTCTATGTTTTGCAGAGGACTGTCGCGCCATCAAGCTCCGTTAATGTGGCAGTCCTTCTTGATGATTACTTCACGCCAACGCTACAATGTACTTACTTTGATAATGTATCAAATATAATATTTGTGTATTACGTTGTAATCAGGTTGTAAAGCGTATTCGGAAAAAAAATCATATATAAATAAATCAAATTAGATCAGTGTGTTTAGAGGATGACTGACATATGCAGTTGTCACGACGAAATTGGCATTGACGTTATCAATTTACATTTTGGCAGGAGATTCACGGTTCATATTTTTCTGTGACTTTGGCGAGGAAAAAACCTTCTACGGGAACGTAAACGCAGGGGGGAATACGCGTACCGAATTGACCAGCTACTTGCAGGTTTCTGGCAGCAGTGACGGAGGAAGAAAACTTCGTGACATTAGTTACTTCAATGGTGTCCTCTACTGGACGAAGGAGGACAATCCAAGTGCTATCGCTGTCATGACTAATTTCCATCAAAACAGCAGATCATATGAAATAAAACAAACCAGTCAGATTGGCAAACCCTATCAATTGCTCATCACAACTATAAATCCATAATCCATATTCGACAAGAGTCTGGTTGCCCACTGTTTGTTTGTAGAACAGAAGCCTGCTTTGTCAGACCCAACTCCGGAAAACCGAGCACAGGTATATACTCCGAAAACGGCGTATGAATATAGAGCCCTCATCGTTCAGTGCGAGACAGGGTTTACAAAAGGCATGGGGAAAATCTTGCAAAGTCAACCTTCCAACGATATACATATTGTTAAAAATAATGCTGCGTGTCAATTATCTTCAAAATCCTTGAATGATTCGTCATATGAAATGACTTTCAAATGGCAAACATTTGAAATAAATATATCCGCAGCATTATTTTTGAAAAATATATTATCAACAGCAGGTCGACATTCCACGATGTCCCCCATGCCTTTTGTACACATTGCCTCGCGCTGAACGATGAGGCCTCTATATTCAACTAGCTCTATCCGCCGTTTTCGGAGTATATACCTGTGCTCGGTTTTCCGGAGTTGGGTCTGACTGGATTTGTTTGTCATGTGGGAGATATGTGGGGGCGACATACGAAAGTGCCGAAAATTTTAATAAAATCATAATCACCGAGAGAAGGTGAATGCTCGGATAAAATCTCGAAATCTCCACTATCGGGGCTAGTCTGCAAGCACATATCATAATTGGACAATGTGTCTTGAGTGAAGCCTAACCCAGGTTGCTACTGGTACAGGGCACATGGACTGCGGTCGCCATTGTCTCCTAGTTCAGACCTTCTGTTACGCGTTACAAGGCTTTGGGCTTGCATACTTTATTTGGCTATGCTGGCCCTTCCCTCTTTGTCAAGCGCTAATATTATTGCACACGAATAATCAATATTTACTATCATATGCTAGTTTGATATATGCAGTTTATTACATTGTTTTATGTTTAATCACTGAATCGATATGTATCATGTATGCTTATAGTGAGCAGTGTTGAAAAGGAAAAAAAAACAGTGCTAAAAGGAAGCACATTTTAACTGTTTTATACTATATCACTAATATGCAATATCCAAATGGCGACCAATTCGTAATGACTGGCTTAAGTACTTAAGTTGTAGGGTCGTTTTAGAGGAAAAGTAATTACTGCACATGTAATTTTCATGGTATGATTGCAGCTGGATGTATACGTTATTTAAAAAATCTTAAGGAAGGAAATAGTATAAATATTATTCTTTAAAAAGTATGAATTCTATTAACAACTATCATAATAAAATATTGAAGAATAAAAGTCAAATACTTTTTATCGTAAATGTCCTTCATCCCTTTTGTAGACTTACACGAATAGACCAGTTCACGGTTAGCACATGTCCCAAATGACCCCGAATATCCACAGATCTCAGTAAAACATGGAGAAGTCCCACTTTGTACATTTTGAAATAATCACTCCTACAGCAATGGAGGAGCTACATAAATAGCCTTTGTTTCCCCCTTTCAAAGAATACTTCCACCTGTGTATCATGGAGTGCACTGCTTGTGCATAAATGAATAATGATTACATAACTTTCATGAGCACGTATCCAGTATTTTGTCTCCGTGTATTTCACAATTTGGTCTCAAATGACCTTTATCTGCTCATGCGCAGACTGTAACCGTGAACTGGCTTATTTCGAAACTTAGCGCATATTCAGGAGACATGCTGTAGATACTACCTATGAAATTTCAAGGTCACAAGTTCTATAACTCTTTGTAAAAAAATTAAAAAATCTTGCTACTGACGTAGCAGAGGGAGCTGGTCAGAATTCAACGCAAATAACGGTAAAAATTAATTTTCAAAAATGTTATTACTTAAAAGCAAATTATAATCCTTTAACAACTTTAATTCTTTGTAATTGATTGCATGCTCACACAACTTCAAATTTTAGAGCTGCAAAAGGGATAATTTTTGACAGGTTCAGAGGCCATTGCCTAGGATAGTTATGTTGCATGTATCCGATTGCACCGGTGTCCTCCCTTTAACGACACCGTCCGAACTTGAATTTAAACCCTCCAGGTATGCATGCTTTAGACATTTAGAGTCATTTCCTTATGTCTTTATAAACTCCTGGAAGAAGAGGGCTAAATTTAGGCTTGAGTTCGGAAATGCTGCAACACCCTACTTTCTTTTAATACAAGTACGTCTCCCTCTCAACCGTGGCTTGATTACTTACTGTTGGAATTTCGAGCTGAAAATCTCAATATTAAAGCTTATAATCTTTTGCAATTCGTTTCCATTTGTATATGTGTATTATGTAAATAAATTGAAAAATGTTCATTATATTAAAGTGAAATGAAATTGCTTGTCAAGGAATGCCAAATGGTGTATACGGTGTGAATCAGTGAAAGGGAACTAATTAAGATTCATCTACTTATATCTGAAGAGCCAATTAATCAGCCTTAAATCCAATATGCTGGTGTGATAGCTTATACCTTACAACATATAGCACATAGACCCGTCTTATAAAGAGTTGCGATTGATTCTAATCGATCGCAAGTCCTCCAATCAATCGCAAATTTCCAATCTCCTATCTCTTAAGTACAGAGTTGCGATTGATATCAATTGCAAATTATTTGCAATCAATCGCAACTCTTTATAAGACGGGCCCTGTTCACAAAGTTATTCAAATTTTAATATGAATGTTTCTTTCCCGGGGATCTAGTAACGAGGTATTCCATTAACCTGTTATGAATTAATGAACTATAATACTTGGAATCCAGTTTCCATACATTACTTGTTGCTATGTCTGACAAGACTCTGACAAGCTTTCAGGTTATAAAATTTGAATATATTGGTGAATAGGTCCATTGATGGGCAACGTTGATACCAACATTCAGCGTTTGTGGTTTATAAGGATATTCGGGGCTATTTTTTTTTTCCTTCTTTTTTAAAACATCAGAGTGAATATGGTAAATGTTTTGTTAGTTATGACTCACACGTTTCTGGATGCAGCATTGGTCAGGAGTTTCAATAATTATTCATGTATGATTTTTTTTTTGTTTTTTTTTGTTTTGGGGGGGGGGAGATTTAAGCTCTTAAATTTTAATATATTACAGTAAACACTAAACGTATCTGTCATTACTTCTTTTTGTTGCTGGGAAATATTAAATTGTATCTACTTAAAAGATAAGGAGGAATCCTTTGATCTGTATGTGTAAAAACCAAATGAAGGGGTAAGGTTAGTCACATGCGGACATTGATGAATGGTGAGAAAGGCATTGATAAAGTTGGGTTTTCACGGGGCACGCGAACGACATTCGTCCAACATTCGTATTTGTTAAGCTCAAAAAGTTCGTCAAACATGCACGGGTGTTTGGAAGCGTAGTCATTTGTTCGGGGTAGTCGTTTTCAGTTCGGCGGAAATTTTAAAGAAAGTTTGAAATTTCTTGGGAACGTTTCCAGCATCCCGCGTCGTGGTTTATTCGTGATTTGTTCTCAAAAATGTCTGAAAAGCTTCGTAAAATGCGCACGACCTATTCACAACCTGCGTGATGTTCACAAAATCTTCATGAAACCCCAAACAGATTCCTACAATTTCGAGAATGTCTCGTGCATGTCTCGCGCATGTTCGTCCGATCATTTCTCGAACTATTCACGAACTGTTCGCGTACTTCTTGAAAACAGGTGACTTCGCCAAAGAAGCAAACGCGCGCCTTTCACGTTGAGGCCCTCTGTTGATTCGCCTACCGTTTGCGACGATTAATTTGCGAATTTCACGAAGTATTCCCCCAAACTGACGTTTTTACGAACGTTTTGCGAAGGTTTTGCTCACGCGACATTCTCACAGAATTCGTACGAAGTTCTCACGAACTTTGCCGCACGTTTGCCACATGTTTGTCGCCAAATTCGCACCACGTGACGTCTTTGCGACTAGACAGCGAACTTTTCACTAAGAAACCAATCAATTCAAGACAGTTGTCAACTCAGGTTCTTATTTTAGTCTCGTGTCCTTCGTGTATGTGGACTGGCCATATTTCGACAACGCTACACACGACATTCGCACAGACGATGTGAGAACTACGCACAAACTGCGCGAAAATGGCATGCGGCTCCATTGTCGCGAAACAGTCGGAGAAAACTTCTCCGAATTTTGGACTTTGTCATCTTTTTTTTCGAATTCGCATCCTTCGTGAATCGTTCGCGTGCACCGTGGAAACCTACTCTAAAGGGATTGATTAACTTTGCCCAGGATTGAAAAAAAAATCACTGTTCCAGCTAATGCTGTAATCATAATTGCAAACCTTTAGGTCAGACAGGAATCGCCTGAGTTTTATAAGCTGATCGGTCGTTTATATATCAGGATATTTACGACTGAACATTGATGTCGGGATACTAGTACCACCGAACCCTAAAGAACTCTTACGGTTCTATCACAGAATACCGTACAATGAACGAATCCCTATTTCTTCACGGACTGGACACCCGCTCTGAAATCGCCAAGCGCAGGTGCTTGGTTTTTGTGACTGCAGCGCGCTGCAGCGCAGTGAAGAGGCCGAGCGACTTGCGCTATAGCGATCGATCGCTATTTTCCCTTTTTTAGGATAGTAAACGGGTTCCATTTTCTCTCATACTTTCACATATCCTTAATTATATATGTAGTTAGAGGACTGCACACAATTCACTGGCATTTGAGCTCATTTTTTTCACAAAGTTAATCAATCTCTTTAAGGAGTTACAGTAACAGATGAGGAAAAGAGAAAAAGCAGAAATGTCATGTAGGAGTGAGAAGCAAGAGGAATTCAAAAATAGAAATGGGGGGAATGAGAGAGAGAGAGAGAGAGAGAGAGAGAGAGAGAGAGAGAGAGAGATAGGGAGGTATACTAAGAGGATGGAGAAGGGGAACAAGGCCATCTATATACGTTTATTCATTAGATATACAAGTACTCCATATGATTCGCGTTCAATTACATGAAATACATATACATTTATCAATGGGCCCAAATTTGCAATATATCCACCTCTCTGAAAGAGCATGTTTGGAGAGACAGGAGGGGAGGGGGCATGGGAGTTTTCCTAATGTAAAGAGATGCATATTTCAGCAGTTGATTAGCGTAAACATCTGCAGCTTAAGGGGACACCTCAGATTGGGCACTTTTAAGTATCAAAAGAGCGTCGGCTATTACTTATCAAGGACGTTTTCACTTATTGTGACATCGGTCCATGCTAGTGGGTGAATTAGGGGCACGTTTTGGTATTGGAAAGGGACACCTTCCCGGCACTTTATCGTTATTTGTAGTGTCACTTCTCTAAAAGTTAGAAAGCCCATGAAAAGGGGCACTCTGTGAAGTTTCAAAAGGGCAAGGGATCCGGATAATAGATCCTCTTTAGTAGTAGGGGGCATTGTTTTCCTCCTTACCCCCAACTCGACTAGCTGACATTGTGATAGCAGTAACATTGATACTTGTTACTATAAACAGGATTTTAAAATGCTGCTCCGATTCTTGGAAGTTAAACAGGGTTCTCTTGAGGACATGAAACGGGCATATTTTTGTAAGCGAATGATAAGAAATATACATGTAAGTAAAAAGAGAAATCATCAGGAGGGAAAATTGGCAATTATTAGAAGTGAAAAGGGGCATTTATCCAACGGGGAAAGGGAACTTATGACAAAGTAAAAAGGACACTTATCAGGAATGAAAAGGACCACCTTTCAGAAGTAAAAAAGGAGCACCTTTGAAAAAACTGGGTTCCTCCATCCCCACTCCCTCCCCGGAGAGCTGATTCTTGGAGGTTCTTCCGATCAAAATGGTCACGAACCATGTGCTAAGAAAAATAGAGAAAATAGGCTTTGCAGGTCATTCTTCAAATGAAGGCGTTTTGATCAGATGAAATACTAGCAAGAAGTAATGAATACTTAGGAACTACATTTCCTTGGGGAAAAAAGTTAATTTGCACGAGGAAGGGAACAGGAAAAAATAGGCGCTATTATTTTTCTCATATTTACAAAATTTATAAGACTTCATTCTGTATTTCGCTCCCTGTATAACAAAACGTCAGTTATTTTTTTTGCCATAGGTATTACAAAGTGCGTAATTTGTTAGTTTTATTAGCATAATAGGTAGATGGTAATATCAAACATTAAATTTTACTGTTGGAATTATATTTAGCGATAGAGTACTAGGCTTCTCGAACAAAATAAGATGTCATGACAATGGTAGTTTTGGAGACCTAGTTTCAACTCAGCTCGTGAGAAATTACGTTATTGTGGCTTGTATGAAAGTTGTATTTCAATTATTCATGTGAACACGGTGATCAATTAGCGTAGCTTTTTCGTCATTCTAGCTACTTACAATGCCGTACTGGTAGACAGGGACTTATTCTGATCATAGTAGGAAGCTGATTAGAGCTGCAGGCTATATTCATACAGTAATATCAATAGTGCATTTTTTTTTTCTGCATGGTTGGCATCATGGAACAAAGTAATGATATTTTCGATATTCTTGTGAACATATTTGTAGTGTTGAATCGATCTGCTTGTATTGCTACCAATAGGTATGAAAAAGGTTACTGCTATAAAACCAAACAGTGTGGGAACCTGTCGCGAAATAGTTACCCCATTAGGTCCATAAGGTATGAACAATTTTAATTTACTGAGACTATTTACGTCATTGATAGAAGAAAATCTCAGGGGGGAGCAGGATTTTGTCAACAAGAGGGTGGGGGCACAATTTCGGGGAAATCTGACAAGCAAAACAAGAATGTTCCTTTTCACTGAAAAAAACTATTTCTGACAAGCGAATATTTTTCTCATTTTTAAGGTGCTTTTGGGGCCACAAATTTGAGAGGGTCCATTGTTTCGGTTTGTTTGCTTAAAGTATGCCACTTGGGTTCTAAAAGAGAGCCTGGGCCAGTTCTGCACATTAGTTTGGTGTGTTTTGTTTGGCCATTTAGACTTTGATTTGCCTGTGTGATCAAAAGTCCTCAACGAAGCAAAAGTTTCAAACTACAAAACTTAAATCAAAATACATAATATACCAAGGTCATCGCTAGAATGCAAGTTATTATTTTTTTTTACAGCAAAATGCATCGTCTTCTTATTTCTAATTGGGGGAGGGAAGAAATGTAGCCCCCAACCCCCTCTCCGAGTCAACGGATTGATAAGCAAGCAATTTGAATGCGTTCTTGACGCTTCAGAAAATATCTCAATTCTAAAGTCCGGCTCACACGAGGCGTCACATTCTTACGCCAGGGGGGCGTTTCATGAAAGGACTTGTCAGATATTTCATCCGACAAATTTGCTCTCAGCCAATCAGATGCAAGGATTTCAGGAGCTTATAACAGTTGTCGGATGAAATATCCGACAACTTCCTTTCATGAAACGCTCCCCAGGACCTCGTCAGTGACTTGGACGGTCTTTTGCACGTCATGAAAGAGTCGAGAGATATCGTTTCAAAAGTGCCAGCAAAATGAACAGTGCAAACAATTCTTTTTAACCCTTTCAGGACAGGAATTATTTAAGGGCTAAATTGATCACATTTTGTTCTCCAAATTGGCAGCAATAATATTTTTTATTTTAGTGCTACATGGTTCTAATAAGGTGTGATGTTTTTTAAAACAATATTCATGGTTTGAAATTTTGTTGAAAATTTGAAAAATTGCCAATTTTGATGAAAAACAATGATTTTGAACCTCTCAATGTGTTGCCAATTTAAGGATTTTAAAGCTTATTCTTGTTTTAAAAATTCCTGGCATCAAACTCAATATGGTCATGAAACAAAAATACATTAGTGTGTGCAGAAATTTTGCTCTTTCTACTCATGCATATGGTATATTTTCTAGAGCTCTGAATCAAAAGTTATTGAGCCAAACCACAAAATGCGGTCTATTGTCTTGAAAGGGTTATAATTGACGTATGGGTTTATTACCTTCACAGGCTCGATTAGAGACATGATTTGATTAAATTTTCAAGTATGTTTAGGGTTTCGGGTAGGGTTAGGTATTGTGTTTGGTGCACAGTTTTATTCAGTTGTATTTTGGTATAGCGGCCAAGGGAGGACATTATTTCATATTCTTTATAAAATATGCTGTTAAACTTTGTGTTTTTTAATAAATCACATCATCATAGAATGAAACTGAATAAAATTAAAAACGCACTATCAAACATATACTATTTTTTTCCATTCCTCGGAGTTTAGGGACTTCTGATGACGACATGTATAGCCATGGTAACAGCAAACGTAAACAGACTGCAGAACACCCAATGCGACATTCAACAGATGGACGCGATTAATTAGCCACGCCCTTTTGGCTATATACATAACATGAACTTGGTATAATCCAGTACCCGTAATTTCATCGGCTAATATTATTCATTTCAATGAAATTACGTAGTTCGCAGGCACAGACTCTATTTTGACACTTTAAATTTATATAAATATATAACTGTATAATATAAATTATCATTGCGCATGCTCATCGGATGTTGCTAATGGTAATGCCTGCTAAAGCTCCATACACTTTTTTCCCTTGTTCTAAGCTGATGTTAATGTCATTCGGATATCATTGCCAATGAATCGATCTGTGGTGATGTAGCTTTAAAATGCTCGTCTTGCTTCCAAGACAGCGTTCGGTGACAAATAGAAATTATATATTTCTACCAAACCCCCTACGACTGATAGATAATTATTGATCCATTTAAACCGGTTGGAATGAACTTTGAGTGCTTTACTAGAGTTTTTTGTTTCTGTTTTTCGTTTTATTAACATAAGAAGACGTTTTGTACTGTGAACATTCGCCTTACTTGAGATATAACTAAAACAGTTAAAAAAAAAAAAAAAAAAAAAAATATCGTGCTACTGGATGAAAATTTGTCATATTCAAAGTACAGAGATAACTGCGAGAGAGAGAGAGAAAAAAACTTTCGTCAATGTTCGCGTCTTCACTGCTAAACATGAGTAGACGATTTGTGAGAATCTTTCATATTTGAGATTTACAGATACAACACAAAAAGAAAACTAACATTCCACAAACTGGTTCTCATCGAATCTTCAAGATTTCTAAATCATCGAAGACTGATTACAATGGTAAGTATTGAATATGAAATGCGCTTCCCCTTTAATTGTGTTTGTTTTGGTGAGTTTGGGGGCTTTGTTTGGTTTTTTGTTGTTTTGGTTGCTTTTTTTTTCGTTTTTCAAAATTCTCTGCGACTATAAATGAAAGTCAGATGATGGCACCATATGTTTCAGAAAAAAATATTCCAATACTACCAGAAAGCAACAGTCGAGGCTCATTTGCATCTAGAAAAAAAATCATCTGAATAAAAAAAATGTCAATTGCACTTTAAAAAAAAAACCGTGTAAAACTACAGGTTTTTTATCCTTGAAATTACAAGTTATTGCCATTATTTCAACTTTACAGTCTTTTTCTGTAAAACAACAGCAAGTTTGTTGGTTTACCGGAATGTTTAAATATCGGAATGTTTAAATAATAATGAGACAAATAGTTTTTTTTTCTATAGAATTGAAAGTTTTGATATGTCATATATATTTATCGTGAGCCTTCCACAGAATTTGATTAGATTTGATTTGATTTGATTTGGAGTGAATTACTTTTTCAGTTTCAGTATAATGTACAGTTCGTCCCAGAAAAAACGAATCCCTAAAACAAAGGATTATTGTGACTAGATTATGTGCTCTATGACAATAATTATTTATTTCCCATGAACTAAAAGTATTATGCTTTTAAATGATACCCTAATGGCATACATCCGTACATGCTTTACCAAGCAGCAGCAATTTGAAAATGACATGTAAAGACTCAGTTGTGCCGGATTTTGGTAAAACCGCGAAAACGTTAGGATCACATGCGAACATCACCCAAATGCAACGTGATATTTAAAACCCTATGAGAGTACTGTTTTCATTTGTTTGGTTCTTTCAATAGTGAGGGTAAGGAAATTGCCATCATGATAAAATAAAGGATGTATTGTCGATGTTTGGGGTAAAGGTTTCTACTGAAATGGTGCCTGCACTCGAAATGAAAAGCAATTTTTGCATTTTTCTGAACTTAAATTTCTTTTAAGAACAAAGCAGAGAGAATGGTAATATTTTCATAAAAGTAAAAAAAGTGGCACTTTCGATTGTCATCAAATGGAAATACAAGGTAGAAAGGGGGCTGCAATCTGCAAGCCCAGATTTTTAGCAGTCCCCTCCACGACCAACCTAGTTTACAATGTTTTTATGCCTATTGTACACTGAAAACCAATTACATGTAATATTGTTCAATTTCATAGTGTTGCTATGTACATTGCAAACCATGTATTTTATTTTGTTGGAAGTGGAAATACACGAAATGAAATGAAGGGCACATAAGGCTGAAAACATCTCAAGATTATGGCAATTTCCCACCTTAGGAGAGGCACATTTTTCATCATCAGGAAGGGCACTTCTCATCTTTTGAGGGAAATTTATTGATTTTGGAAATTTGGGGGCGTATGCCCCTGCCACCACTGGAAATTGTATTGACTCGTGATTCATGAATTACTGATTGAACGCATGCCATCACAAAAGGGAATTTCACGTATCATATCTCTTAAATCTAGTATTTCACTTTAGTCATTTTCGAATGTGACTAACGTTTTCACGGTTTTACCCAAATCCGGCACAACTGAGTTTCTACTTGTCATTTTTAAAATGCTGCTGCTCGGTAAAGCATGTACGGATAGATGCCATAGAGGTATCATTTAAAAGCATAATACTTCTAGCTTATGGAAAATAGATAATAAAATTTCATAGAGCACATAGTGTGGTCACAATAACCCTTTGTTTTAGGTTTTCGTTTTTCTGGGACGCACTGATTAGGATACATATCGATTCAATGGTTAACATAGAATAAAAGTAAATTTGTATATCAAACAAAGATGAAGATACTAAGAAGAATGCAAAATATTATAGTTTGGGTCAGACAAATTATAACAATATTGATAAATAATGCCGAAATTTACAGGGAAATTTACGGTAGGTCTGTTAAAGAGGGAGAGAGTTGTATGACAGAAGGGGGAAAGAAAGGAAGCAAAAACGTGAAGATTTGGAACAGGAACAAATGATTGGATTTGTTGTCATTATTTTTTTCCTAGACTTGACCTGTTAATAAGGGGTATGGGCTGAGCAGATATTTTTTACGTTTAAAATTATCCAAACTGTAGAGGCTTCATTAATTTCAGTATCCAAAGAGTTCCAGTACAGGGAACCTACCCCCCCCCCCCAAAAAAAAAAAAAAAAAAAAAAAACAATAACAAAAACAAAAACAAAACAAACAACAAAACAAAACAAAAAACAACAAACAAGAACAAAAACAAAAACAAAAACAAAACAAACCAAAACAAACCAAAACAAAAACAAAAAGCAAAAAACAAAAACAAAAACAAAAACAAAAAAAACAAAAAAAAAACAAACAAAGAAAAAGTAACATGTCTTGTACAAAGAGTGTTCTTGTTAATGGTAAGTGATAAGCAAATGATTAAGCATTGATGTTTTTCTCTTTGGATATTATCTGTATGTATGGTGTTTTCTTGTGAAATATATGCCTAATTATTCAAGTGATATTTAGAATTAGATTAGATATTATTTCTTTTGAACTAAAAGATGATCTTTTTTATAAGCTGTTAACATTTCATTTTACCCTGCGTCATCTTGAATTTGATTCAGATTGTGGTCTTCAATGCATTGTCAGCTGTTTGCAGTAGGAAGCGGATAAGACGATGATCACTATATTATGTGTCTTCTATTCCATACACATACACATGTGTATAACGTTTGTGAAACTATAGTGCATGATGTGGTCCCTTTCTGTAAATTTCAATGTCTGACAATTATAGCAATAAATGCATAAAGATATGTCTCTGAGACACTTGAGCCCACACACAAGTCCATGCAAGAGAGTGTTCCGAAATAGTCGTCCCGTGAAACCCATAATATTTGACACCTTAAAGGTAATTAGAACATCTAAGTCATTAAAAAGAAAATGTCAGCTTAGCCTCCTGAGCCCCGAAATAGAGTTCCAAAGTCCGGTCAATTTTACCCATGCATCTACCCTATGTACCAAAGTTTGACAGCAGGTATTATGGCTTCATTACAAAACACAAAAAACCTTTAAAGCCCGTGGACCAAATTATGTGAGAAGGAAAAGTGTGGCTGCACATCAAAAAAAAAAAAATAATAATAATAATAAAATTAAAAAAATTAAATAAATAAATAAAATTGACAACATATTTTCCATCGGAAAGGTGGTGTCACAAGCCCTTAAAAAAGGTGCTCTTAGACCAAACGTTGCCCCCAAAATGCTCCAGATGTAAAAAAAAAACACACACACACAAAAAAAAGAGCCCAAAACAAAACAAAAAAAAAACAACAACAAACAAACAAAACCGAACAAAACAAAAATGCATTTGTTACCTTCCAACAATATGTAATAACTAAAAATTGCTTCATTCAATATACATTATGAAATCTTTATTTTTTATTTTTTTTTTCATTTATTTTTTTTTTGTTGAGGTGCGATGAGGCGTAATGCGGTGTAAGATGGTCATTTTATTAATGAGTTATTAAATTTTGAAAAATTTATTGCTTTCTCAAAAGTAACCCCCAAATATGCTCAGTATTATGTAAACAAACCTATTAACCGTCTTCACCTGACTGACAAGACATAATCAAGGAGCATGCAAGGTGTCTGTAAGATAACACATGAATGGTAAATTCAGCATGACAGTAACATAGCACAAATAGTTAGGAACAAAGCAAGCTGATGAAAATATCAAATCAAATGTTACGCTGAAAAATACCCCAAATATCCCGAATGTTCTGACTTTGCAAAAATAACAGTAAATCTATATACACCTGCACATGTACATGTACACTGAGTGGTATGAAATCAATGTGATATAAATAACGTAATCAAGGTAATAAACTTGGTTAAAATGTTTCGACCAATTTGGTTTCCTAGCAACAAGACAAGCATCGTCATACCTACTGGCTTTTGTTATCTCACTCTCCTCGACATAGTACTCAGCCCACGGAAGGTCGGGATTAGTAATTATGGAAGAAAAATGATTTCGTACTGATGAATGTAGCCCCCCCCCCCCCTCTCTCTCTCTCCCTCTCTCTCTCTCTCTCTCTCTCTCTCTCTTTCTATGTATTATGATTAAAGGTAATAAACATCAAAAGTGACACAAGCCATTACAAGTGTAAGAAAAGCGGGGGGGGGGGGGTGTTTTAAACATTTGCTCTATTTTGGGTACAAATAAAAAAGAGAAAAATCAATTTTAAAAAAGAAAGGTCACTATTCAACATTTAATATCTTAATCCAGTAGCTATATTCTGCAATATTAAGTAAAGAAATCATATCAAACACAATTCTTCCCAATTTAAAACAACTTACTTTTTCATCAAATTGAGCTCAAAATTGAGTTTAAATTATCCTCCCCAAACCTCCCTTCCGAAGCGTGCAGTATGAAAGTAAGGTACATATATACTGTGAAAAAGAGCGCACGAATACAATTGTTAAAAGCTAAAAAAAAAATAAAAAAAATTGTAGAATATGAAGGAGGTCCTCTCCCTTCCCCATTCCTATGTAGTCTGAAAGTAAAGAAAGATAAATGAAAAGTTAATAAAAGTTTGAAATATTAGCCCTAGGATATTGCTAACTAAGCAACTGTCTCCGCTCTGCCTGATCGTTGAAACTGAGCACCTTTTCTTTAACAGTCATTACGTGTCGATGGGACTTATTAACAGAATATGTCTAATGGGTGACGCATACGTATGGACAGACGTATGGCGTTGAAGCAAAATACCATTAAAAGATTACCAGATTTATCATCCCAACTGTAAAAGAAATTACGAAGCCGTATTCATATCATAGTTCAAAACCTTGTTTTTGTTTTCCCCAGTACAATTTTCATTTAACAAAGTCGGAAACTAACCTTTACGTAATACCAGACGTGTCACGACCGTTTATCATATGCATTTCAAATTTACGTAATGCAGTCTTAATTAAGAATTGGTGGAGAAAATCTACCCATTTAAACTCAACGTGACTTGATCATCACGATATGTTCGATTCTGTAAAGTGAGTTAGATCTTGGAAATGATATTCTATTAACCCTTTCAGGACAGGAATTATTTAAGGGCAAAATTGATCACATTTTGATCTTCAAATTGGCAACAATAATATTTTTCTTTTAGTGCTTCATGGTTCTAATAAGGTGTAATGTCTTTGAAAATAATACACATGGTTAGGAATTTTGTCGAAAAGTTGAAAAAATTGCCAATTATGATAAAAAATAAGGATTTTGAATCTCTCAATGTGTTGCCAATTTAAGGATTTTAAAACTTATTATCCTATTCAAAATTCCTGGCATCAAACGCAATATGGTAATGCAACAAAAATGGACATAGTGTGTGCAGAAATTTTTGCTCTTTCTACTTATGTATCTGGTATATTTTTTAGAGCTCTGAATAAAAAGTTAAAGAGCCAAACCACAAAATGTGGTCAATTGTCTCGAAAGGGTTAACCGACAGTGAACAGAGTATCAGTTGTGTATTACCTGTTCTGGGGCCCGTTGCACAAAACTTGCGTTTAAACGCAACTCAGGAAAATCAAACACAACTTCATTTTCAGCCAATCAGAAGTGCGCATTAAGGACTTGCGTTTGATTTTCAGGAGTTGCGATTAAACGCAAGTTTTGTGCAACAGGCCCCTGAAATCGTAGCATATGACTTTATTTAGCCTTTTTATAATACAAACATGATAAACCTATGTTCCTCGTCCAATAGTTTCGTCATTTGAATAGGAATTTTCAAACTTTTCACTTTCTTAAACGCAGGCAATGGAGAAGAAATTATTACGGAGTGCGATGCTTGTCATCCTGATCGGCATATCCTGGGGTATGTAATTTTTGTTACCATTTTTATTTCTTAAACAAATAATTGCAATCCCAGCTTCACAGCAAATATACTTGCAATACTTTATTATATTGCAGGTATTTTGTTCATAAGTTTATAACTGTTTATAGGCGTACATAATGTAGATATTTTGTATCGTGCTCAGATGTTCCTGAAGATAAACATAAACAAAATACATATTTGTAAGCAGATAATTACAACTAGTTATTCATGACTGGATGTTTGTAACTAGACATTTTTATATTTTGTTCTGTGCACCATGTGTACAAAACAATCACCGACACAGAGAAACGCACACAAACATCAATCCCTTCACACCACTAAACACGTTGTAATCAGCCCCCTCCCCCTCACTCAATTTCCCTGTTAACCATTTCACCTCCTTCAAGGGTCAGTGAACATCCCACACTTGACCCAGCTGTTGTTGTTGTTGTTGATTAGTGTTTTATGGCAATCAGTCAATTTTGACCATTATCACTAACTATTTTTTTGTCGTTATATATATTTTTTAAAAACAAAAATTTAATAATATAAATAATATAATTGACTTCTCTTTTTTTCGGAATTTTTTTTCTTCTAATAGTTATATTATATATGTATATATATATATATACACACATACATACACACACACACACACGCACACACACACATACACAGTTCTTCAAAGCACTGAGTAGATATTTCAATGAATTATGTATATACATGTACAGGATATGGTACATATTTGTATATGTATATCTCATTAGAATATTTTTAAATACAAGCATAGATGCAAGTTCATCAAATATTCATACAATTATATATTCATACAATTTGAAGTTATGTACATCTAGAAATCTAGATATGAAATGAACCAACATTTTGTTATATATAGATTCTTGAAGAAGCCAATGATATCGTAACACGTCACAACAGTTTACATGGTTTACAAAATTGCCAATTTTGTACATGGAAATTATTCACATGTGTTACCTATAATATTCATATTACATTTATCAAAATAAGTATACGAGATATTTGAATATTTTTGTACACATCTGATTTACATATAGAAATGAATCTTTAATCTGATGAGAAGTATACTATTCCTTATACTTGTGACGTGTAATAAAAGAAAAATACAGAGATGACGCAGAATTATGTATCTCCGTTCTGACCTATACCTCGAAACGTATTGCATTTATGTATCTAATGCAAATATACTGATATGTAAAATTGTAGGCATACGTATAGATGCAAGTATGTAACTATAAATTCATACAATTTAGATTTAGACAATTCCAGCCTTCACTTTGTGTTTTTATATAATCCTGATGAAGATATAAATCGAAAGCTTTATGAATGAATAAGGGGAATTTTTAAACAACTACGACGGCTTCATATCTCTGTCTTGTTAGTTTGATATATATAAATATAAATTCATTACATTGTTTTATGTTTAATCATTGAATCAATATGTATCACGTATTCTTATATTAAAACGGAAAAATCACATCAATTAATAAAATCAAATCAATCAAATCAATCAAATCAAATCCTTATCCATTTCTTTCGCTATATCTTTCCAAATATGTCTACCAATCCGCTTTTAGTTCGAGGTAAATTTATGTGTATATATGCATATAAATATATATATAAAGTTCAAAAAGTTTTGCGACAGAGATCAAAAATAGAGAGAAACAAAAAGTTCAATATTTCACCTATATTAGACTTCTTTATGAAATGATATTTCAGTACAAAACATGAAATGTACTATACACATTAAAAAAATTAGGGTGGAGATCGTTGGTACAGTAGCAGCACCATTTAGGGTGCAGACTTGAACCTTTTAGGGTGCATAAATCATGTGTACCCTGTATAGGGGGTTCAAAATTTGCACCCCTGTGTGGGGTTCAAAGTTGCACCCCATTATATGGTGCATGTTTTGCACCTTCTGGGTTCCTAACAGCACCCTCAATCATCGTCAATGACAATCGATCACCATTCTCGGCTCTTCGCAGTTTAACATCAGACTATGAAAAGTTATTGCCGATATTTCATTATTCACGCACGAATGGAACACAGTCAGTAAAGTACACGCCACGAGGGGACCTCGGTGAGATCCATCGAGCCACGCCCGAGGGCGTCTACAGTGCGACAGTTCGTTTTACTAATACGAATTTAAAAGCTGAAGTATGTACTCCATTCTATATCCATATAACAAATCAGTACAGTAACAGTTAGTAAAACTAGCACTTTCACTTAAAATGATATAATCCCTACTGAATTATCAAATGTAACCATGTATTCTTATTCAAATAACTTTTCTGACAAACTATACAAATGAGCCGTGATAAACTCCCCAAATAATTTGAATATACGAATTATGCAAAGTTTCCTGCCTTAAGCCCTACAAGTACAGATACGTTGGTTGCTGTCAGCCTCACTATGAACACGGCGAACAAAGAAGCGGACAAAATATACAGCTCCTCATTGTACCTTCCACAATTGCTCTGGTAGACAAAAGAACGTCCCTTCATTGCTATTATGTAAAAATATGTAGAACAGGTGTCACATGGATTCACCTGTTCTACTTATTTTACATAATAGCAACGAAGGGATGTTCTTCTGTCTACCAGAGCAATTAAGGCGTTTTCGAATGTTTCAACGTGAACGCCGTCCTAGATCCTCCCAGCTACAATGGACTGCTTTGTGTTAACTGCATACAAAGTAGGTGAAACGAGGCACCGCGCTTTGTGCAAGAACGGCTCACCCGTCCACTGGCTTGAGGACGGGTGAGCCGTTCTTGCACAAAGCGCGGCTTGAGGACAGGTGAGTCGTTCTTGCACAAAGCGCGGTGCCTCGCTTCACCTACTTTGTATGCAATTAACACAAAGCAGTCCATTGTGTCACCTTGACACATTCGAAAACTCCCGATTGTGGACAATGAGGAGCTGCATATTTTGTCGACTCTCTTTTGCCATCGTGTTCACAGTGGGCCTGCAAGACGGTTTATGTCTTTGAGCGATTACTCTCTTGAAACACGTCATTACGGAGATTTTTAATTTAAGCAAATCTACGACACAAGCTGATCGAAATGGATTTATTTTTTCTTTTTCTAATTTATTTCATTTCTATGCTTCTGAATTCAAAATTGAATATTAAGTCTTACTTCATGAGATACTGCGACATAACTGCCAACAATGCTAGTGTCAACAATTCATGTAAGACTAATACTTCTGATCGAAGGGTGCATAATTAAACCTTACACAATTTTGAACCCGGTTTCTGCAAAGCGCACCCGTAGGGGTGCAAGATTCCACCCGAGTAGATATACGGGTGCTCCGCCCAAATTTGCACGCTAAAGTGCCCCCTAATTTCTTAGTGTGTACATGTAGTGCATAATTATATAGCGCATAATTATTGTCAAAACAAAAAGAGTAAATAAGAAACAGAGTCAAGGAGCGAGAAAGAGAGAGAGAAAGAGAGAGGAGCGAGAGAAAGAAAAGGAGAGAGAGAGAATGAGAGAATAGTCAATAAGAGAGAGGGGGAAAGAGAGAAAGAGAGAAAGAGAGGGGGTGGGGGGAGGGGAGAGAAAGAAACAGATGAGTAGAATATACAGTAATATTGAGGTAAAGAGTGAGAGACAAAAATAAACATAAGAGAGAGAGGGGAAAGGAGAAAAGGGTGGGAAGAGAGAAAGAAACAGTGGAGGAGAATATACAATATCGAGAGAGAGATAATGACTGAATAATCAAGATAGGGTAGAAGTGGAGAAAGAGAGGAGCGAGAGAGAGAGAAAAATATGACAGAATGAGAGACAGAGGAAGAGAGAAAGAGAGGAGCGAAAGAGAGAGAAAGAAAGAAAGAGGGGGAGAGAGTGTGTGAAGAGAGAGAAAGAGAGAGAGAGGGGGGGGGGGGGATCGAGTGGATGAAGAAGACAATCTATCATTGTCTACTGAGAAGATACACACACTACAAGGCGGTGAGGTTTAATAAAAAAAATGTTAGCAGATTTGAATCAATGATCGCCATGTAAATTGTTTCCTTTTCTCTTTTGTTTTTTAATCCCTCTTAAATTTATACCCAGGCCTTTTCAGGCAGTGATTCTTCATACCAAAAAGATAAAATTAATCTTAATCGTCGTATTTCGCCAAATAACTCTATAATTTGTCCTTATACCTGGCAGTTGAATGTAACACTTGTTGATGTATTATTAAGCCTCATAGTCATAGGCTTACTACACATTTTTTGTTTATCTGTTGCTGTTTATTCTTATAGATGGTCAAGGACATTCACTTCGTTCAGTTCACTTCATAAATTCCATTTATCGAATGCAAAGCTTATGATTCAAGTTTTACTAACAGCTTTCCAAAGATGTACATTTTCCCCCGAACAACAAACCTACAAAAGATAAACCATTTTCTTAGCAATGTTAACTGATTAGCGGTACGTGGGATGGCAAAGATCGATACCCCTGTCACATCGAGAAAGCAACTCCACGCCGATAACAAACCGATCGATTCTTGGCCATTCGGGATAGTGTATTTTTTTTTTTGTTCGGTCTGTTGTCTGTCTGGTGTCGGTCTCGTTGGTGTAACTGGTGTATGAATGTCATGACGACGAAAAGTTCAATGCACCATACATGACATCAGTACCATCATCATCATCATCTATGCAATCAACGAGGCATGGAATGTACAATTCAATTTGTATAATTGTCGAAAACGGGTTGCCATCCTTATGTGATTAGGGTAAGTAGCAAATCATGAATACTTTATTGTAAAGGCGAATGCACATCGCTAATGATCTGTATAAAAGCAATTTCCGCACTTCGAGGGCACCATACGTTGCTAAGATGAAGAAAAGATGTCTTTGTCATAATATATATTATATTCATTTTTAATGTTGTTTTTAACAATCTTGTTTTATCATGTGGCTTATTGATTAAAAAGTATAGCATTAAAAAATGTGTAAAAATTAAAATAAACTTTGCAGGTCATTCGTCAAATGAAGGCGTTTTGATCAGAGCAAATACTTTCAAGAGGTAACGAATAACCGAACTTAGCAAGTCCATTTCCTTGGGAAAATGGTGAATTGCACGAGGAAGGGCAATGAAAAAGAGGCGCTATTATCTTTCTCATAATTATTTAACAGATTTATAAGACATCACTCAGTATTCGCTTCGTGTATAACAAAAAGTCAGAGATTTTTTTCTTCAGAGGTATCACAAACTGATTTAAAAAAAAATCTTTTATTAGCATTGCGGGTAGTTGGTGATCTTAAAGCTCATGTAGAGTATTGGTAGCAAAAAGGAAACTGGAAAGAAACATGTTAAATATAGTCTCATGTTGTTCTCCTTGTACAAAAAAGATGTCTGTAAGAGATCATTTGGTATTCCATCTATGATTTCTGGTGAATTTCAGTGTAAATATCTGTAAGGAATGTTTGATCACTGCCATTATGCTAGGACCATTCCACCCCGACGGCTCCCCGCACAGCAATCTTGGGGCTTCGCAAAGAGACAGCGTGTGTGCACTGTGTGTAGCTACTCATCATTGGTTTTACACGTGTATGTACAGTGTATAGCACATACTGCCTTTGTTGGGATTCTACGTGCCTGTCGCAGCTTATTTGTTTAATATTAAACTTTAGGAGGTGAAATCTTCACAGTGTCTTAGTATTGCTAGTATCTTGCTATTTATCAACAAAAATTGAAGAAATCTGACGAACAGTTTTTGAGGGCTTACCAAAACTTTACATGACCTTTAACCGTCATTAAGTTTTGCTGTTCGACTTATGTACATGTATATTTGGGGTAAAGTGCTAAGCTTGTGGAATGAAAAAAAAAAGATTTTTTATGACAATGGCGGTTTTTGACACCAGATTTGTAATCCAATTCTGTTACTGCTCAAAGAACGGTATAAATATCGTATTTCATCACTGCAAAAACCAGGGTGTTAATTCAAGACCATCTCGGTATCTATATTCGGCTACACCAGATAAGTGTTAAAACAACACCAGTTTCGAATGAAACTTGAGTTGGGTCAGCGCTAACTGGTGTTGTTTTAACACTTATCTGGTGTAGTCAAATATCAAACTGGTGTTGTTTTAACACTTTTCTGGTGTATCTCAATATTGATACCGAGATGGTGTTGAATTAACACCGTGGTGTTTGCAGTGTGTAGACACAGCGAGCGATTAGCGCAGCTTTTCCGCCTACTCACAAGGCCGTACTGGGAGACAGACACTTATCCTAATCATAGCTAGGCAATGGAGCTGCATGCAATCTTCATGGAGATATATCAATATTGCAGATTTTATTCTTTCTACATGTTTCGCATCATGGAACAAAGTAATGATATTTTCTATGTCCTTGTTCGACCTATTTTTAGTGTTGAATCGAGCTGCTTGTGTTGCTACCAAGATCTATGGAAAAAGGTTACTCCTATATAACCGAATAGTATGGAAGCCTGTCCCGAAATGGTTACCCCATCAAACCTATTTTGATTTACTTAGACTGTCTACGTCATTGATAGAAAATATTGTCAGCCTAAGCAGGGGCGGATCTAGGATTTTGTCAACAAGAGGGTAGGGGCACAATTTCGGGGAAAATCTGACAAGCGAAAAAAAAGAAAAGAAGGTTACATATTTAATGAAAAAAATATCTCTGACAAGCGAACATTTTTCACATTTTCAGGTGCCTTTTGGACCACAAATATGAGAGGTTCATGTTGGGTTCTAAAAGAGAGCCTGGGCTAGTTCTGCTTATTTTTTTTTATTAAAAATTTTTTTTTCTGCCATTTAGACTTTGATTATCCTGTTATCCTGTGTGATCAAAAGTGCTTTAAAAGCAAATTTACTAACTACAAAATGTAAATTAAAACCATAATTTACCAAGAGCTAGAATGCAAGTTATTATTTTTTTTTCTTTTAACAGCAGCAAAATGCATCGTCTTCTTATTTCTTATTTTTTGGGGAGGAAAAAAATGTAGCCCCCCCCCCCCCCCCCCCACCCACCTCCGAGTCAACAGATTGATAACCAAATAATTTGTAAGCGTTGACGCTCCTGAAAATATTTAAATTCTAAAGCCCAGCTCACACAAGGCGTAAATTACTGAGCTTAAGACCACGTCAGTGACTGGTACTGTCATATGCGCTTCATGAAAGAAAGATGTCGTTTTGAAAATGGTTACAAAATGAACAGTGAAAACAATGCTTTTAATTGCCTTCACAGTCTTGATAAACAAAATAAAAACAGGTAATGATGCAATGGAAATGACGCCTCTTGTGAGTCGGCCATTACTTGCTCACCCCCCCCCCCCCCCCTTCCAAACCACTTGGCTTGGAGACGCTGACTGTAATTGAATTGTAGAGCAAGTTTCGGGTTTCGCATTAGGGTTATAACTTATAGGTATCGTGTTTGGTCCAGAGTTGTAAGTTACGGCCCTGGTAGCAGCCCACGTGTAACTTGCAGCCAAGAGAGGACATTATTTCATATTCTTTATCAAATATGCTGTCAAACTGTGTTTTATAATAAATTTACTCATTGTAGAACGAAAATTATTAAAATATATATGAGCACTATCAAAAATATTATTTTATTTCCATGCCTCGGAGTTTAGGGACTACTGATCAGGACATGTATAACCATGGTAACAGCAAACGTAAACAGACTGCAGCACATCCATGCGACATTTAACAGATGGACGAGATTAGCCAGGCCCCTTTGGCTATATCTAATAAGCATCGTAATGATATACATAACACGAACTCGGTATAATCCAGTACCCGTACTTTCATTGGCTAATATATTCATACCGTCGGATTTACGTAGTCTGCTGGCACAGACTCTATTTTGAAACTTTAACTGTACACAATTCCATAAAGCATTTAGCCTAGCCTAATATTTTCTGTCTCTGGTTGTGTCGTATATATGAAATAAACAAAAGTCGACACTTCCCAGTGCCTTTATCAAATGATCAATCACTTGATAAAACCACTAGGAATTGTCGAAAATTCGTGACAGGAAAATAAAGATTGGATTTAAGCATGAAACGAATTTTGTCTATTTTCTTGTGTCACCATACGCCAACATATTACAGGGCCTATGGAATGCAGTATACTGTGCAATTTACACACTTTTACAGTTCAAACGCTCTGCTACGCTACGCTTTTCGACTGACAACGGTCTGTGATTGCAAACTGGAAATCACGCTTCTCACTGCGCATGCTCGACGGATGCTGATAAGGGTAATGCCTGCTATTTACATGCTCAGTACATTTATTTCCTTGCTCTAAGCTATTCGGACATCATTGCCAATGAATCGGTCTGTGGTGATGTAGATTATTGCTCGTCTTGCTTCCTAGACAGCTTTCGGTGGCAAATAAAAATTATTTCTACCAAACCCGCTTCGACAGATAGATCATTATTGATCCATTTAAATTGGTTGAGAATGAAATTCGAGTGCTTTACTAGTGTTTTTTAATTCTCATTTTCACTTTCTCAACATAAGCAGACGTTTTGTTCCGTGAACATTCGTCTTATTCAAGATATAACTAAAACACTGCAAAAAAAAAAAAAAAGGAGATAAAACTATTATGCTACTGGATGAACATTTGTCCTATTCAAAGTAAAGAGATAGCTGTTCGAGAGAGAGAAAAAAAAACTTTCGTCAATGTATTGTGCCATTGGATATTTGCTTCGCGTCTTCACTTGCTAAACATAAGTATACGTCTTGTCTTGTGAGAATCTTTCCTATTTGAGATTTAAACATACAACGCAGGAAAAAAACGAACATTCTACAAACTGGTTCTTATCGACTAATCGAGAGTTCTTAACCATCGAAGACTGACCACAATGGTGAGTATTGGCAAAATGTCGTCAAATATGAAATGCCCTTTCATTTTTGTTTTGTTTTGTTTTGGTAAGGTTTTTTTTTTTATTTGTTTTGTTATTCAAAAGTCTCTGCGATCATCAATGAAAGTCATATTCAGGCACTTTATGTTTAAAACAATATATACCAGTACTACCAGAAAGCTCCAGTTAAAAAAGACAATGATTGCGGCTGGTTCACTCTTAAAATGTTGGGTAAATTTAGTTGGGTAACTGCTGGTTGGTTAAAAATATTCCCAATTCTGGGCTATTATTAACCAACTGGACACTCGAGTGGTGTAACCAATATTGGTCAATACTTTTTACCTAAATATTGGGCATATATTTACCAACAGTATTTGGTAATTATGGGTTGGGTACTTGTTGCCCTGTAGTTGTGTAATTTTGTCACATTTCCTTTGCCAGTTGGGTAAATTTTGTTGGGTAACTGATGGTTGGTTAGAAATTCGCTTTTGCCCAACTTGTGGTAAATATTTTTACCCAATATTGGGGAAAACACTTATATGAATATTCATGAATTTTTAGTAGCGTATGGTTTGGGGTGGCCCGATTTACTAACTGTCACCGAATGCATAAGAAAATATAAGGGGTATATAAGAGCTTGCACTAGTTTGCACTAACTGGATAGGATAGGACTAGGATAGGATAGGTTAAGATATAGGGTAGGATAGCTTAAAATAGGATAGGTTAGGATTGATTAGGTTAAGACCCAGAAGGACGTAACAAGCAGATTTCATTTTTTTTAAACCTAGGTTGGAGGAAAAAGGAAACAATAAATTGGGCAGCTGAATTTGCCCAACCACATGATATTTGTTACCAAACAGCTGAACAAATAGAGGGTTGGGCAATCCTATTGGGTAAGATTGGTTGGGCAATAATTACCCAACTGAGAATATAACCAACAGTTGGGCAATTGTGGAGTTGGGTAAAATCTAATGGGTCACCAACTGATGGGCAATTTAATTTGCCCAACAACATAGTAAATGGATTGCCCAACATCAGTTGGGCAAATTTTAACCAAAAGTTGTGTGGACAGTATGTTGCCCAGTGTTGGTTAAAAATTGGGCATTTTTTTTGCCCAACTTTTTAAAGAGTGTTTGCAACAAATCTCTCAAAAGAGCATTTCAATAAAAAGATATTTAGTCAATAGGTTGTAACGCATATAATCATGAAAATTACAAGCAATCGTAAACGTGTTATTTTGCCCTGAAAAACACTCGATGTGGGAAAGTAAGGTGACATTAGTCTTTATTTTGCATTTTGAATAGTCATTTTTCAGTGGGAAGTTGAAAATTAATTGTGCTGTATTGGAGCATTTACATAACATACACTTGTTTTTAGGTTCCTTTCTTATTCTTGGTTTGATTTGGGTCAATGAGCAGTCATAGATATTTTGCCATTTGGCTTTGAGAGGATAAGATGAGGGTAGGATGGGCCGATGGTAGGGACAGCATAAGCCAATCGGCCCTAAACGTATACATTGAATCGGAGGAGCATGCTATAGAAAGCAAAGTTTGTATGGTGCATGCCCCTATAATTAATTACGAAATAGTACATACTTTGGGTCAAATTATTAAAAATATTTATAATGGTGAGAGTTACATACGACGTTACGGTATTTTTATGTAGGTTCGTAGTAAAAGAGGGAGAAGTTGTAGAATAGAATCATGAGCATGCTTTCTCAAGACGAGAGGAAAGGCCTGACGGTCATAGTAATTGTAATTACTTTTTTTTCTTGCAAGCAGCTTGGGGGAGCATGCTCAGAAACACATATCATTGCTTTATTGTTTTGTCTGTCACATGTATTACTACTGTTAAACAATTTTGTCTTCATTGTCAGTTTTATTGTCCATGTATATTGATCTGCCAAATAAAATAATAATGATAATAACAGTAATAATAATAATATAATAAGACGAGGAAAAGAAAGTAAGCAGGAACGTGAAGATTTGGAACAGGAGCAAATGAATAAATTTTTTGTCAGTATTATTTTCTTTTAGATTTGGGCTGAGCAGATATCATTTTAAGTTTATGTTTTATATTACCCAAAAGTTCCAGTACATGAAATCTTTAAAAAATACCGTATTGTTTGCAAAGAGTGATCTGGCTAATGGCAATTGAATATTGATAATCATTTTTTTTTTTTTTTACCAACAATTTGGTAATTGTTTTTAACCAACACAGATTGGTCAATAAATGCCCAGAAGTTTTATGGGCAGTATACGACCCAAAGTTAGTCGTCAGGTGTTAGAATAATACTTTGAAATATTAGAAACCTTTAACCCTAGTGTCCAAATGTGAAAAATCGTTGGGAAATTTAAATTCTTTATCAATATCCTGCCATATTAGGTAAGAATTATATCAATCACAATTCTCTCGATTTTGATACCCACTATTTTTGTGATAAAATGTAGCTCGAATCAAGTTCAAATTAAGATCCTCCCAAAACTCCTTCCTTCCGAACTATGTAGTATGAGGCAAAATGTTCTTTGACAAATAGGGCACCTAAAATCATAAAGCTCAAGGTATTTGTGGAAATGGAGGGGTCCCCTCCCTTCCCCATTCCCATGTAGTATGAAAGTAAGGGAAAATAAGGAACTAAAACTTTTCAATTTTTATCCCTAGCAAATTGCTAACTTAGCAGTTGTCTCCGCCCTGCTTGATCTTTTAAATTGTGCACCCTCCATTTATTAAAGAGTCCTTACCTTTTAGTAGGGATTAGCAGAATATGACAGCAGGATGAAGCATCAATATGCATAGACTTATACTCTTTAAAAAAAATCAAAAGTTTACCAGATTTATAACCCTAATTCAGTTTTACAGAGTTATATTCACAATCATATTTCAAAACCTTGGCTGTTTTTGTTTACTCCCAGTAACATTTTCATTTAACATAGTCCGAAATTAACCTTAATGTAATATCAGACGTGTCATCACAGTTTACACATAACAGGTTACACATGCAGTTCGAATTTATGTTAGGCAATCTTCACTAAGAATGAGGGTGGAGGAAAACTTGCCTGTTTAATCTCAACTTTTCTCGAATGTCATGAAATGTTCAATTCCAAGATTCAGATTCAGATTCAGATTCAGATTAATTTTATTGGTCCAATAGGAAATTCATTTTGTCGGCATTACATGAAGCACATATACAATTTATTATATTTACACAAATAGATAATACACAGTAACAAATTTACAATAACATATAGTCATAGGAAACGCAGATATATCGTTATTAATGAAATGATATCAGCATAAATATACATAAACTTACAATATTGAAAAGATACGTTTACGAAAGATTCGGATTAATTTGTAACATATGTAAAGGCAGTATAACTGAATTGTTGTTTTTGTCTTGATAAATTAAACAGTATATAAACAAAATTTAGAATAACACAGGATAACATAGGGTATTATTTATTTTCTTTTTGATAATGATACATTTGATTGAATGAAGCGGTACAGTGCAAATTTTGATGAATAGCAAAGTGTCAAGATATAGGCCTATTCAATTTGACTGAAGTTGCTCATTGTATTTCCGAATCGAAAGCGGAACAAAGGAATTGAAGAATCGTGAAGTTCGAGCTTTCATTGATTGACTGAGAGACTAAGATACTGGAAATGATAGTCTTCTGACCTGCAGGGAACAGAGTATTATTAAACCTTTTACAACTTATGTGCCTCACTTTATAGTTTCGTAAGTTTGTCATTTGAATAGGAATTCTGCTTTGAAGTTGTCTAATTTAATTTTTTTCATTTTTTTCACCGCTTGCAAAGGAGGGGAAACAGTTTCGGATTGCGATGCTCGTCATCCTGATCGGCTTATCCTTTGGTATGTATTCTTCCTGAATATTTTCATTTCTTAAACAAATAGTTACAATCTCAGCTTTGGAACACAATACTTACAATTGATATTGCATTGTTAATAAGCGTTAATAATGCAGATATTTTGTTTTTAATCCAAGATACATTTGTGATAATTCCCACGCAAATTCTTTTTTGAAATATAGTTCTCTTACTTTACACCTCATTTCAACACACACATTTGACCGAAAGCATAGGAACAGCTAGGTTTTTTCGGTGACCCGACACATGCTCCGGCGGCAATTGCTCCGGTGACAATGCTCCGCAAAAAACGACAATTGCTCAGCGACATTTGCTCCGACGTCAAATGCTCCTGCGTCAATCGCTCCTCCGACAGTTGCTCCGCCAACATTTGCTCCGGCGACAATTGCTCCGCCGACATTTGCTCCGCCGAAGAAGTGTCCGGTAGAAGACAAATACTCCTATGACAATTGCTCACCCGCAAATGTGACCCACGGAAGACCACTGCCCCTACAATATTTGCGTCTCCCCAAACAGTCAATAGTCAATATGATGATTTTCTGAATATGATGATTTCCTTTTCGCTGACGCCCCTAATAATCAAGCCCACAAGAATAACGGATACCTCATGTACTCTGATTGATAATATATATATATATATATATATATATATATATATATATATATATAATTTTTTTTATTATTTATTTTTTATTTCTTATTTTTTAATGTCCAGCCTTTTCCCAATTCCCAAGTCTGATCACTTTCTCGTTTATACTAAAATTCATTTAGGCAGAAATTCATGTAGAAATGTGTCTAATAGATATTTTAGGGAAAGCAGTCCTGAGAACATTGCTAAATTGAGAGATGCCTTATTGTCAAGTGATTTGTCTGATGTATTGTCTTATCAAAATGTTGAACATTCCTTTGCTACATTTTTAAACAGATTCTAATTACTGTATAGTAATAACATTCCGTTATGTGAGTGTAATAAGTATACATGTAGTCGTAGTAAAAACTCCACATATGCCGTGGGTAACAAAATCAGTGTTGAGTCCAATTAATAATGAAAATAAGTTGTATTATAAGTATACGGTTAACGAAACAGTCACTGTTGTAATTATAGATACTCTCACAAGTATATTGAGAACGGTAAAGAAAAATTATTATTCTGTTCAATTTCAAGCAACACTAAACAGCACGCAAGGAACATGGAAAATAATAAGAAATGTATTTGAATCGTCTAAGAAAATATCAAATATGAGGAATATAAAAGTGGATGGAGTTTTGGTTGAGAATAAAAAAGTCACAGTGGAAAAGTTTAATGAATACTTTTGTAGTTTTGGTCTGAACTTGTCCCAATCCATTCCAGAGTGCATTAAAACATTCCGCGATTTCCTAAAAGAACCAGTTCAAGACAGTTTGTTTTCATTCCCAACAAATGTTAAAGAAATTCTTACTGTAGTGGTTCTTTGAAGAAGAAGAAAAGTCCAGGTCATGACAACATAACTAATGATTTGCTCAAAACTGTTATTTCGGGAATAGTGCATCCCCTCAACCATATCTATTATTGATCAATTTCGCAAGGTACTGTACCCATGAATATGAAGATCGCCAAAGTCGTACCTGTTTTTAAAAAGGTGAACCCCCCCCCCCCCAACTATTGACTAATTACCGCCCATTATCCATCCTAACAGCCTTCTCAAAGATTCTTGAAAAACTGATTTATGGTCGGACAGTGAAATTCTTCGAGAGAATAAAACTTTTTTCAAATTTTCAATTTGGTTTCCGTGGAAAACATACAACTACTCATGCTATATTGCACTTTGTGGAAAAGATTTCTCATGCTCGAGATAATCATGAACATACTATCGGTGTATTTTTGGATTATTCCACAGCTTTTGACACTGTTGACAACAAAATTTTGTTGAGCAAACCATCTATTATGGGGTAAGAGGCACAGCTCTGGACAGGTTTACAAATTTGTTAATGACACCGTATATCTGAGTTACAAGATGTTACCTGTGGAGTTCCGCATGGATCACTTCTTGGCCCACTTCTATTTATTTTGTATATCAAAGATTTTCAATATTCATCCATTATTTTATCTTCCATTTTATTTGCTGATTATTTACTGTTAGACCTACATATATAGATAGCGGGGGGGGGGGGGTATGCATCCCCCCAAATTTTCAGGTGGGGGGATGGTGTGTACAAACATCCCCCCAGGTTTCAACCCCGCCAAAAAAACCAAAAAAAATGGTGGAAAATATTATATGTTGTAGATAAATATGATTTGATATATTTATTGATATTATTCAAATTTATATATTCTTTATTTCAATATAGATATTATTTATTTATATACAATATTGTAGATTTATATGAATTTATTGATATTTATCTGTAATGCTGTCGTTGCTTCTGATTTTCCCGATATATTTTTATACTACTAGAAAGTGAAAACCATCCACTTAAAATTATAAAAACATGAGTGTTGATCTGGGAGGGATATGGAGGTATAATTAAATAAGAAATGAAGTGGGGGGGGGGTGGCATGTGTTACCATCCCCCAATATATTTTGAGGTGATTTTTTTTCAAAGCCATTTATGCATTATAATGCAGAAAACTAATTTAGATTAAAAGTACATGTAATTATTCTCGATTTAGAGGGTTCAGTCGGAAACTTCCTTAATAATGCAATTTTGCCACACTCATGTTATTGGTAATACTAAGAATTTTCAAAATTGAAATGAAAATAAAGTCACAGGAATCGAATGTGGTGGGGAAAGAGGGAATACAGCACCCCCAATATTTATCGAGGATGATGCCCTGTGTCATCATCACCCAACTATACACAGAAGAGTGATGAAATGACAGTCATAACATGTAGACCCGGTCAGAATCACCGCTCCGGGAGTTGTATTTGGGCACAGTGCCCCTAGTTTTCCCTTTAACTTCAGATAAGTACCCCCCCCCCCTCATTTTTCTTTCCAATAAGTTCCTGTTCCATATTCTTGTAAGTGCCCATTTTGATAATTACACCTCATCCCTCACCTTTCCTTTGCCTACTTCAACAAGAGCATTTATCCCTTTTAATCTCTTTTATCCCTTTTAATGTAACAAGTCAATTTTTTTTCTTTGTAATATATAGGCACTGATTTAATTTTTCTACTTTATAAGATCATTTTCCGTTCTTATAAATGCCCCTTTTCACCTCTGATAACCGTCTTTTCTACCTTTTCTACATATTCATTTATTTTTCTAATAAGTGTCCTTTTCCCCATGATAAGTACCACGTTTCCCTTTCCCTTAACATGTGCTCCTAATCCAAAGTGACTTAGAGCCAATATTCCCAAATGCTCGCTTCCTACACTCGCTCCTATTAAAAGTATAGCTTATTAAATAAATTTTCATTGTGAAATTTTGCAAATGAAACCCCATCAGAATTGTGTTTCCCCGTTTTTATATTATAATGTAGTTGCGACCTCACGAATTTTGAATATTTTTTGCTCACTCGCTTCGCTCGCTCGCTCAATATTCAAATCATACTACAAAAATTCAAAGCGTGAAGCTAAAGTTGTATCTTGGACATGTATAGAGAAAAACCATATACAGGTTTACTCACCCTCACCCCACCGGGCCTATATATGTGTGTATATATATATATATATATATATATATATATACATAATTTAATTTCACATATTTATTTCTAAAAGCTGTATATATATATATATATATATATATGGTCCTTGAGGTAAATCATACCCCCCACATATGAGTACCTGTCTACGCCAATGGATCTATATAAACTCTGTATTTAATGTAAATTGATGTTAGATATTTTAAATTTAGAGTCTAGAGACTAGACCTAACTTAGAATTTAGACCAATATTAGATCTATTTGGCCTAGGCTCTAGATCTCGACCTAGAATTCCCAGCTTATAAGTACAAGCCCCCCCCCCCCAAAAAAAAAAAAAATAAAAAAATAGGCTCATCATAAATTAAGAACTAACAATAGTGAGACTAAATCATGTAAAGTAGATGGTCTTCTAGTAACGTTAAAAGTCAGTGACAGGTTCGAAATTTGCAAGAGGGGGGGGGGGGGGTCTCTCTCTCTCTCTCTCTCTCTGTAGATTTTACAGACACTAGATCATTATGCAGACCATAGGCTAGCTCTGACTTTAAACGAAAAACTGATGCCCCCCTCCAGATACACAGCCTGGAGTCTGGACTCCTGGACCTGGAATGGTCCTGGGGCTGGGACCGGGCTGGAGTTTAGCTTTAGCTTAGTTTAGTTTATATGTTGTTAGGAATTAGGCCTAAGTTAGAAGTCTATATCTAGACGGCTAGACCTAACTTAGATCTGGAGCCAAGGATCTAGCTCTAGATCTAACTTTTACTCCCTGATTTGCTCATAACCTAGCCAAACTTAATAGGGCTAAGTAAAATTAAGTTTAGCCATCATTTATTCACTCCGACTCTAAGTTAGATCTATAGAATATAGACCTACTGCTATTGTTAACGTTAGTTTTGGCCTTTTTCTTTCGTATGAGGTAGTAGTATTATGTGTCAAGCTATTTCTTGAAGCTGAGTAAGCCAGTTGACTTGTGCATCCTTTGGGCTTGACAGATCAGTCATCCCGTCAGGGGTTAGAGAACAGGGCAGTTGTAGATGATATGGTCTGCCGTCTGCTCATCTGCACCACAGATGCATGGCGGTGATTGCCGAAGTCCCCAACGGTTCATATTAGCGTTGAATCTTCCAATTAGCTCAGAGCCAGCCGGAGCTTTGATGACAGGGGAAACAGTGAACTGCCGTGGGCGAACCGTTCCTTCCCAGCGCTTTTCCCACTCTTGGATTAGACTGAAGTCTGATCCGCTGAGGGCGGCTGCATGTCGGGAGAAAGGTCGACGCGATCGAAGGCGTTGGCGACCTAGATCTTGGGATTCTGTCGTTAATTTGTGTAGGGGGTGATCATCATCAGCAAGGGATTTGTTTGTCAGCTTGTCTGTCAGATTCTCTCGGCGTAGCCTTGTGGCGCAATTTCCGCAAGGACTGGGAGGAGATCTGTGGGTGTAGGGCGGAGACATCCAGTGATGAGCTGCATGGTGTCATTAAGTGCACAGTCCAGCATTCTGGTGTGGGTACTCCTGCACCATGCTTGCGCAGCATATTCAGCAATGCTGAAAACCAGGGCGAGTGCTCCTGTGCGAAGGGTGGATGTTGATGCACCCCATGATGTACCAGCCAAGCGACGCAACAAGTTGTTCCGTGCTGAGACTTTTGCACGTAGGGCTTTGAGGTGCTGTTTGTAGGTCTGCTGTCTGTCCAATTTCACTCCAAGGTATGTTGGGTAAGGGTTGTTTGGTAGGGGTGTCCGGTATGAACAACAATCAGCTGTCGATTTGCTTTTTTGGTGTTGAGATGAAAGGCAGTTGCGTAGTTTTGGCAACGCTCAGCTTAAGTCTCCACATCTTGAGGTAGTCTGCAATGAGCTCCATGTCTCCAAGCAGTAAGCACATTCTCTACCTTGCTCCCGTTCCTGTCTGTATAAAACAATGCCAGGTCATCTGCATTGCCATAATGTCGTGAAGCTGTGCAAGGTAGGTCACTTATGTAGATATTGAAGAACATGGGAGACAGAACTGATCCCTGAGGCACTCCATTCCGTGGGCGACGCAGTCGGCTAGTTTGTTCATCGCTAGTCTTGGTTATGAAACTGCGGTTCGCAAGGATTGTTGCGAGAAACCGCACGAGGTGACGGTCAGGGATGGTAAGGAGAAGCTTTAGTATCAAGTCATGATGCCACACTGTGTCATAAGCCGCAGTGAGGTCCACTAGAACAGCACCTGCCGTATTGCCCTTTTCAAAGCTCTCTTCTATATCATTAGTCAGCTTGACAATCTGATGGACAGTACACCGACCATGGCGGAAGCCGGCTTGCTCATCTGGAAGTTGGGGATCAAGCACTGGGTTGAGTAGGGCCAAAAGGAGCCTTTCGAGAAGCTTGAATGGCACGCACAGGAGTGAAATTGGCCTGTAGCTCTTAAGATTATCTGCAGGCTGTTTGGGTTTCAGAAGGGCAACAACGGTAGATTTCCTCCAGATCTTCGGGATGTGCAGCCCATTGAGGCAAGTCGAGTAAAATTCACGGAGCCAGTCTATGCTCTTGGGACCACAGCGCTTTAGAAATTCTGGGGGGGGGGGGGGGGGGGGGGACGTTGTCTGGGCCCTGGGCTTTCCCACATTTCAGTTGGGAGACACCCAATGCGAGCTCAGCAGATGTGAAGGGTTTGGAGAGGAAACCATCTACGCCTGGAGCATTCCAAAGTCTTGAAGTTTCTTGTTTGACAATCCGGGCATGGCCTTTGTCTGCATTCTTGAAGTTGCCGTTGATAAGCAGCTGCTGGGTGATGGAGTTTGCTGTGACAGGGCAGTGCTTCGGACGGGAGCTGCGGCCAGTGAGACGGTTAAGGGTGTTCCAAGCCATCCTGCTAGAATAGGTGAAATTGATACCTTGGACTGTCTCTACCCAACGTTCTCTCCGCTTCTTATCTAGACAGTTTGTCAGCTCTGTGGCCAAGGAGGCACTCTCTTCATTACTGGGAGCATGTATAAATGCATCATAACATTTATCACACTCTTCGTCCCAAGTAGGGATGTAGCGGTGACGATATCCACGGGGAACAGCACGTTGGCCGAGTCTATGAGAAGTTTGCAAAAGGCTGAGTAGGCTCTGTCCAAATTCCCGGGAGCAGGAAGAGGGAGGGTGTCTGTCCCAGTTCCCTGAACTGATTCCATTTGGACTTTCTGAAGTTCCACCTCTTCACAGGTCTGGAAGAGATTGGTTCCACAGTGTTATCCGGGATGATCAGTGATGGTCTATGCTGTGACTTGGGGAAAGGGTCCAAAACTGAACGGTGAGAGGATGGTCCATTCAGATTAACAAAGGCCAGATCAGGGTTGGAAGTTGTGTTCCATCGACCAGAGTGGAAGCTGTCGGGCTCTTTCAAGTCATACAGAAGGTGGACACCAGAGACTGAGGCCCAGTCTTCGAGAGCAGAACCATCTGGAGTAGTCGTGCGGTAACCCCATGTCGTGCTCTGGCAGTTGAAATCTCCAGCGTACACGCAGGGTTGATCAAAGGATGGGATGGAGTCTTCTAGTAGCCTGGCAGAGGGTGGCTTGTAGACGTTGATTACAGTCACACCTTCCACCTGAGTTGCTGTTCATTGCATGGATGTCGCTTTCAGTGTGGGCTGCTAAGGTGTACCCAGGGATCTTAAGGCGAGAGCTGTCACTCATATGGGTCTCTTGCAACAGGACAACACTGACCTTGTTGGTCTGCAACAAGTGTTCAATAACAATGACTTTGGCCTTTGTTAGGCCCTCTACATTCAGCTGATGAGGGCCCATGCTTCGGGTTGGTTCCAGTCTGTTGTGGCTGACGATCCATTTGTATAGACGAGTGGTAGGAAGGTAGATTGATGTACATACTACTAACTCTAGTTGTTGTCGTTCGCCTGACTTTCGTCAGTGGACAGGGTTCACCACGAGAAGGTCGACAACTTGGTCTTTGTCAAGTTGATCAAACATTGGCCTTTGTTAAAGTGGGTCAAACATTGATTAAATATATAGACCTCTCATCTAATTAGTCTTAGTGTTACTTAACGTAGATGAATTTTCAGCAACCTTTCAACCAAAGGATCAATCAGACATGTAACGTTAGATCTTTGTAACTTAGATCTCTCGTTTTGGTTGGACTCGACGAAAACATAACCGGTGCTGTGTTTTTGTGTATAGCTTTATGGTACTTTTTGCGCGGTGCGATAAAATAATTTACACGTAAAATCCCATAGAGATATGAGCTGCAGAAGTGAAAAGTTTCTGCCATCAATAAGCAGCTTTGGATAAATATGACGTCACTGCAAATTCTCCACGCTAATTGGTTGGTGGCCAAAATGTCGTTTTGTCGTGCTGGGAAAATCGCTCGCTGATCGATTTTCTGAAACGACTAAAACCCCCTAAAAACGTCTTGCACGACGTTTCGAAAAATGTCGTAGCAGGTGTGCACGGTGCCATAGGGTTTGCATTAGAGCGATTTTTCAGAAAGTCGTTCATGTCGTTTTGTCGTGTCGTGCCGTGTGTCGTGTGTCGTGTTCGGTGTGAATCCGCCTTAGCCATATTTCTAGTAATTTAAAAATTAATTATCTTCCAATCGCCTTGAGAGGGACCTTATTTCACAAGCTGTGCTTTCCTAGGTCTCTCGTCTTTATTCATGTTACATATTCTCTTCCTGTTAGGTTGTTAAATCATCGTTACTATAATTATACTATTTAACTATTTCTAATACATGTATTATTTCATTGGTCATATGTATGTGATGTATTCTGAAGAAAGATAGATAAACTTGAAGTTGAACTTGAACGTCGAATTCCAGTAAAGCCAGGGGGATGTCTCATTGAGGTCTGTGCGGCATCCGCGTCCTTGAAAACGAGTAAAAAGGGTTGTTGTTTTTTCACCACCAGAGGGGTAACACGGGGATCTCGTTTAGGGTATCAAAAACAGGAAAGAAGAACCAATCCTCGAATGGGGTGTACAATACTATGCAAGATCTAAAAAAAATCCCTGTTAAGAATCTTGTTAAGGTTTCCCTGCACATGGTATCAAAAACTCCCTTAAAAAACCTCTCGACTTTTAAATCCTTGTTTAGGGTGCTTTTCAGAAAGTCATGGACGCGGATGCCGCACAGGCCTCAATAAGACAACCCCCTGGCTTTACTGGAATTCGATGTTCAAGTTCAAGTTCAAGTTTATCTATCTTTCTTCAGAATACATCACATACATATGACCAATGAAATAATACATGTATGAAAAATAGTTAAATAGTATAATTATAGTAACGATGATTTAACAACCTAACAGGAAGAGAATATGTAACAAGAATAAAGAGACCTAGGAAAGCACAGCTTGTGAAATAAGGTCCCTCTCAAGGCGATTGCAATAAAGTGATTTGTGAAAATTGGAATAAGCGGAAAGGTTCAGAACTATACCATAAATCTAATAATAATAAAGGCGTTATTTATTTTCTTTATTCTTAACCTTTTCTAAACATCATGTGCATAAATTTCAAATACAAAATATTAGAAATCACATCACATATTCAACCAAACGATTTCCATGATGGAAATATGTTATATCAAAAGTTACCATCTTTATCCGAAAGAACTGTTTTCACAGTATTTTTTTATTATTATTTTTATTATTTTTTTTTTTATTATCTTCATCTTTTTCAACTAATTCTTCTAAGAACTGTATTTTCCGTGATCCTAACATCATTTTCTACTCGGTTTATCTTCTTGTTATCTCGTTTCCAATTAAACTTAAAAATAAATTGGAGCTCTGGTCATCCAATTTCAGATCGAAAGAAACTATCTGAAAAAAAATGGGAAAATTAGATTAGATGTACATAAACACAAGTGTCTAGTGTGAGATTTGGGGAATATCGAATTGATAAATTTGCCCACGATCCCCCTAAAGGCACTCGCACTGCACACAGAAACGAGTATGAGACCACACACAAATCTGGCATGAATGTTCGGCTAAAACACTTGAAATATTTCTTGTCATATTTCTAATATAAGGGCATTTTAAGAGCATTCTTTTCGGTCCTGGCCTTAAGGCGCCTTAAGGCCTAGTTTTTCAATGCCTTGGCCTTGGCCTTGAAGGCACAAAGCCTTGGCATTGGTCTTGATGGTTCAAACCTTGGCCTTGCCCTTGGGGGTTTGGGCCTTGACTATACAACACTGTCACATGCCTATCGTAATTTGAAGATTAGACCCGTTCCTCTACATTTAAGGTGTAATCACAGTAATGTTGTGGAAATACTCGAATGAATCCCAAACTTTCCGCAAGTTAACGTTAATCTGCGTTAGGTAAAACTGAACTTGAGGTTAACATAAAAACACAACAACAACAATTACAGCAACAAAACAAAACAAAGAAAATAAACTATAGATATAAATTGTCGTAGGAGCAATTGTCTTCCGGGGGATCACATTTTGGGTGGAGCAAATATCGGCGGAACAATTGTCGGCGGAGCATTTTTCGCCGGAGCATTTGTCGCTACATGCGGAACAATCGTCGGCGGAGCAAATGTCGGCGGAGCAACTCATGGGCCGCGGAACGGGGGGGGGGGGGGGGGGAGGCTGGGGCTGCAGCCCCAACCCCCACTTTTTCGAGTAGACACGTTAAAAAAATAATCTCCGAAAAAAGGCTCGAAAATTGTCATTAGTGAGTGAAATCAGATCATCCCCCCCCTCCCCCCTTTCAAAAACGCTCCGCGGCCCCTGCAACTGTTGGCGGAGCAACTGTTGGCGGAGCGATTGACGCAGGAGCATTTGACGTCGGAGCAAAATGTTGGGAAGCAAATGTCGCGAAGCAATTGTCACTTTTTGCGGAGCATTTGTCGGCGGAGCAATCGTCGCCGGAGCATGTGTCATGGATTCGGTTTTTTCATGGCGGTCGATACACTGAACACGATAAAAACTACTTTCGAAAAATGAACTCAAGACAATTTCAATAGCCCTGTCTATCACCTTTAGAAATGTGCGAACATTACAATGGCGTATTACGTAATCCGAACAAGATTTCTATGGGCAGTACAATAGGCCTTTGAAATTGCCCTTGACTTTATTTTTCGAAAGTAGTTTTTATCTTGTTATTGGCGAATGTGCTAACAAACTGTTGAAAATAGATACACCGTATTTTGAAAAAAAGGGAACATTTACTGACTTTTGGACAGAGAATCATATTTAGAATATGTGGTAGCAATATGGTATATTATGGAATGATATTGGCTCTCATACGAGAGGTCCTGGGTTCGATCGTCACGGTGTTTAACTCTCACTGTGTCAAGGGGTTTAGTTCTCTTCAAAATTTTACAAAAATCTGATCAATGCTTACTTTTCAAATGTCTGCACTTCATTAACCATCTATTATTTCACAGAATATTGTGCACAAAACTCGTAGGAAATTCATTACCATTTCTTATGATTCAAAATATTATTACTTTACCCAACTTCACGCATAAGAATTATTGAAAATTACATTTAAGTTCCTTTTTTGTAGATTATTTTTTGGGTGTCTCATTTGTTTACTATTGTTTAATGTTGAAATAGGGTAATATCTTTTTTAAGATGTGCAATTTTGTTAGAAAATTTGATGATAGCATATAATTATAATAATATATTTTGAATGGTTGATTTATGCTCAGTTGGTGAATGAAAATGACAAGTCTATCAGTCACATATATTTGACATCGACACTGAAAGAGATAAATCATTCGAAAAGGTCTTTTACCCACTCTGTCCCGCTATATCGAGGTGTATCAAATGGGTCACTGATGATATTCACTAGGGTAACTTAGATAGTAGTAGTAGTAGTGGAAGTAGTATTATCCTTATTGTTGTTGTTGTTGTTGTATATTGCTTTACCATCGTCTTCTATTTCTACATTGGCATTATGCCAGTAAGTGGCCTTGTAGAATACATACATGTATGTAATTATATATGTGTGTGTATATATATATATATATATATATATATATATATATATATATGTATGTGTGTGTGTGTGTGTGCGTGTGCGTGTGTGGGTGTGTGTGTACAGGTGTGTGTGTGTGTGTGTGTGTGTGTGTGAGAGAGAGAGAGAGAGAGTGCGTCAGAGATAGGGTACGAGAGAGGGAGAGAGGGAGAGAGATAGAGAGATTGACATACAAATTGAGAAGGAACGATAGGGCGAAAGGGGGGGGGGGTAGAAAACATGATTATAACAAAAGAGCCAATAAAATGTACAGTATAAAAAAATGAGAGAGGGAGCAGCGAGGATACATTTAGAAGTAGGGTAATAAGCTTTGAATAACTTAATGGCCAGGAACCGGGTGACCCCTGCATTAAGCCTATAGGAATGAGAGAATTCAGAAGTCAACGGGTTAAAATATAAAAGACATAATTACTTTTAATATAATGTACAGTGTTGTCGTGGTCATGGATGATTACACAATATCGAAAACTCATTTTCAAACTCATTGTTGTACTTTCTTCTTCTTCAATTTTTTTGTAAAACTGAGGGGGGGGGGTACCCCAAATGTTTTTTTTTTAATGCTACCAATTTGTGCTAGTAATGTTTGACTAAAAATTGGGAGGAAAACATAAATTAATTTTGCGAAACACGTTAAGTTACTCAGCTGTGAGGGCACTCAAGGTAGTTTATATATCAAATCATTTACCGAACTGCCTTCAAGGAAATTTCAACGATTGATTTCCTTACTTAGCGACTGTCCTGTATATTGCTGATCACAGAAGGTGGTTACAGATGATACCGTACCGCCTAGCAGGCGAGGGGGCGAACCTGATAGAAAATATAAAAGAAAAGTAAGTGAACTGTTGTACCTGGTGTGGTACCTGAACAGTTGATTCAGTGGCCTAGCGCTAACTACGTTGTAAAATTAATGAGAAAGTTGTTGGATTAAAAGATGGCGGCCACCAAATAACGGAAACTGAAATTTTCATTGCTATGTTTCCCGATTGAAGTTACTTTTAAGGTATCAACACTAGTTTACTACATTGGTGACGAGGATAAACGTACTGACAGCTAATTCTACGGTCGGTTAATCATTTCGGATTAGGGATTTTTTTTTTTCATCGAGTGTGCTCTGTGGAATTCATGTGAGTGACTCTTTAGATAGAAGTCCGGACTGTTTTGAACTGTGTCTTTCCTCGGTCTCAGAATCAACGAGAATGGCGACGATTAGGAGTATTGAACAGAATGATAGTACTGGTGAGTCTTCGACTGAATATATTGACCTAGTCCAGACTCTGGCCGTTTCTTTTTTATGTGAGACCCATACAAAACCTATCGCACGCAAGCTAGCTATGCACGCTATGCACAGATAACCCCACTTGCCAAAAACAATATTCAGGATGGTATAATCATGATAATATGTGCGAGTACTTCACACGCCATCAACGTCTAGAGTAGGTATAGTGTATATCACGGAGCGCTCACCGAAAACCAAGGAGGTACTAGGCTTGCCTAGTACCTCCTTGCGAAAAAACAGTCCAGGCAGTGGACCATTAAATGTTGACCATATGGAGCATTTCTATCGTCTGATGGAGCAGAGACATACAAACTGATGAAGACACTGTTGGCTCCAGTTTAGCAACGGAAGAAGACCTCAGAACGTTGAATCCTTTTTATTCATTCTTATCTTTCTTTTTTTTTTATTCATTAAATGTAATACCGAAATCTCAGTTTTTTTCGCTGAAGTGGTTAAATTTAATTACTATACATATCTACGGACACGAAAATCACGACAAAATCTCTGTATGACTCACGACATTGCCATTGCGCATGGGTAGTGCGTACATTATAGCGATTATACAATTATCAATTTCATATCGATAACTATGCTCTTCCGTGCTTAAATCCCTACTTTTTTCTTATTTGCACTTAAGTATCCTTCGCTGATTATTCATTCACATTTGATGAAACTTTTAATAATACATGCAGTTGTTTTACTTAAACTTATCTTCAACTGTTTCTTGTTCTTTCTCACAACCTTGTAAGACTTATATTTTATTACTCTCTGGAGCCTATAACCAAACAAGCTTTGCTTGTACTTTAGGCTCCCTCATATCCTCATTTCCAATTTTGGTACTCATTCTTTTGAATTACAAGTAATCCAAACTGATATAATATATTTTTATGTACATATGTTTATTACATAAACACTATTATTTTTAAAATAACAGCGAATAAAAGGGAACTTGAACTATCTAAGCTTGTGAAAGGGCATGAATGTCCACAACCCAGTATCGTTGTTGAGATATTCAAATTTAACAGCAGGGTTCAGTAGGAAGGGGGGAGTTTTGCAGATTTTGTAGCTGATTTGAGACGCATTGCAGAACACTGTAATTATGGGACTACTCTTGAAGAGATGTTGCGAGACAGGATCGTGTGCGGTACGAATTATGTGCCCACTCAACGAAGGTTGCTGAGTCAGAAGGAGCATAAGTTTGCAGAGGCTCTTGAAATAGCAAAAGCTATCGCAGAAGGAAAAAAACAGTAGCAACTAGTCCAGTTTAAACCAGTTAAAGCCAACTGGTAACCCTGGAAATCGAAATGGGATAGCTGGTCCAGTTGAACTGGACCAGTTGACCCAGACCAGTTGAATTCTAACTGGTCCATCTGGACCAGTTAGAATTCAACTGGTCAAGCTTCACTGGACCAGTTATCCCATTTCGATTTCCAGGTTTACAAGTTGGCTTTAACCGGTATAAACTGGACCAGTTGGATACCAGTTGACACCAGTTAATTCTAAACCACTAGGGTCCACTGGTAACCAGTTGCAATTTCCAGTTGAAAACGTAATTATTAACAAGATAATTAGCACTTGTACTTATCATTTGTGCCAATCGAAACAACACAGTAACAGTGGTTTGTCTGCAATATTTTCAATGTAAAGGGGTTGGCAATAAGTAGACTCAATGTATTTAATACTGTAAAATATCGTCTATATTGTATTTTAATGAATGTATTTTAGTTCATGGGAAGTGTTTCCCTGATTCATGTTTAATTACCTATAATAGATACACAGTATTGAAATGTACTAATAATTGGTAGCTGATCTTTATTTGTATTTTTGAAATGTTTTGCATGAAACTAAATCATCATAGCCATAAAGAAAATAACTATTCTGTAATCCAAATAAATTGTATGAAATTACAGAGCTACACGCACCCAGTATTTATTATGCAAATGAACTGTTATCAACTGGTGCTACTGGAAATATGCCCACAGACCAGTTATCAACGCGTGCAACTGGAAATATGCCCATAGACCAGTTTTCAACAGGAGCAACTTGAAATATGCCCACAGAGCAGTTATCAACTGGTGCAACTGGAAATATGCCCACTGACAAATTATTAACTGCTGCAACTGGAATTATGCCCACAGACCAGTTATCAACTGGTGGAACTGGAAATATGACATGCACATGACCAGATATCAACTGGTGCGACTGGAAATACGCCCATAGACCAGTTATCAACTGGTGCAACTGGTCATGAAAAACTGGTGTTCATGTAATCACATCAACTGATTGCTTTATGTAGAAATAGAAATAAAACCCGAGGCAGTATAACAAGAAGGCATCGGCAGCAGAGGGGAATTTACGACGTCTAAAAGTAGTGGTAAGGCGAAAGAGGAATGGAAAGGGAAAGGACACCCTGCACATGCCATTGATGCAGCCTGGTTGTGAGACAGACGAAGGTGAAGAAACGAATTCACTCGACACTATCAAAAGGTGGATCTACCGAACCTTACATCACTGCAGTTGATATTGAAGGAGAGTCCATGGAGATAAAAATCGATACTGGTGCAGCGGTACATCTAAAATCCACTTGAAGGATAATGTCACTCCTCATTCTTCAAACCTTGCCCAGTGCCCTTCGCTACCACCAGGGAGAAAGTTGAACAAGAGCTAAGACGACAACAAGATGAAGGGATCATTATTTTCTCCCGTCGAATTCTCTGAATGGGCAGCCCCCATGGTTCCAGTTGTGAAGACAAAGGGCATTTCACAGATGGCATTTGCAAGAATTCAGATATGGGAATTAACGTCATCAGCCTATGACTAGTTTACTCTGAATTACAAGACAGGGTCTACTCATCAGAATGCAGATGCACTAAGTCGTCTCCCACTGAACTTTTGTTATCACCATATCTAAAAAAAAAAAAAAAAACTATTTTAGCTGTGGACTTCAAACTTGGTACTAGTATGCATCACTATTGTGAGACGGAGTGATTAGATTTGGGGTGTAGTAGGTCAAAGGTCAGTGATCATAGAAGTCGATATATAAGTCTTTAGTGTAACCACTAAACAGTTATTAATGACGGCCTTGATTGGGACATTGATAAATGTTAAGAATGATAATGTGGTTAATATGCTGTCCTGTGCAAAACAGTGACATTATTATCACCATGGATGAAATACGAGAGAAGGATGGTGAGTGGAGGGTGAATGCGGGGGGGGGGGGGGTTCTGTTTTCCAGTTTCAGGTTAGCGATGATTAGGAGAAGTGTGTACTGAGTTTAACTTTGAAGCACTATTAGGCCTGCTCCTTAGTGTCTGAGTAATTTCAAATTATACAAATATAAACCTAATAAATATATAAGAAAAGATTATAATTTTTTATGAAACTTAAAAGTTGATAAAGTGAAAAGAAAAAAAAACAATTTTCAAGGATTACACTGACGGCGGTATAAGAATGAGTGATCTTGAGAGAATAGTACAAAGTTTTAGACTGAAATGATTGGCTGAAATAATTGATGGCTCAGGTTGTTATTGGATAGTTTGCATTCAATATTTTCTACTATTTGGAGGTCTCAAACTAATTCTAAACTGTATTATTAATCGAAATACGATTTTAAAATATTTTTTGTTGATAAAGCGTCAAGGTTCTATTTAGAAATTATGAAAGCACGGTCATAAATAAGAGAACTTGTCTAAAAGGATGGTAGTCGTTCAGACACACGGGTTTTATGGTGTAGCAAATGTATTGTTAGTGAAAACCAGCCAGTTTCTTACAGAGAGCGGTAATTAAGTTACCAATTTACACTTGGGTGGGGGGTTGCAAGTGTACTAAAAAATGTCCTTCCAAATAAAACTATTCTATTTGGTGATCACTGTGATGAAACAGGGCAATATGAATTAAAGGGAGAAGGATAGGAAAGAACGTTGTTAATGTTCCAGTGTGGGCGTATTTTTTTTTTTTTTTTTTTTTAGCACCTGGTGGTTGCTATTGAGATCATTCACAACAGCTTGTCCATGTGAATAATGAATGAAATTACTATATAGAAGCCCCCATCTGTATTTAATATTGATGATGATTTTAGTATGATCCTTAGTGTGAACTTGAAAGCAATAATAATTTGCCGGCAACCAGTGCGCTGCGATTCATTAAGCCCAGCTCACACAAGGCATCATTTGCTGACGCTAGGACCGCATCAGTGACTTACGCGAGTTATAAAAGAGTGATATCGTATAAAAGGTGATTACAAAATGAACAGCGAAAACAATAATTTTAATAACTGGCGTATCGTTTAATTGCCTTCACAGGCTCGATTACCACAGGTAATGACGTAATCGAAATAACACCTCTTGTGAGCCGCGCTTTAAAGCCCGGCCCCCTCAAGCTTCGTTTGCTGACGTAAGGGCTGCGTCCGTGATTGGTACGGTCTTTTGTGCGTCATGAAAGAGTGATCTAGTTTTAAAAAGTCATTTTAAAATGAACAGTGCGAACAATGCTTCTAATTCTTTCAGCAACAGAGAACATCATATTCTCTTCGTTCTACCTCTGCTCCTTCCTATGTCATTCCAAAATCCCGAAAACAGGCTGGCTTCAAGTCCTTTCAGTCACTTGCTCCACAACTTTGGAACAGACTCCCCGCATCTCTCCGTAATAGCACATCACTTGACATCTTCAAGAAACATCTAAAAACTTACTTATACAATTCTTAATTTACTTGAATAGACTTTAGGTGACAGCGCCTTGTATCCTTTGGAAAAGGCGCTATATAAATCCAATTATTATTATTATTATTATTAATTATTAGCGTATGGATCTATTGCCAACAGAGCTCAATTAGCACAGGTACTGACGCAGTCGAAATGACGCCTCGGTTTTTAAGCGCTAAACGGGCGCAGCTTGTATACAAACCCAATTAAAGCGAAAAGAAAGATGGGGCTTCGTATGCTTGCTGGGACAATCGCACGCGCTGGGTGTTTACTGCAGCATGAATTATATTGAATTTAACAATAGTTGGAGTGATCGATGCTAGTGAACCAACGCCCCGTGTGAGCTGGGTATAAAAAATCAGACTTCCAATGAATATCGGTGCTCTGGCGACGATTGCCGCGGACTTTATTTCGTCAAAGAAATAGATTAGGGTTGCAGTTGGGTTTAGGTTAGGTTAAAGGGTAATCCAACCTTGGTAATAAGATGATTTGTGTGAAAGCAGAAAAATAAGAAAAACAGGATGGTGAAAGTTTGAAAGAAATCGGACAAGGACTAAGAAAGTTATGGATGTTTGAAAAATGAGATCACTACATCTATGCGAATCTCAAATTGGCAATTTGGTGAGTCAATTGTGACATTTTTGTGGACAACTCTCCCATTTGTAATACACAAAAATATCATTAATTTGCGGTTTTCTTCGAGGCGCTTTTACCCTCAGGACAGTACTCAAAATATATTAGAGATATCATATTGTTATAGGTCCTCATGAACGAAGAGATCCTACTGAGTAATGCATTTGGAAAAAAAAGTGACATTTTAGTCATTTTGTGTGTGAGAGCGAATGGGGGCGTTGTCCACAGCTACATCACAGTGACATTACCTATTCGGCCAATTTGAAATTCCCATATGCATAGTGATTACAGCTTTCAAAAATTCATAGCTTTCTTATTGCTTGTCATATTTCGTTCAAACTTTCACCAATCTGCTTCTCTGATTTTTCCTCTTTTTTTAAAAGCAACTTGCTATTAAGGTTGGATTTCCCTTTAATTGTAAAGCCCGGAT